>OX451741.1:386995192-387454782 GCA_948472305.1 Vicia faba
TTCAAGCTTTGTCCAAGATAATTTTCCATTAATGGCACAACGTTCACACTTCCATTTTAAAAAAGTTTTCTTTAATCACTTTGTCAACTCTCCTTGAGCCTCTCACTTGCTCCCTATGCACACACTCAACACAAAAGCCAGAAGCAACATTTTTAAAGTGCCTAACCACTTTAGATTTCCATATACTTCACATTGAAACCACGTGTTTCAAAGTTTGCTTCATTTACAATCCAACCAAACCATAACTTGTGATCTTGACAATCTGATCAACTCCTTCCCTCCAACCTTTTTCTATAAATAGAGAGGTCCATTTGCAAGCTAGGACACGAGTTCATAAGCCTAAAACACACTTGTAATACGGTGGGAGAAATGACTTGGTTGTTTTGCATTTGATCGCAATTGTTGCGGATAACAAGAGTCGCCACCAACTTTTCTTTTATCTAAATAGGAAAGGGTGAAAAGAACAGGAAAGACCTTTGAGATGTTTTCTTGAGTTCGGGGGGTAGATTATGAAAAGGGAAGGTGTTAGCATCCTTTTCATCCATAGTTATCTATGGGCTCTTAGTTGCTTGCTAGATCACTTGAAAATTGCTTTGTTTGAAAAGTTGTTTTTGTGATGGGTGTAAGTTTGAAAACATTTTGCAAAATTCCTTTGTCACGGCTAACTTTGTAATGATTATCGTCTCTATAAGAATGCATACAAAGTGTAAGTTTTGAAAATAGTTCTTAGAGATGTTTATTTTTGAAGATGTTTTAAAAGTGTAAGTGTGGAATATGGTTTTAGTTCAAAAGCAAGCAACTACGAGCGATCTACCTACTCAAAAGGTCTATGTTATTTTCTTCCTCCTTTAGATGTTGCTATATTACCATTGATTGATAAGAAGCCCCGTCTTTGGATGTGAAGGAATGGGCATGGGTCACTGTATAATCATGAATAACAATGTTGTGAGATATCTTAGCATTTCTCTTGAGGGACTAAGATCATTTGTAAGGCAACATTATAAGCGTCATCGAGGGACTATGATCTTGTATTTTTTGATTGTTTTTGCTAAGACATCTCAGATGCATATTATGACCATTTTCTCAAGGCAACAAGTGGAGTTAACCCTAGAGGTGCAAGTGTGCAAGTGTTTATTTTTTCATGCTTGATTTTTCTTGGATTACGGTTTTCTAAGCATTGATTTTATCTTTCCATACACACCCTAATTACTAAAAATTTTTATCAGAGCGGTAAATTACGGAAAGTAAATTTACTATGCTATTACGTCATTTGGGGATGGGGTGTATAAATTTACAAATGGGGATTTGCAAAAAATTAAATCTTAGTTATCTATTACAACCATATTGAATTTGAATAAATGTACAAGAATTAAAATGTATATAATGTACAAGGAATGAATGAATAAGGAAAGGGATTTGTTTTGATTTTGTTAAAGAAAGGTTTTGGTTAATTAAAATAATAATGAAAATAAAACATTTTTTGTGCTATTTTTATATATTCAAAAAATAGACATTATAAATAAATAGTGAGCAAAAAATCTACTCCAAAGGAGTTGTTTTGATTTGTTGGAAAAATGTTTGAAGTTTGTTAAAAAGAAAAGAAAACAAACAAATGATAAAAACTGTTCTGGTATTGCCAAGGTTTGAACCCAGGACCTGATATATAAATGCCTTTTGTGCGTGCTGTTTGTACCAATGGGGTGGTCTGTTTTATCCGTTCATAAGATAATTTTGATTAGGTACAAAATGAACTCGTTTCTGAATGTTTGAAATGCTCAACTTCTTCTTCCTTCAAGCGCAGGGATATGTATCACCATGTTAAGCTTTTAAAAGCTTCGATTCTCAACCAAATCTAAAAGTGTAAATATCAAACCTGTCTAAAATTTGAATATAAATCTAACTATTTAACTTTCAAAAGCTACAGATCAGAGGTTAGCACAAATTTGTTTGGTACCAAAATCAAAGCCTAACTAGTCAGAGTTGAAGTTTTCAACGTATAAGCAGTGATAATCGAAACTAAGAGCATGGTCAACTTCATATATATGATATCTACATCTTTTTTATTTGTATATAAAAATGATGTTTGAATGAAAAGTTCCAAGTTTAAGAAAACTTACCTCTTGGAGCGAAACTTGAGGTACTTTGACAGAGCCTCCAGGAACAATTTGATGATGGATTAAACCTGCTTCAACCTCCCTGAAGCTATTCCAATTGTTCTTTTGCTTTTAAAATCACTTGAATTGAAGAGCTGGTATATGGAGGCTTAGTGAATCGAAAGGCCAAAAGACTGCAAGGAGGTATTTGAGATTTTGGGAGTGTTCTAGGATAGTAATCTCTCTCTTTATGTGGTGTATGGATGGTGTTCAAATGGAAGAAATGGGAGATGCTCGAAGGATTATAGAGTTGGTTCTTCAAAATTCAAAATGACAAGCAATGTGGCTTTTTATGGAGATTCTGAATTTTTGAGAGTTTGGGAGTGTTTGAGGATTTTTTAACACAACAAGAATTTGGCCCTTTGATTTGAAAATGGTCTTTATATTTATAGAGAAAAGGTTAGAGATGTTTTACACAAGGGATCTCTCTGTTGTAGGGTTTTGACTAGGTGACTTGCTTTTTTTGGAGAAAAGTGGAAATCAAGTTTCAAGGTGTTGTACCAGCATGGTCTGAACTTGTTGGAGGCCTTAGACCTGTTGCTTCTAGTTTATAAGGGACATGTGTTCAGAAGGGACAGGCACAAGGCTCAAAAAACTTTTCTAAATAATGGAAATGATAACTTTATGCCATTAAGGGAATGTTGGCTTGGAAAACACTTGGGTAAGAGCTTAATTTAATTGTGTAAACAATTATACATAGAGTGAGGCACAAGTTTGAGGCCTGAAAAGCAAGATCATGTAGCCTGACCTATGGATTCTGTTTTCAACTTGATTACTTGAATCGAATACTCCATCCTTCCACAACTTTCAACCAGACTCATTAAAGCAATATTCGTTTCCACTAATTGCGTGTCCTTCGAATGGGCCATCTTCATCTGAACATACCACTTTGAGTCCTTTCGTATTGATCACGTAGGTCCAACCTTCGACCAAACTCAAGGGAAGATAAAACAAATTGTTCCCACCAATTGCAATTCCTTTGAATGGGCCATCTTCATTCCTTTGAATGGGCCATCTTCAACTGAATATACCACTTTGAGTCCTTTTGTTTTGATTACGTAGGTCCAACCCTAGACCAAACTCAAGGGCAGACAAAACTAATTGTTCCCACCAATTGCAAGTCCTTCGAATGGGCCATCTTCAGCTGAATATACCATTTTGAGTCCTTTTGTTTTGATCACGTAGGTCCAACCTTCTACCAAACTCAAGGGCGGACAAAAAAAATTGTTCCCACCAATTGCATGTCTTTCAAATTGGCCATCTTCAACTAAATATACCACTTTGAGTATGCAAGATGCTCTTAATGGTATAGTCAAAATGAAAGAAATTCTGGATTACTTTCCTACTTTACAAAGTTTTTTTCAGGCATCTCAAGACTTGGAAAACCATATCTTGAGTAATCAGTTGAAAGTTCAAATATCCAAACTTCAAATGCCACAAACAACTATCCTTGTGGTTCGAAGCAAGTATGAAGATAGACTTGCTTTGTGGGTTGAAGAAAGTTGAGAGGTGGATGGAAGAAGGTTGAAGGAAGGAAATAATGCCCTAATCGAAGCTTGTAGATTAAACTTGATCGAAGGAGGCCAAATTTCTAATCGAAGCTTGTGAACCAAGCTTGCATCGAAGGAGGCCAAATGCCCAATCGAAGCTTAAGAGCCCAGCTTGCTCAAAAGAAGAAAAATGCCCAATCGAAGCATAGGAATCAAGCTTGATCAAAAGAATCCAAATGCCCAATCGAATCATAGGAATCAAGCTTGCTCAAAAGAAGCCAAATGCCCAATTGAAGCATATGAATCAAACTTTCTCAAAAGAAGCCAAATGGCCAATTGAAGCATAGGAATCAAGCTTGCTTAAAAGAAGCCAAATGCCTAATCGAAGCATAGGAATCAAAGAAAACTTGCTCTTCTTCTATTTGATGCTTGAGAGCCCAATATGATCCATGGAAACTACATGGGGCATTAAAAGTCTAATTGTACCTGTGCAAATTCAGACTCTAGTTTTAAGTCATCAGTGTTGAGGAAGTATCTTGAGCTGATCAAACCTTGTGTAGTCTTGAACCAATAGAAATCTTGTGAGAAAATTCATGAGAAATGAGAGGGAAAATTTTGGGGGTACAACAGCTTCCCATGTTAAATCTTCTTGAACCTAAAGAGTGAGATTGGAAGATCTGCCTTTCGTGACTTGAAGGTGAAAGATGATTGAACACTAAAGTGCCTAAAAATTTGCACTCGATGATATGTTGAATTGGGAATGGGCTTATAGATACAATTTGGAGAGATGATGGAGAGTTGTCGCAGATGGGCTTACAGATGCCATCCATGGTGACAAAAAAGGTCTCTATTTTTCCTGTTTTTAACTGGAAGAACTAAATCTAACAAGAAGAGGTCTTTGATTCGTCCGTCTTTAATTGGAAGAAAAAAATCTAACTAGAAGAGGTCTTTGATTCGTCTGCATTTAACTGGAAGAAATAATTCTAACCAAAAGAGGTCTTTGATTCACCTATCTTTAACTGGAAGGACTAAATCTAACCAGAAGAGGTCTTTGATTCGCCTGTCTTTAACTGGAAGAAATAAATCTAACCAGAAGAGGTGTTTGATTCGCTCGTCTTTAACTGGAAGAACTAAATCTAACCAGAATAGGTCTTTGATTCTCCTGCCTTTAACTGGAAGAAATAAATCTAATCAGAAGAGGTGTTTGATTCGCCCGTCTTTAACTGGAAGAAATAAATCTAACCAGAAGAGGTCTTTGTTCGTCTGTCTTTAACTAGAAGAACTAAATCTAACCAGAAGAGGTCTTTGATTCGCCTGTCTTTAAATAGAAGAACTAAATCTAACCAGAAGAGGTGTTTGATTCATCTGTCTTTAACTGGAAGAAATAAATCTAACCAGAAGAGGTCTTTGTTCGCCTATCTTTAACTGGAAGAACTAAATCTAACCAAAAGAGGTCTTTGATTCGCATGTCTTTAACTGGAAAAACTAAATCTAACCAGAAGAGGTCTTTGTTCACCTGTCTTTAACTGGAAGAACTAAATCTAACCAGAAGAGGTCTTGATCACCTATTATTAAATGGAATCCATCCAGAAGAGGACTTGGTTGGTCGCCTATTATTAATTGGAATCCATCTAGAAGAGGACTTGGTTGATCTCCTATTATTAAATGGAAGAATTGAATCCATCCGGAATAGGACTTGGTTGATCACCTATTATTAACTGGAAGAAGTGAATCCATCCAGAAGAGAACTTGATTGACTTTTCCTGCAAGGAAGAGGGTTAGTTGCATGCAGAAGTATGCATGGCGTGACGATGTTCTCAAAATAAATGAGATTATGTTGTATGCGTATGTTATATGATGTATGAATATGAAATGTGATTGAAGTATATCTTTGTTTGGGAAAATAAATCCTTGACAAATGCTGGGGAGTTTTGGGAAGATAAATCCCTGACTGCTGCTAGAGATGAAGAATATGTGTATCTTCAACTTTGTTTAGAGCATTTCTGCTGGGAATTCCTGGTCTGTTGTTTGAGGAGAAACTCCGCTGGGGAATATTGGCTTGTTTAAGAAGACTCTATGGAGAGTATTGATCTCTGATTAGGGAAAAGAGTTCAGGAGTTTTAGTTGTCCGTTGCTCTACTGAGGAGTTATCTCTTGAAAGTTAGTTGTCATCTGGTCAGATTCTAGGCTTCACAACAACTTGCTGGGGATAATGAAGTTAAATGTTATCTGGTCGGGTTCCAAGCTTTACAGTAACTTGCTGAGGATTGTAGAAAATTCTACTGGGGAAGAGGGGTTTTGGTCCCTTGATTTGTAATAGTCAGAGAGATAAACTTAAGCTGGAGAATTTTGCCTTTTGTCGGGGAAATGAACCCTGTTAAAAAGGATATTGGATGAACTGCTGGGGAGGATATTCCTTAAGAAGAATTTCTCAAGGCTATCGTTTAAGGCCAACTCAGCTGGGGAGAGGACCTTCCGGAGATTAAAACTATGGCTGGGGAGTTTATGAATCCAAATTTGTGAGGATAATGCTAATGAAATAACTCTGTGGGGATATCTCAAATGCAATTAAGGAGATGCTTGTCACTGTTCTGAAGCATACATTTACTAAAATTTTAATCATGTTTATATGCATATGTTCATTCAATTTTAGTCATTGGACATCTTCGCACTCAAAACAGAAAAAACAAAAAAGTTTGTACTTCAAAGTATATTTGTATTGATGTTTTGCCCATGAATAGGCTTTTTTGTACAAAGAGACAGAGATCCTAGTAAGAGGATATCGCCAAAAGAAATGAAAAGTGTACAAAGTGAAAACCAAAATAATAGCCATGTGAAAGTGATCTCATTGTCCCTACTCTGCTATTGCCTTTATTCCTTCGATCAAACCCTTGTTGTTGATTGGATTGATTTTGGACCATTTGAACTTCAGATTTTGGTAATAAAGTTGGCTGTAGAGATCCCACGAGACATAATCATACGCTTTAATCCTTAATTTTTGCCTGGACTTCCCTTTCGGATTTTCAGCCCACCAGGATACCCATTTTGTCCCAAGTCGCCCTTTCAGGTTTTTGACTTGCCGGGTGTACAATCTTTTACATATATCCCTAACTTTTTCCCGAACCTATTTGGTTCACCTGGATGCCCATATTTTTGCCTAGGTGTGTCAACCTAGTGGGTCATTTTATGCGTAGTATTTTTTAACTATGTCCGCGTTTACGGAAAGTGGGAAATCTTCGTCATCCATAGTAGTCAGCATCATGGCACCACCAGAGAAAACTCTCTTTACGACAAATGGTCCTTCGCAAGTGGGAGTCCATTTGCCCCTGAGGTTGCTTTATGTAAGAATGATGCGCTTTAGTACCAAGTCGCCAGCTTGATACACCCGAGGCTTGATCTTTTTGTTGAATGCCTTGATCATACGCTTTTGATACATCTGACCATGGCAGAAAGTAGCCAGCCGCTTTTCTTCAATAAAGTTCAGCTGATCCAACCTAGTCTGAATCTCATTCATGTTCGCCTAGATCTGCTTCTTTCATTATCCTTAGAGAGGGAATTTGAACTTCTATAGGAAAGACGACTTCCATGCCATAAACCAAGGAGAAAGGAGTTGCCCCAGTTGACGTGAAAGCTGAAGTACGATAGCCATGCAGAGCAAACTGTAACATCTCATGCCAGTCTTTATATGTTATCACCATCTTTTTCACAATCATCTTGATATTTTTATTAGCAGCTTCCACTGTGCCATTCGTCTTGGGTCTGTACGGAGAATAATTGTGATGCTTGATTCTGAACTGAGTGTCGAGTTTCGTAATCATAGAGTTGTTGAGGTTAGTTCCATTTTCGGTGATAATCCTTTCGGGGATACCGTAACTACAGATGAGATTATGCTTGATGAATCTGGCCACAACGTTCTTGGTAACTGAGGCATATGAAGCAACTTTGACCCACTTGGTAAAGTAATCAATGGAAACAAGGATGAAACGATGTCCATTTGAGGCAGTAGGTTTGATCTCTCAAATCATGTCAATGCCCCACATTGGAAATGGCCACGGAGCAGTCATGAAATTTAGAGGAATAGGAGGTACATGGACCTTGTCAGCATATATTTGACACTTATGACAAGTCCTTGAGTGATGATGACAATCAGTTTCTATTATGGACCAATAGTAACCAGCCCTCAGTGTTTTCTTGGCCATAGCATGTCCACTGAATGGGTCCCAAAGAGGCCATCATGCATATCTTCCATAATTTTCTCTGCCTCCTTCTTGTCCACACATAGGAGTAGAGTAGAATCATGGTTGCGCTTGTATAAGATTTCGTTGCTTAAAAAGAATTTGGCTGAAAATCTTCGCAAGAATTTCTTATCATTGATGGAAGCCCCTTCAGGATATTCTTGTGCTTCAAGATATATCCTCACCTCATGGTACCATGGTTTCTCTTCGTTAGTGTCAAGCTCGTAGCAGTGCGCAGGTTCGTCGAATATTTCAATTGTAATCATAGGAGCTTCGTTGTCCCATTTGACCTTAAACATGGAAGACATTTTGGCCAAAGTGTCGGCTAATTGATTTTCCTCCCTAGGGAAATGCTCAAAGGTGATCTCCTCGAAGCATGGAATTAGAGTTAACACAAGCTCCTTGTATGGAATTAGGTTAGGATTCTTGGTGTCTAATTCTCTCTTTACTTGGCTAATTACCAGAGTGAAGTCTCCAAATACATCCAAATGCTTGATCCTTAAGTCAATGGCATCCTTTAGAACCAAGATGCACGCTTCGTATTCAGCCATATTGTTCATATAATCGAAGCACAATTCAGCCATATCTGGTTTCACAACACCAATTCCATTTCCCAAAGCGTCGGAAGCTCCGTCAAAAACCATAGTCCATCGGGATCCTTGTTCAGGTCCGTCATACGATCCAGGTTTTGCACAGTCGGCCACTAGCATGATATTCTCATCCGAGAAGTCAAAGTTCATAGATTGATAGTCATCAACAACTTGATGAGCCAAATGATCTTCTAATATACTTCCTTTGATGGCTTTTTGTGTTGTATATTGAATATCATATTCAGTCAGAATCATTTGCCATCTAGCTATCCGTCTGGAGAGAGAGGGCTTCTCGAAGATGTACTTGATAGGGTCCATCTTAGAAATCAGTAGAGTGGTGCGAGTCAACATGTACTGTCTTAGCCGACAAGCAGCCCATGCCAGAGTGTAACAAGTTTTCTCAAGAAGTGAATATCTGGTTTCACATTCGGTAAATTTTTTGCTCAGGTAGTATATTGCATGCTCTTTTCGGCCAGACTCGTCATGTTGGCCCAACACACACCCCATAGAATTCTATAGCACAATCAAGTACATGATCAAAGGTCTTCCTTCAACTGGAGGCATGAGGATATGAGGCTCTTGCAAATATTCCTTGATTTTGTCGAAGGCATCTTGATAGTCGTCGTTCCGTTTGACTACTTGATCTTTCTTCAAGAGTTTGAAGATTGGCTCACAAGTAGAAGTTAAGTGAGATGAAGCGAGCAATGTGATTAAGACAACCCAAGAATCCTCTGACCTCCTTTTCAAAATGGGGGACTAGAGTTTCTTGAATGGCTTTTACCTTTTCCGGATCAACTTCAATGCCTTTACCCATGACGACAAAACCTAGAAGCTTTCCAGACCTTACTCCGAACACGCACTTATTAGGGTTCAACCTCAACTTGTACTTCTTCAACCTCTCAAACAACTTGTGTAGGTAATCGAGATGCTCTTCTTCAGTTTATGATCTCGCAATCATATCATCCACATAGATTTCTATTTCATGATGAATCATATCATGAAATAAAGCTACCATAGCTCTTTGATATGTTGCCCTTGCATTTTTTAATCCGAACGACATAACTTTGTAGCAAAAGGTGCCCCATTGTGTAACAAAGGTGGTCTTTTCCATGTCTTCAGGGGCCATCTTAATTTGGTTGTAACCAAAAAATCCATCCATGAAGGAGAAGACTCTGTGTTGAGCGGTGTTGTCAACCAAGACGTCAATATGTGGTAGAGGGAAATCATCCTTGGGGCTTTCCCTATTCAGATCTCTATAATCCACACACATGCGAACCTTTCCATATTTCTTTAGCACGGGAACCATGTTTGCAACCCATTGAGGATAAGATGTGACATCCAGAAAACCTACATCAAACTGCTTCATTACCTCAACTTTTATCTTTTCGGACATGTCAGGCCGCATGCGACGAACCTTTTATTTAACAGGAGGACAATCTTCCTTCGTTGGCAGACGATGAACCATAATGTCGATATCCAGCCCAGACATATCTTTGTACGACCAAGAAAACACTTCAGCATAGTCATGTAACATCTGAACCAATCTGCTCTTGATACCATATATTAGGTTGGCGCCAATCTTCACCTCTCTCTTATTTGTCTCAGTACCTAAGTTGATAACTTCAACTGGCTCTTCATGAGGTTGAATAGCTTTCTCCTCTTGCATCAGAAGTCTGGCTAGTTCCCATGGTATTTTGAAATCTTCCTCGCCTTCGTCTTCGGCTTGGTAAATTGGATGTTCGAAGTCATAACTGGAAATAGTAGAGTCGTTGGCAATGAGATCCGGAGTGGATGAAGATTTGCAAGTGTGTGCGTGTGTGCATGTAAGATACATGGCTACTGAGAAAAAATGTAATAAAGGAAAAGAAAGACAATTAACACAAAAATATGAATGCCAAAAGGTCCAATGGTTTATATTAAATGATCATATGATAAATGAACATGAATAAAACCCCTAACAAATGGACCATAGTGCCCCGGGCAAGGCACGTGGCTTAAAAGTCATTGTTTTAGAAATTAAGATTATAGACAGAAGTTCTTGAATTGACATAAAATAGTAAACAGTAATTACTCCTCAATGAAGGAGATGGGAGTGAAATCCTTTTCGGCCAGTTGTTGAGCTTTCCTTCGATCGTAGGGTAGATCCATTCTTTGAAAGTGCATTCATCCTCAGAGTCTTCTACAACATTCACTTCATAATCTCTGATGCGGAGAGGTATATTTCCCATGCGAGCGTGACTGACTTATTTTTGAGCTTTGATGGTGAAACCCAATCCGCATTTGTCAGCTTTAAACGGAATGTCGGGAAGCTGGCCCCAGATTATACAGTTGCCATCTTCCATCGTGGCACGTGCATCCTTAAGTGAAACCATTATTGGTATAACTTCATTATCTTTTGATATGTTAGAGGAGATTTTGGTGGCGGCGACCATAGGAGGAACAATTCCGAAGGCCTGGCACGGAGTCTCTATGAATTCGCCATCCATTTCCACATACTTGAAGGAATTAAGATGGCTTACAATAAATTCTTCTTTGCCGCTAACAATAAAAATCTTCCCTTTGACTGGATACTTTAATTTTTGATGAAGGGTCGATGTTACTTCCCCTGCGCTATGGATCCAAGGGCGTCCAAGCCGACAAGAATAGGCGGGACGTATGTCCATTATGTAAAAGGTAGAATTGAAGATCTGTGAGACAACTTTAATTGGGAGATCCACCTCTCCATGAACCATTCTCTTAGACCCATCGAAAGCCCTTACGATAATATCACTTGGATTTAATACCAGTCCTTCACAATCTAGCCGGTCCAAAGCGCCTTTGGGTAACACATTTAAAGATGAGCCGGTATCAATTAGGACATGGTCCAGGGTGATCCCCTTGCACTCAACAGAGATATGCAAGGCTTTATTGTGGTTCCTTCCCATAGGAGTCAAATCAGCGTCGGAGAACCCTAATACATTGTCAGCTGTTAAACTTGCTACACAGTTCTAGAACTGGTCGGCAGTCGTTTCTTGGGGCACATGGGCTTTCTTCAAGAACTTGATCAAAGCCTGGGCATGAACGTCGGAACAGAGTAATAATGACAAGGTGGAAATATTGGAGGGGGTTTTCCCCTGCTGCTCCACTATTTTAAAGTCACTCTTCTTTATGATTTTCAGGATTTCCTCTATCTCTTGATTGGAGGGTTCTTCCGCTTCAGTATTTTTGGTAGGTGCCTCTATCCCAGCAGGCTCAACTTCTTTTTCTTTGCCTCTAGCATTGGCACTAGATTTGTCATTGGTTATGCAAACGGGAGTTGTTGTAGTAGTGGGTGGTGAAATATCAGGGGAAAAGATCCTCCCTGTTCTTGTCACTTTACTAGAACCTGCAATATTGGTGACATCAGCTTCATCTTTGTTGATCCAAGAATCTTGTTTTACCCCATGATAATAAACCTCGGCACCATAGTTCCATGGAACTGCTTTGTCAGAAGAGTAGGGGATATGCCCAACGACAATGATTATTAAAGGAGCAACTGTCGGTTCATTTGAAATTCTAATAGGACCCTTTGAGGGGATCCTAAAAGGCTTATTAAAAATTGTTATTATGGACAAGTCTTTAGTCTTATTGGTCAAACTCTTGATGGCAGGAATCTTTTCAAATAGAATTTCGCGGCTATTTATCAGGCGTTGCACACCTTCCTTCAACCGCTTGCACCCATTTACTTATTGATCACAGCAGACACAATCTTTAGAACAACCAGGGAACACCCCAGCTCTCAGTAAGTTAACCTTCACAATATTTTATGGAGTTGTTAAATCTTCAATGGAAGGGACGAAAGTAGTATCATCAATTGCGTTAACACCTTTTCCATGATTCGACATTGGTGCGGTTATCACATTTGAAGTAGAAGGTGGATCAAATTCAATTGTATTATTGTTTATTAAATCTTGGATCTTGGTCTTCAACGCCCAGCATTGATCAGTCTCATGTCCAGGATTGTTTCAATGATATGCACATTTGGCATTAGGATTGTATTTTGGTGATGAAGTGTTTGGATTGGATGGTGGATCACGCAGTGTCACTAAGTTGGCCTTCAAAAGATGTTGCAAGGCTTGGTACAGTGACATGCTAATCCTTGTGAACTGTCTTCGAGGAACTTCGGTTCGTTGATTGTTGGATGATTGCCTTTGAGCAGACGGAGGGTTGGAGATTAACACATCATTAACAGAGGGTCAGTGATTATTCTTGGTATGGGCCCTTTCCCCATTAACAAAATTTGCTTCCTTCTTTTCAGTGAAAGGATTCTTTACAGCGTTAGATGAGGAAGCATATGTCATTGTGATTTTCCTCTCTTAATTCCGCTTTCTACCCTTTCACCAGTTAGTATAAACTCGGTGAAAACAGACGAAGAACTGCCAATCAATAGGTTGAAAAATGCATCGGTCAATGTACACATGAACATGTCAATTAGTTCTCTATCAGTTAGTGGTGGTTGGACTCTACCAGCAAGATCCCTCCATTTTTGTGCGTACTCCTTGAACCCTTCGTTAGTACCCACTGTCCTACCTTGGAGTTGGACTCTTGTCGGTGTTAAGTCCCAGCCAGACTCTCTTGGAAGAAATAGATCTAGAGCTTTTTGTCGGTAGTGTGCGGCTGCATCTTGCGCACGTAAGACCTTAGATGAAGTTTCGGGCAGGAAACCCCGTCATACTTAGAGAAAAACGGTATTTTGAATTTATGGGGAATGACGACCCCCAGTACTAATCCCAACTCACTAAAATCCAAACCGCACGACTTGAATTTCAACTGCTTTTAGCCTATTGTGATACGGTGGCAGAACTGACCGTGTAAATACTTGTTTTGCGTTTTGTATTTGCAAATGTGCGGTAAGCAAGAGTTGCCACCATATTTTCTTTTATCCAACAAAGGAAAGGGTGAAAAGAACATAAAAGACCTTTTCGAGATTATTTCTGAGTAAGGGGGGTTGATTATGGAAAGGGAAGGTGTTAGCACCCTTTCCATCCGTGGTTTTCCACGGGCTCCTAGAGATTTGCTCATTTTTAAAAATACCTTTGTGCTTTCTGTTTGAAAATGTTTTGAAAACACCTTAGTACGGCGAACTTTGTAATGTTTCTCGGGATAATGGAGAAAGTATATAAAGTGTTTTGAAATCATTTTTGAAAAGAAGTTTTTGTGTAAGTGCAAAATGTTTAAGCAAACTTTTAACAAGTATCTACTTTATTACTCGAAAAGGGTCGTTCTTTTCCTCTTTTCCTTTAGGCAATGCTATCCTACTATTAGCGAGTAGGTAGCTTTGTCGTTGGATGTTTGAGGGACAATCGAAGGGACGTTTTACAGTCACGAAGGCAACTTATGGAGACGCTTTAGCAATTTTCTTTTAGGGACTAGATCATTTATCGAAATGCAACTGTAGGGTCATCGAGGGACTATGATCTTTTTTAATTTATGGGTCTTTGCTAAAGCGTTCCTATCTCATGATTGTTTTATTTCTTAAAGGCAACCAAAATGGGATACCCTAGAGGTGCTTGAGTGCAATTATGTTCAATTCAGTTATTTATCTTTTTGTTAAGTTTGCTAGCGTTTGATTATTAGTCTTATCATACACGTCTAATTACTAGTAGTTAATATATATTACAGAATATTAAAGTGCATCAATTTAAATCTACGCTGTTACAATGCTTTGGGGAGGGGATTTACACTGTACAAGAATGAGGGGGATAAAGCAGTAAATGTCCTAGTTTTAATCTATTACATCCAGTAGGCAGCTACAATAATATGGAAAAAAAATGAAAATAGGTAAATGCGCGAAGTAGAAAAGATGTCAGAAAAATCCTAAGGTGAAAAATCTTTGTGTTTTGTTTTTTATTTTAAGAAAATATAACCTATGTCTATTTCACTTTAATTTCAAGAAAGAGGTTTAAATAATTAATTTATTTATTTACAAAAATTAATTTAATTAGAAAAGATACTAACCTAATGTTTTTTTGTGATTTTTATTTAAAGACAATTTAAATAAAAGGATCAATAAAGAAATAACAAAAAGAACAAAAATAAAATATAAAAAGGACATCCTTCGATCGAAGGAGAAAAAAGAAGCTTCGATCCAGAGAGAGTCATCCCCTTTCGATTCATGAAGGATGTTGCCTTTCGATTCTCTGAAGGAGATGGGACTTTTGATCCAAGAGGGAGGTTGCCTTTTTCGATCCAAGGAGGGAGTTATTCTTCGAATTGAACCTGCAAGGAAAATGCTGGCAAAAAATAAATATGCAGGACCTGGGTATCGAACCTAGGTCCTTCTCCATAATTCGAATCTTTTATCCTCAGGCCTAAGCTTATTTTGACTTGAAACGGGCTATGCCATGTGTTTCGAAAGGCAGATCATGTCATGCCTTTCGATGGGGTGATTTTATTCCTGCATGTTATCTTGCATATGATATGCTCATATAAACACAAATGGTATTAGCAGCACATATATACCAATAATATGTATTTATAAGGCTTAGAAATGCAATTTCGATTTGGGTAAATCCTTACCAAATGAAGATGCTTTGATTTATGAATCTGGGTGTGGCTTGGCTTGGAACAAATTCCTGGGAATCTCAGGAACACAAATATAGCCTTCGTCTGGATTGAGGGTGCCTGCAAAGAAAACTAGTTATAATTTTGATCCTTTCTATGGTGGTGTGAGTATTCTCTTTTTCTAGGCCATCTCCCCTTCCTTGATTCAACACTTGTGATCTCTTTATATAGAGGGGGTAGAGGAGACAAGATATCAAAGGTTCAAATAGCCTTGATTATGTGTTTGAAAGCCATGAATAAGAATTTGTAACGTTGGCCAAAAATATGAGATCTTGTCCTTTTTTGAATTTTGAATGTATGTGGACATTTTGGCTCCTTCGAATGCCTTCAGTTTTCATCCTTCTATTAGGCTTTAAATTGCCTTTTTTCAAATGGGTCTCCTGCATGCTCTTTCGAATGGCTTTGATTCAGCCCCTTCGAATGGCCAACAATATGTGTCCTTCGAATGGACTTTTGGAGTGCCATAGTGTAGAAATTGGGCTGTCAAAACTTAGCATGAGGGAAGTTCCTGCCTTGTACAGGCATGCATGTAGCAGGTGTTTGCCTTATAGGCGTGAAGAAAATTCCTAACTTGTGCAGGAAGGCATGCGAGCCATTTGTCCCAATGGGGGCCTATGTGAAAGAAACCAAAGTTTCTTAAAACGAAGGAGGCCTAGAGATAGTTCCAAAAGAAAGAAGCCAGAGGTGCTTCAAACGAAGGAAGTCAAAAGGAACTCCCCTTCTTTCTGAATCGAAGGGATCCATCTCAAAGGAAAACAAAGCTCAATCGAAGACTTGCGGACCAAAGCTTGATCGACGGGTGTTAAATTCCTGATTGAAGACTAGTGAGTCAAGTTGGTATTGAAGGTTTTTAAGGGCTCAGTCAAAACCTGCTGTTATGCCAATCAAAGAGCACTGTTTAACTGCCAATCGAAGGACATTGTTGAACTGCCAATCGAAAGGCACTTTGCTAATATTAAAAAATTTCCTCTTTCTTTAACCAAGTGTTTGTAACCACCATGTGAGGGAAAAATCTTGGGAAAATTTTGGGGTACAACAGCTGCCCCTGTTCAATCTTCTTAAACCTGAGGATGTAGATTGGCTTGTATACCTTTTGTAATCTGAAGGTATACGATGATTAAACACTAGAGTGCCCATAAATTTGCACTCGTCTGAAGTGATACTATTGGTGAATAATATCGGGAATGGGCTTACAAATGCCATTTGGAAGAGATGACAGAAGACTGTCAGAGATGGGCTTAAAGATTCCATCAAAGGAATATGACGGAGAGTCATTGGAGATGGGCTTAAAGATGCCACCTCAAGTAGATGTTGACTTCATAAGAAGTCTCTTTGTGGGGATTCCTGTTCTTGCTGTCTGAGGAGGAGTCTGCTGGGGAATGTTTTGGGGGAATAGAGTCTAGGAGCTTCGGTTATCCATTACTCTACCGAAGAGTTATCTCTTGATTGGAGAGACGAAAATAAGTTGTTATCTGGTCGGGATCCAGGCTTCACAATGACTCACTAAGGATAATAAGGATGATTATTATGTGGTCGTGTTCCAGGCTTCACAACGACTTATTGGGGAATATGAAATTAACTGTTATTTGGTTGGTTCTAGGCTTTGCAGTAATTGTAAATATTGAACTATCATCTAGTCGTATCCAAGCTTCAGTGATTTGAAGAAATCAAGCTATTATCTGGTCGGGTCCAGGCTTCAACTTGAATCTGAGGTACAACGTTATCTGGTTGTATCCAGGCTTTGGTGATTTGAATAAATTAAGTTGTTATCTGGTCGGGTCCAGGCTTCAACTTGAATCTGAGGTACACCATTATCTGGTTGCATCCAGGCTTCTATGATTTGAAGAAATTAAGCTGTTATCTGGTCGAGTCCAGGCTTCAACTTGAATATGAGGTGTACCGTTATCTGGTCGTATCTAGGCTTCAGTGATTTGGAGAAATTAAGCTGTTATCTGGTTGGGTCTAGACTTCAACTTGATTATGAGGTATACCATTATCTGGTCGTATCCAGGCTTCGATGATTTGAAGAAATTAAGCTGTTATCTGGCCGGGTCCAGGTTTCAACTTGAATATGAGGTACACCGTTATCTGGTCATATCCAGGCTTCAGTGATTTGAAGAAATTAAGTTGTTATCCGGTCGGGTCCAGGATTCATCTTGAATCTGAGGTGTAGTATTATCTAGTCGAGTCTAGGCTTCATAGTAATTGACAGAGTAAATTGCTATCTGGTCCGATTCCAGGCTTCGCAGCACCTTATACTATTATCTGGTTGGATTCCAGGCTTCATAGTGTCTTGAATTGTTGATTGACTATTATCCGGTCGGATTCCGGGCTTCAGCAATGATGTTAATTGTTATCTGGTCGGGTCCAGGCTTCACAGTATGGTGAACTGCTATCTGGTCGGATTCCAGACTTCACAGCAACTTAAACTATTATATGGTCAAAATCCAGGCTTCACGGTAATTGAAGAAGTGAACTACTCTCTGGTCGGATTCCATGCTTCGTAGCAACTTAAACTGTTATCTGGTCAAAATATAGGCTTTGCAGTTTCTTTAACAGGTCATGCAAGTAGTCAACGATGTTTGTTGATTTGATATTTCCTGAAAAAGGTAAAGAGTTAGTCATATGTAATGCCATGATGTATGAAGTGCATTGTGATGATGTTCTCAAAATAAATGAGATTATGCTGTATGTGATGTGTATGCGCATGCCATGATATATGAATATGGGGTGTTGTTGCAAATTTCCTAGTCTGGGAAAAAAGATCCATGACTGCTGTTGGAGAGTATTGGGAAGCTGAATCCTTCGTTTCCGCTAGGAATGATGAATGGAGATGATTTTCCGGGGATTTCCTCCTTCTGTTTGAGGGTACTCTACCGGGGATCTTTGTCTTCTGCTTGAGAATGATTCTGTGGGGAAGAAGATGCTTTGTTGGGATATTTTACCCATGTAGAGAAATAAACTATGTTGGGGGATAAACTTCGGTAGCTAGAGAAATAAACTCTACCGGGGATAAGGCTTTATAAACTGTTCGAGGTTATAAAAACTCAGCTGGGGAATACATATTTCAGCTCTCTGAGGGAATTTTGCTGGAGGGGTAATTCCTACTTGGGGAAGAAGAGATCAAAACTTTGGTTGTTTCTACTCTGGGGATATAGATACCACTAGGACGTATGCTGGGGATGTAGCGGTGACTTTGCAGTAGGGCGTCTATACCTTTGTACCTACTGGAGAACATATCTGCGGGGACTGCAAATGGCTTTTTAGACTTGGTCTCGTTCCTTAAAGTCATTAGCAACTGTCTTTCTATTTTTTATGTAAGTATTTGTAAACAGTAACCATATTCAAATGCATATGTCAAAATAATCACTGGACGTTTTTTGCAAAACAAAACATAAAAAACGAAAAGTTTTGTACTTTCAAAGAAATAATTTGTATTGATTTTGAAGTTTTGCCTATAATAGGCATTTTTTGTACGAAGAGACTGACATTCTAGTAGGAGAGTATCATCATGAAAATGAAAACTATACAAATAGTGTACAAAGAGAACACAACTATGTGTAGTAATCCCAATGAGTTTCAATTATGCTATTGCCCTTATGTCCTTGAGCGTCTCATCACTTTGCTACTTGTCCGAAGTTGACTGGATCGGTTGATATCGTTTGAGCTTGGTAGTTGATACTGAAGTCTGATGGCATGGTGATCCAACGAGACATAGTTATACGCTTTAAATCCCTATCTTTTTCCTGGACCGATCTTTCGGCTTTTTAGTCCACCGGGATACCCTTTTTTGCCCAAGCCGCCTTTTCAGGTTTTCGACTTGCCGGGTGTATAGATATTTTTTGTGTTTATCCCTAATTTTGCCTGAACCCTTTTTGGTTCGCCGGGATGCCCTTATTTTTGCCTAGGCCAGTCAACCTAGTGGGTCTTTATTCATGCGTAGTATTTTTTAACTATGTCTGCATTCACAGGGTGAGGAAAGTCGTCACCATCCATGGTGGTTAGAATCAAGGTTCCACCAGAAAACATGATTTGATTGCAAATGGCCCTTCGTACATGGGATTCCATTTACCCTTGGTATCACCTTGTGGAGGTATGATGCGCTTGATTACTAGATCACCCACTTGATATACCTGATGTCTGACCTTTTTGTTGAAAGCCTTGATCATTATTTTTTGGTACATCTGACCATGACAGACAGCAGTAAGCCTTTTCTCATCAATCAGATTCAGTTGGTCAAGTCGAGTCTAGATCCAATCATCTTCGTTCAAACCTGCATCATTCATGATTCTCAAACAAGGGATCTGGACCTCAATAGGTAGGACAACCTCCATACCATACACTAGAGAATAAGGTGTTGCCCCTGTTGACGTTCGTGTTGAGGTGCGGTAACCATGAAGAGAAAATGGTAACATCTCATGCTAGTCTTTATATGTCACCGTCATCTTCTGTATGATTTTCTTAATGTTATTGTTAACAGCCTCCACAACGTCATTCATCTTTGGCCGGTAAGGAGAAGAATTATGATGCTAGATTTTAAATTGTTTACATAGTTCGGTGATCATAGTATTGTTAAGATTTGTACCATTATCTGTGATAATTCTTTCTGGAACACCATACTGACAGATAAGGTTACGCTTGATGAACCGCACCATAAAATTCTTGGTAACAATAGCAAAAGAGGCAGCCTTAACCCACTTCGTGAAGTAATCAATGGCCACTAGGATGAAGCAATGCCCATTAGAAGCGGTAGGTCTAATCTCTCCGATCATGTCAATACCCTACATTGCAAAGGGCCAGGGAGCCGTCAAGACGTTCAAGGGAACCAGAGGTACATGTACTCTATCAACATAGATCTGGCATTTGTGGTAAATCCGGGAATGCTGATAACAGTCTGCTTCCATAGTGGACCAGTAGTATCCTAACCGTAGGATCTTTTTAGACATGGTGTGTCCACTAGAGTGGGTGCCAAAGGTACCTTCATGTAAATCTGCCATAATCCTCTCTGCTTCGCTTTTGTCTACACACCGAAGTAAAGTCGAGTCGTGGTTGTGCTTGTAGAGGATTCCATTACTGGGGAAGAACTTTGCAGAGAACCTTCTCAAAAACTTTTTATTATTGACAAATGCCCCCTCGGGATATTCTTGAGCCTCAAGATAACTTTTCATTTCATGGAACCAAGGTTTATCTGCTACTTCTTCAGTATCAATATCATAGAAGTATGCCGGTTCATCCAATCTCTCAATAGTATTCTGAGGAGCCTCATTGTCCCACCTGACTTTGAACATAGATGACATAGTAACTAGCGTGTCCTCTAACTGGTTCTCCTCTCGTGGAAAATGTTCAAAGGTGACTTCTTCAAAGTGTGGGAGCAATGTCAACACATATTCTCTATAGGGGATGAGATTAGGGTGCTTCGTGTCCCACTCTCCTTTGATCTGACTTATTACCAAGGCCGAATCTCCGAAAATTCTTAAGAGCTTGATCCTCAGGTCAATAGCAGCTTTGAGACCCGTGATGCATGCTTCATACTCAGCCATATTGTTGGTGCAGTTGAAACATAATCTGGCGGTGAAAGGAGTATGACATCCCTTGGGAGATATGATTACAACACCGATGCCATTGCCGAGTGCGTTGGAGGCTCCATCAAAAACCATAGTCCATCGGGATCCTTCCTCAGGTCCTTCATCCAGTTCAGCTTCTTCCCAGTCAATTACTAACATGATGCTCTCATTCGGGAACTCAAAATTCATGGACTGGTAGTCGTCCATAGCCTGGTGGGCCAAATGATCAGCTGATACACTTCACTTGATTACTTTCTGGGTTGTATATTGAATATCGTATTCAGTCAGGATCATTTTCCATCTCATTATTCTTCCGGAGAGAGCGGGCTTCTCGAAGATGTACTTGATCGGGTCCATATTAGATATCAATAAAGTAGTGTGGGTCAACATATACTGTCTCAGTCGGCGAGCATCCCATGCCAAAGTGCAATAAGTTTTATCGAGCATTGAGTATCTTGTTTCACAGTTGGTAAACTTTTTGCTAAGGTAGTATATTGCATGCTCTTTTCGACCAGATTCGTCATGCTGCCCCAACACACACCCCATTGAATTATCTAACATTGTTAAGTACATTATCAAAGGCCTTCCTTCAATAGGCGACATCAGAATTGGAGGTTTTTGTAGGTATTCCTTGATTCTGTCAAAGGCAGTATGGCATTCGTCATTCCATTTTACCACTTGATCTTTCTTCAGGAGTTTGAAGATTGGCTCACAAGTAGAAGTTAGATGAGAAATGAACCTGGCAATGTAATTTAGGCGTCCGAAGAAGCCTCTAACCTCCTTCTCAGTGCAAGGAGATGGCATCTCTTGTATAGCTTTTACCTTTGCAGGGTCCACCTGAATACCCTTGTCCCTAACAATGAAGCCTAGGAGTTTACCAGACCTTACCCCAAAGGTTCACTTGTTCGGATTTAACCTCAGCTTGTACGTCTCTAGTCTATCAAATAGCTTTTGTAAGTGGTCATGGTGTTCTTCTTCCATTTGGGATCTGGCTATCATGTCGTCAACATAGACCTCTATCTCATGGTGAATCATGTCATGGAATAAAGCTACGATGGCTCGCTGATAGGTTGCCCCAACATTCTTCAATCCAAATGGCATCACTTTGTAACAGAAAGTGCCCCATTGTGTGATAAAGGTTGTCTTCTTTATGTCTTTGGGTGCCATCTTGATCTGATTGTAGCCAGAGAAATTGTCCATGAAGGAAAAGATTTTATGTTGTATGGTGTTGTCAACCAGAACGTCAATATGGGGAAGCGGGAAATCATCCTTGGGGCTCGCCCTGTTTAAATCTCTGTAATCCATACACATTTGTACCTTGCCATCCTTCTTAGGCACCGGAACTACGTTAGCAACCCATTGTGGATAAGAGGTGAACACTAAGAACCCAGTGTTGAACTGTTTCATAACTTCTGCTTTGATCTTCTCAGACATTTCAGGGCGCATACGGCAGACCTTTTGCTTTACAGGAGGGCAATCTTCTTTAGTTGGCAGACCACAAACCACAATATCAGTGTCTAATCCTGACATGTCCTCATATGACCAAGCAAAGATCTTAACATAATCATGCAACATCTAAATCAACCGCTTTTTGACACTATGCTCCAAGTTTGCACCTATCTTGACTTCTTTATTGTCCACTTCTGTACCCAGATTCACTGTCTCAATTGGCTCTTCATGAGGCTGTATAGCCCTTTCTTCCTGCTGTAACAGTCTGGCAAGTTCTCCGGGTACCTCACAATCTTCCTCACCTTCGTCCTCGGCTTGGTTGATCAGACTTTCAAAACCATAACCGACAATAGCAGAATCGTTATCAATGGGATCTAGAATGGATATGGATCTACAATTTGATATATGAGTGTGTGTAAGAGCATAGCTGTATTGACAAAGTAAAAAGCAGAAAAGAAAAACAGAGAGCGCAAAATTTGTATGTAAAACGTCTAATGCTTTATTAATGACATATGAAATTGAAATGATGATAACCCTCACAAATAAACCATTGTGCCTCGGGTAAGACACAAGGCCATAGAGTTTATATTGTTTAATTATTAAATATTCGAAAACAAAAAGACAATTACTTCTGAATAAAAGTAATTGGTACAAAGTCTTTAGTTGTCCAGTTACTGGGTCCACCGTTGGTAGTAGGGAAGATCCATCTATCCATGTCATAGTCACCATCATTGTCTTCTAAAGCATTGACCCCATGGTTGCTGATACGTAGGGGAGATCCTCTAGCACGAGCACGATGAACAGCCCTTTGAGCCCCTGAACAGAAACCCAAGCCAAACTTATCAGATTTGTATGGAATGTCAGGGAGTTGGCCCCAAATGGTACAACCCACCTTCTTCAATAACTGCTTTGGCATCCTTGAGAGAAGCCGTTTTTAAGGGAGGTCTGGTGATCTTCGGCGGATTGGTAACATCTCAGTTGCAGCCATGGTCTGGGGCACCTCTTCGAAGTTCTGGCAAGGAGTCTCAATGAACTTACCATCCATTTCCACATACCTGAAAGAGTTCAGGTGACTTACCATGTATTCCTCTTCACCATGTACCATGACAATCTTTCCTTTCACCGGGTACTTCATCATCTGATGCAGAATGGACGTGACAGCTCCCTCCCCATGGATCCAACGACGACCAAACAAACAAGAATAAGATGGTCTGGTATCCATCACGTAGAAGGTGGAGTCAAAGGTTTGAGAACCAACTTTGATGGGGATGTCCATCTCCCCGTGCACCATAATTTTCGAACCATTGAAATCCCTCACCATAATGATATGGGCTTCAGAGTCAAACCTTCACAGTCTAATCTGTCAAGAGCCTTCTTGGGCAAAACATTCAGCGATGAACCGGTATCCACTAGAACATGGGCCAAAGTAGTGCCCCATGCACTTGATGGAGACATGCAACACATCATTGTGTTTTCTTCCCCTGGGTGTCAAATCAGCATCAGAAAAACCCAATCCATTATCAACAGTCAAACTAGACACATAGTCTTTAAATTGTTCAGTGGAGGTTTCTTGTGGCACATGAGCAGTTTTGAGGAATTTCACCAAAGCCTTTGCATGGGCTTCAGAGCACAATAGTAGGGCCAGTATTGAAATTTTGGAAGGAGTCTTCCCCAGTTGTTCAACCATATTATAGTCTCTCTTTTTGATGATATTCAAGATTTCTTCCATTTCCCTCTTGGAAGCCTCTGGAATGAATGCTGAATGCACCTTCGTCTGGACAGGCTCAACCAATATGTCTTTGCCACGAGTCTCGGCCGACTCGGTGGCAGGGGTGGCAACAGGAGTAATCACAGTAGTTGTAGTGGTAGTATTAGCAGGAACAACAGTAGGAATGATCACAAGAATAATGACAGCTTTAGAAGGAGTAATCTCGAGTGAGAACACTCTTCCGCTTCTTATTATTTTACTGGTCCCAAGGATATTGCCGATATCAAGATCAATATTTCTATAAACTTCGTCTTCAGCAGCCAACATGTTTTGCTTGACGCCATGGTAATAGACGTCAGCCCCATAATTCCAGGCAACAACTTTGTCCGAGGAATATGGTATTGGTCCTAGCATAGTGATGATCAGGGGAGCCAAATTTGGAGCAGATGTAATCCTGACGGGTCTTTTGGTGGAGACCCTGGGAGGATTGGCGGAAATGGTTATAATCGAAACATCTTTACAGGAAACATTTGTGACAAGAGTTTTCTCAAATATAATTTCTTTATCATCCATCAGGCGCTGAACACCCGCTTTCAACAAATGGCAACCAGTTGATAAACATAAGTGGCAATGTTCATCACAGCCCGGAAAAAAACCCGATTTGCAATAGATTCCACTTAATAGTCATGAGAGGAGTAACAAGCTCTTCAACAAAAGTAACAAATGTATTATCGTCAACAGTATTAACAACACAGCCGTGCTTGGGCATGGGAGAAGTTATAACATTGGGAATCTCAGGAGCATCGAATTCAATCTCCTTTGCCTCGATCAGATCCTGCACCTTATTATTTAAATCCCAACAGTCATTTGTATCATGACCTAGACTTTCTGAATGGTAGGCACATCGAGCATTTGGGTTGTAGCGAGGAGATGTGGTGTTGGGATTCTTGGGAGCTTCCCTCAAAGTAGCCAAATTGGACTTCAATAAATGTGGTAAGACTTGAGACAAAGTCATATTGATCTGGGTAAACTGTCTCATAGGCCTCTCTACTCTGGGCTGATTGTTTCCCTGTTGAGTAGCTGCAGGATTAGATATCATCACAGCCCCTACCGTTGGATGGAGTTCGGTTTTGCATTGATTTCTTTGACTGTAAACAACACTGACCTCTTTCTTTCCCATAAAAGGTCTCTTTCATGTGCTTGAAGAGGCCTCCTTTTGAATCTTACCACTTCTAATATCAGCTTCCACTTTTTCTCCTATCAAGATCAACTCAGTAAAGCTAGCCGAGGAGCTTCCAATTAGATGATTGAAAAACGGACCAGATAGAGTACCCAACAACATATCCACCAACTCCCTATCAGACAGAGGGGGTTGGACTCTCCCTGCTAGGTCTCTCCACTTCTGAGCATAATCTTTAAAACCCTCTCTCGAACCCATAGACATACTTTGGAGTTGTGTACGAGTGGGAGCAAGGTCTGTATTATACTGATACTGCTTGTAGAAGGCAGCAGCCAGGTCTTCCCAGTTACAAATATTGGTCTCCTCCAGCTGATTGAATCACTCTAGCTGAGTCCCAGATAAACTATCTTGGAAGAAGTGGACCCATAAATCCCTGTCGGCAGTGTGGTGATGAATCTTCCTCACATAAGATCGGAGATGCATCTTGGGACATGAGACTCCATCATATTTAGCAAACACCGGAACCTTGAGCTTCTGCGGGATGACAACCTCAGAAACCAATCCTAGCTCCTCAAATTCCAGTCCAGGTACTTTCTGGATTTCTATTGCATTTAGACGATCCTCCAGCTTTTTGTATTTATCATTAGCAGGAGGATATTGCTCCTCATCAGAATCAGATTCATCATCAGATTCCTTTGGGCTGAGGTCTTCCTCTCTCGTCTCCCCTTCCTGATTGTCTCCTTCTTTTTATGAAGTTGCTAGTTCTGATGCTCGCCGCACTGGACCTCTGATCCTTCTTCCCAGATTCACTAACATAGTTGGCTTCTTTGGCTTCTTCTTTTTGTCCTTCAGTAAGAGAGCCTTCAGATCTTCTTTCCCTTTAGCTAGAGCCACAATCATTTGCTGGAACTGGGTGTTTTGTTCCTGAAGATCCTTGATGTTTTGTTCAAAAGCCATTTCTTTACTTGCTGAAATAAACAACGATGAAAATGAGAAACATGCTTTGAAACTGGGTTATGCAATGATATGTATTATATATGTATGCAATGATTTCAAGGATTTATAAGACTTAAATTTTCTTAAACAGAAAGAGAACAAACGTTAACTGCATTAAGAAGTTTTTAACGATCAATGATTCCTCTTGGGCTTACAAAGGAAGTAGCAAAGCAAAACTAAACTTTCCAAGCAAAAGAAAAACTCAAGCTTCCCACAGGCGCATCCTCTTTAGTGAAATGTAAGCATTTATACTCTTCTCTTCATGAAGTAACCTGGTGAGATCTAAAACCTTCTTCTTAATGGCGTAGACTTGGGTTTTTAAGGTATCTCGTTCTTCTTTAAGTTGGATCCAGGATTCGTGTAGCTCCTCGAAATCAGTTGGCATGTCAGGATGAAGAATAATGTAAGGAGTGTCTCCCACAGCAATGGCTCCATAATCACAGGTAAGACGACGGGGTAAGGCATCATAGGACATTGAGCATGGGCTCACGCCCATCTGAGGTAAGGCTCAAGATGGATGGAATTCTTGTGCCTTAGTGTCTTGCTGTTAACTCTAGTTACCATGCCCTAAGCTCGAATGAACCTCTTACGATAACCCTAAGCATCATTCTCATAGTCAACGATGATTCCCTGGACGAGTGCATCATGAGGATCATCCCTTCTAGCATAACCAAACTGTCGTAATTCTAAACAGGGATTATAAGTGATTCCCCCCCTAATGCCTAAGAGAGGGACATTAGGGAATTCCCCACAGCGATTGATGATGGTGACATTCTCCAAGGATCGAGAACACCAATGAATATCCGAATGTGTGAGGGACATCAACCTATGAGACCATCTCATACCCTGCTTATTATTCAAAATAGACCGAGGTAGGTGCGAAATAAACCACCTAGCCAACAGAGGAGTGCAACACAGAAGGGTCCCTCTTCTCTTTAGAGTGCGAGTATACAGAGAGTGTAGAATATCTCCAAGTAAAGTAGGCACCGAATTATGAGACAGAAAAACCTTGACCGCATTCACATCTACAAGTTGGTCCGGATTAGGAAATAACACCATCCCATAGATGAGAAGAGCAAACACTTCTTCAAGATATTATAAATCCAGGGTATCCCAAAAATGGTGAGCTTTCTCAAACATAAACTTAGCTAGAAATCCCTTGGTGCCTCTTATGGTTTCCCAATTCACCACTATATCTGACCGTTGTAAAGATAGAGCTTGAGAAATATCTCTAGGTTTTGGGTCTCTTTCCATACCGTTGAATGGTAAATGATTAAGGATAGGTACCCCTAATAACTGAGAAAACTCCTCCATAGTAGGCACTAACTGGTAATCAGGAAAAGTGAAGCAGTGATGTAACAGGTCAAAGAATTGAAAGAGAACTTTTATCATTTCTTCATCAGGGTTTAAGGTGACCAAGTTGAGAAGTCGACCATGTCTTTCAGCGAATGGAGAGCTTTCAGGGACCATTGATGCCAAGTCCTTGAGTTGAGGAGGTACCCTTATGAGGTTGACTTGTATAATATTCCTGCGAGTGGATGCCGTGTCCTATAAGACAAAGATAAGCCCTAGAAAATCCTTGAAATGGTTAGTATGATATGCCATGTTATGATGTCATGATTATGCTAAGAAATCACAAATATAGCAAGCACAAGCAAATCACAAAAAGACCTTAGGTTTAAGGCTTGCGTGGGTTTTAAGGTAATACCCTCTTGAAGTTTAAATGGTTCAACCTGTCCTATAAATAGTAACCGGGTTCTAAGGGATCTCAATATCACTGATCCTCCCCACAAGTTTCGTTCCGATAGACAACTGACTTGCCACCAAACAAAACTCGGGAGTCAGATCTCAATGAGTGTAGTATCAAGTATCAACCGACTTTGGGGATACACCAAAGACGACTATCACACTACTTCCTAATGGCCAAGTTGGTCAATTAAAGGTTCTAAGGTCTGTTATGCTTTATGACACCACACAGCAGCCCCGTATTCTCCTTGATTACTCAAGGGCTACTGGTACCAACCAAAGTGTCACATCAACGTAGCTATTGCTTCAACCGTGTCGATATACCCCGCACAATTTCCATGATCTATTGCTACTTACCTAAAAGGTGCCCCAGATCCGGGTGTATGATCTATAGTAACCCAAACAAAGCCCTCAAAAGTAAAGCAATCAAAGCATACAAAACAGTTAAATAATGAACTAACTCTAAGGTAACCCCACTTTCTAATATACCCAGCAGACTCGCTAGTTCTGTGATACAGTGGTAGAACTAATTATTTAAATACTGGTTTTGTGTTTTGTATTCGCAAATATGCGGTAAGCAAGAGTCGCCACTGTCTTTTCTTTTATCCAACAAAGGAAAGTGTGAAAAGAACAGAAAAATACCTTTTCGAGATTATTTATGAGTAAGGGGGTAAATTATGGAAAGGGAAGGTGTTAGAACACTTTCTATCCGTGGTTTTCCACGGGCTCTTAGAGCTTTGCTCATTTTTAAAAATAACTTTGTGCTTTGTGCTTGAAAATGTTTTTAAAACGCCTTAGTACGGCGAACTTTGTAATGTTTCTTGGGATAGTGGAGAAAGTATACAAAGTGTTTTGAAATTGTTTTTGAATAGAAATTTTTGTGTAAGTGCAAAATGTTTGAGCAAACTTCTAACAGCTATCTACTTTATTACTTGAAAAGGGTCGTTCTTTTCCTCTTTTCCTTTAGGCAATGCTATCCTACTATTAGCGAGTAGGTAGCTTCGTCGTCAGATGTTTGAGGGACAATCGAAGGGACAATTTACAGTCACAAAGGCAACTTGTGGAGATGCTTTAGAAATTTTCTTTTAGGGACTAGATCATTTACCGAAAGGCAACTGTAGGGTCATCGAGGGATTATGATCTTTTTTGATTTATGGGTCTTTGCTAAAGCGTTCCTGCCTCATGACTGTTTTATTTCTTAAAGGAAACCAAAGTGGGATGCCCTAAAGGTGCTTGAGTGAAATTGTGTTCAATCCAGTTATTTATCTTTTTGTTAAGTTTGCTAGCGTTTGATTATTAGTCTTATCATACACGTCTAATTACTAGCAGTTAATATATATTGCAGAATATTAAAGTGCAGGAATTTAAATCTACGCTATTACAATGCTTTGGGGAGGGGATTTACACATTACAAGAATGAGGGGGATAAAGCAGTAAATATTCTAGTTTTAATCTATTACATCCAGTAGGCAGATACAATAATATGGAGAAAAAAAATATGAAAACAGGTAAATGCGCGAAGTAGAAAAGATGTCTGAAAATCCTAAGGTGAAAAGTCTTTTTGTTTTGTTTTTTATTTTAAGAAAATATAACCTATGTTAATTTAGCTTTAATTTCAAGAAAGAGGTTAAAATGATTAATTTATTTATTTACAAAAATTAATTTAATTAGAAAAGATACTAACCTAATTTTTTTTGTGATTTTGATTTAAAGTAAATTTAAATAAAAGGATCAATAAAGAAATAACAAAAAGAACAAAAATAAAATATAAAAAGGACATCCTTCGATCCAAGGAGAAAAAAGAAGCTTCGGTCCAGAGAGAGTCATCCTCTTTCGATTCATGAAGGATGTTGCCTTTCGATTCTGTGAAGGGGATGGGATTTTTGATCCAAGAGGGAGGTTGCCTTTTTCGATCCAAGGAGGGAGTTGTTCTTAGAATTGAACCTACAAGGAAAATGCTGGCAAAAAATAAAGATGCAGGACCTGGGTATTGAAGCCATGTCCTTCTCCCTAATTCGAATCTTCTGTCCTCATGCCTAAGCTTATTTTGACTTGAAACAAGTTATGCCATGAGTTTCGAAAGGCAGATCACGTCATGCCTTTCAATGGCGTGATTTTATTCCTGTAAGTTATCTTATGCATGATATGCTCATATAAACACAAATGGTATTAGCAACACATATATACCAATAATATGTATTTAGAAGGCTTAGAAATTCAGTTTCGATTTGGGTAAATCCTTACCAAATGGAGATGCTTCTATTTATGAATCTGGGTGTGGCTTGGCTTGGAACAGATTCTTGGGAATCTCAGGAACACAAATATAGCCTTCGTCTGGATTGAGGGTGCCTGCAAAGAAAACTAGTTATAATTTTGATCCTTTATATGGTGGTGTGAGTATTCTCTTTTTCTAGGCCATCTCTCCTTCCTTGATGCAACACTTGTGATCTCTTTATATAGAAGGGTAGAGGGGACAAGAAGGCAAAGTTTTAAACAAACTTTATTATGTATTTGAAAGCCATGAATGAGAATTTGTAACGTTGGCAAAAAACATGGGATCTTGTCCTTTTTTTGAATTTTGAATGTATGTGGACATTTTGGTTCCTTCGAATGCCTTCAGTTTTCATCCTTCGATTGGGGCTTAAGTTTCCTTTTTTTGAATAGGCCTCATGTTGTCTCTTTTTGAATGGGCCTCTCGCATGCTCCTTTGAATGGCTCTGATTCAGCCCCTTCGAATGGACAGCAATATGTGTCCTTCGAATGGACTCTTGGAGTGCCATAGTGTAGAAATTGCACTGTCAAAACTTAGCATGAAGGAAGTTCCTGCCTTGTATAGGAATGTGTGTAGCAGGTGTTTGCCTTATAGGCGTGAAGAAAATTCCTGCCTTGTGCAGGCAGCCATGCAGGCCATTTGTCCCAATGGGGGCCTGTGTGAAAGAAACCAAAGTTTCTTAAAACGAAGAAGGCCCAGAGATAGTTCCAAACAAAAGAAGCCAGAGGTGATTCAAATGAAGGAAGTCAAAAGGAACTCCTCTTCTTTATGAATCGAAGGGAGCCATATCAAAGGAAAATAAAGCTCAATCGAATACTTGCGGACCAAAGCTTGATCAAAGGGTGTTAAATACCTGATCAAAGACTAGTGAGTCAAGCTGGTATCGAAGGATTTTAAGGGCTCAGTAGAAACCTGTTGTTATGCCAATCGAAGGGCACTGTTTAACTGCCAATCGAAGGACATTGTTGAACTTCTAATCGAAAGGCACTTTGCTAATATTCAAAAATTTACTCTTTCTTTAACCAAGTGTTTGTAACCACCATGTGAGGGAAAAATCTTAGGAAAATATGGGAGGGAAAATTTTGGGGTACAACACATATCCTTTAACTGCTTGTATTTATCCTTGGCCGGAGGGTATTGCTCATCAAAATAGTCTTCGTCTTCAGAAGTTTGATTATTGACACCCCTAATATGGGTTCTCCTTGCCTCTTTGTCTTGATTTTCATCCTCCTCAGACGACTCTTCGACTATCTGTACCTGACGAACCAGACCTTTGAATCTCTTACCCATGTTGATGAAGGCCTTCTTTTTAGTCTTCTTTTTGGTTTTTGGCAGTGTCATCATCTCTTGTTGTCCCTTGGCCAGGGCCAGCAAGGTTGCTTGGAAATGTGAATTATGCGCTTGCAAGTCCTTCACTGTTTGTTCGATATCCATCTTACTGAAATAAACAGTAGAAAGATAAGGAAACCTGTTGTGGAAAACCTGTTTATGTTATGATGCATGAAAATGCGTATGCACATGATTTCAAGGACTTAGGAGATTTAAATTTGTTTAGACAAAAGGGAACAAACATTAATTGTATTAATAAGTCCAAATTGATTACAACATGCCTCTTGGGCTTACATTGAAACAAAATGAACTAAAATACAATAACAATGGCTCAAATTTCCTATGGATGCTTCCTCTTTGGAGCGATATAGGAATTCAGGCTCCTCTCCTCATGAAGTTGTCTTGTGAGCTCAAATGTCTTCTTCTCGCTTGCATAAAACTGGGCTTCAAAGGTGTCTCGCTTATCCTTTAGCTGAATCCAAGCTCTTTTCAAATCTTCAAGAGAAGTAGGCATGTTAGGATTAATGACAGTATATGGAACATCTCCTTCGATAATAGGCTCCATGATGATAGGTAAGATGGCGGGGTATGGCATAACGAGACTTTGAGCACAAGTTCGTACCCACTTAAGATAAGGATCTAAAGGAATGGAGTTCTTATGCCCCAATGTCTTGATATCCACCTTGTTTACCATTCTCTAAGCTCGCATGAACCTTTGACAATAGCCTTGGTCGTCATCCTTATAATCGAATACCAAACCTTGGATGAGTGCATCATAGGGACCACCTCTTCGCGCATACCAAAACTGTCGTAAAGCCAAACAAGGGTTGTAGGTAATACCTCCCCTAATGCCAATCAGAGGGACATTAGGGAATTCCCCATAACGGTCGATGATAGTAATATCCTCTAAGGATAGAGAACACCAATGAATATCAGAATATGTGAGTGATATCATCCTTTGAGACCATGTCAAGCCTTGCTCATTCTTCAACGCTGATCGAGGTAGGTGCGAAATAAACCACCTAGAGAGTAAGGGAATGCAACACAAGAGAGTACCTCTTTTCTTTATGGTGCAAGTATGGAAACAATGTAGAATGTCACCAAGTAGGGTAGGTACATGATTACGCGAGAGAAAGACCTTGATAGCATTCACATCTACGAGTTGGTCCGGATTTGGAAATAAAACCAAACCATAGATTAGAAGGGCCAAGAAATCTTCAAAAGCTTGAAAATCCATATTCTCCCAGAATGAACAAGCCTTCTCCAACAGAAACTTGGCTAAGAAACCCTTAACTCCACTTCTTGTCTCCCAATTTGTTATAATGTCGGATCTCTTCAAATGCAAGGCTTCGACAATGACTTAAGGATTTCGAGTCTCATCTAAACCGGTGTACGGTATTTGATCAAGCACAGACACTCCTAACAATTGAGAGAATTCTTCTAATGTAGGAACCAATTGGTAGTCAGGAAAGGTGAAGCAATGATGCATGGGATCAAAGAATTGGAAGAGCACACACATCATTTCTTCTTGGATGTTTGAGGTAGCCAAGTTGAGAAGTTGACCATATTTCTTGGTGAAGGGAGAATCACTAGGCACCCTTGATTCTAATTCTTTAAGTTGAGGATGCGCTTTCACGAAGCTGACTCGGATGGTATTCCTACGAATGGGAATCATGGCCTACAAAACAGAACAAAGATAAATTACTAAATCCTTGAAATGGTTAGTGAGAATGCTTATGATGTTATGATGTTTATGATGTTATGTACAGGTGAACAAAGCAAACAAGTCTTTATGTACAAATAATCATATACAAACAAAGCACACAGTTCCTTAGGTTTAGGCTTGCATGGAGTTCATAAGTAAGTACCCTCTTGAAGTTTAGTTGGCTCAACTTGTCCTAGAAAGTAATCGGGTTCTAGAGGATCTCAATATCACTGATTTTCTTCATTGGGCATTATCTCAACATGATCAATCTTTTCTTTCGGTCGAGATATCCCAAAAGTCTGATCTCAATGAACTCAGCATCGAGTATCAACCAATCTTCAGCTTTACACCAAAGTCGGCTATCTCACTACTTCCTAATAGCCAAGTTGTTCAATTAAGGTTCTATGGTCAGTTAGTGCTTCATGACACCACTCAGCGGCCCCGTATTCTTCTCGATTCAACACAAGGGATACCGATACCAACAAATGCGTCACACTAACGTAGCCATTGCTTCATCCATATCGGTCTACATCGTACAACTTCCACAATATATTGCTACTTACCTAAAAAGGTGCCTCAAATCTGGGTGTAGGATCAAAAACCCAAACAAGGACCCATAAATGTAAAGAAAGAAATTCAAACAAGGAAGGCATTTTAAAGGTGATCTAGCTCTAAGGTAACCCCACTTTTAAGTTTATCCCCAGCAGAGTCGCCACTTCTGTAATACGGTGGGAGAACTGACTTGGTTGTTTTGCGTTTGATCGCAATTGTTACGGATACCAAGAGCCGCAACTGACTTTTATTTTATCCAAATAGGAAAGGGTGAAAAGAACATGAAAGACCTTTGAGATGTTTTCTTGAGTTCGTGGGGTAGATTATGAAAAGGGAAGGTGTTAGCACCCTTTTCATCCATAGTTATCTACAGCTCTTAGTTGCTTGCTAGATCACTTGAAAATTGCTTTGTTTTAAAAGTTGTTTTTATGATGGGTGTAAGTTTGAAAACATTTTGAAAAATGCCTTTGTTGCGGCTAACTTTGTAATGATTCTCGTCTCTATAATAATGCATACAAAGTGTTGGTTTTGAAAATAGTTCAAAGAGATGTTTGTTTTTGAAGATGTTTTGAAAGTGTAAGTGTGGAAAATTGTTTTTAGTTCAAAAGCAAGCAACTACGAGCGTCCTACCTACTCAAAAGGTCTATGTTCTTTTCCTTCTCCTTTATATATTTCTATCTTACCATTGATTGATAAGAAGCCCCATCTTTGGATGTGAAGGGATGAGCATGGGTCATCGTATAGTCATGAATAGCAATGTTGTGAGATATCTTAGCATTTCTCTTGAGGGACTAAGATCATTTGTAAGGCAACATTCGAAGAGTCATCGAGGTACTATGATCTTTTATTTTTTTGATTGTTTTTGCTAAGACGCCTCACATGCATATTATGACCATTTTCTCAAGGCAACAAGTGGAGTTAACCCTAGAGGTGCAAGTGTGCAAGTGTTTATTTTTTCATGCTTGATTTATCTTGGATTAGGGTTTTCTAAGCATTGATTTTATCTTTCCATACACACCCTAATTACTAACAATTTATATCAAAGCGGTGAATTACGGAAAGTAAATTTACTACGTTATTACATCATTTTGGGAAGGGGTGTATAAATTTACAAATCGGGATTTGCAAGAAATTAAATTCTAATTATCTATTACAACCATATTGAATTTGAATAAATGTACAAGAATTGAAATGTATATAATGTACAAGGCATGAATGAATAAGGAAATGAAGTTGTTTTGATTTTGTTAAAGAAAGGTTTTGGTTAATTAAAATAATTATGAAAATAAAATATGTTTTGTGATATTTTTATATATTCGTAAAATAAACGTTGTAAATAAATAGTGTGCAAAAAATCAACTCAAAAGGAGTTGTTTTGATTGGTTGGAAAAATGTTTGAAGTTTGTTAAAAAGAAAAGGAAACAAACAAATGATAAAAACTGTTCTGGTCCTGCCAAGGTTTGAACCTAGGACCTGATATATAAATGTCTTTCGGGTGCGCTGTTTGTACCACTGGGGTGGTCTGTTTCATTCGTTCATAAGATAACTTCGATTAGGTATAAAATGAACTCGTTTCTGAATGTTTGAAATGCTCAACTTCTTCTTCCTTCGAGCGCAGGGATATGTATCACCATGTTAAGCTTTTAAAAGCTTCAATTCTCAACCAAATTGAAAAGTGTAAATATCAGACCTACTTAAAATTTGAATACAAATCTAACTATGTAACTTTCGAAAGCTACAGATCATAGGTTAGCACAAATTTGTTTGGTACCAAAATCAAAGCCTAACTAGTCAGAGTTGAAGTTCTCAACGTATAAGAAATGATAATCAAAACTAAGAGCATGGTCAACTTCCTAAATGTGATATCTACATATTTTATTTTATTTATATATACAAATGATGTTTGAATGAAAAGTTCCAAGTTTAAGAAACATACCTCTTGGAGCAAAACTTGAGGTACTTCGACAGAGACCCCAGGAACATTTTGATGATGGATTAAACCCGCTTCAACCTCCCTGAAGCTATTCCAGTTGTTACTTTGCTTTGAAAATAACTTGAATCGAAGAGTTGGTATATGGAGGTTTAGTGAATCGAAAGGCCAAAAGAACACAAGGAGGTATTTGAGATTTTGGGAGTGTTATAGGCTAGTAATCTCTCACTGTATGTGGTGTATGGATGGTGTTCGAATGGAAGAAATGGGAGATGCTCGAAGGATTTTGGAGTTGGTTCTTAAAAAACCAAAATGACAAGCAATGTGGCTTTGGATGTAGATTATGAGTTTTTGAGAGTTTGGGAGTGTTTGAGAATTTTTTAACACAACAGGAATATGGCCCTTTGATTTGAAAATGGTCTCTATATTTATAGAGAAAGGGTTAGAGATGTTTTACACAAGGGATCTCTCTGTTGTAGGGTTTTGACTAGGTGAATTGCTTTTTTTGAAGAAAAGTGGAAAACAAGTTTCAAGGTGTTGTACAAGCATGGTCTGAAGTTGTTGGAAGCCTTAGACCTGTTTCTTCTGAAGGAAAATTGCGATCAAAAGCGCAGCGGAATTAAAAAATTTCCTTTAGCGATCCTTACGAATGAGCATGGTCAGTGATAGAAATATTTACCTCTTGTGGTGATTCAGAGCTTTGATGTTGTGATCACGAGCGTTGATGAAGAACAACGCCTCTACTCAGTCCACACGAACAGATCGCTTCCGGTCACAGTGCTAGCTGATCACGAACAGAAACCTTATGAGTGAGAGAGAGAGTCAAAAACGAAATTGCATCAAGTGAAATTGCTTCATCACAAGGGATCTATTTATAGAATCACTCGTGTGGGCTACAAACTAAAAGCCCAATTAAGGCTATAAGCTAAAAGCCCAATTAAGCTTATGGACATCATACCTTATGATGTACCATATATCACTTATCCACGTGGTACCTTACCACTTTCCGTATTACACTTAAGTGCACCGTACCTTACGGTGTTCCTTATTTATTCTATCTCTCATCAACCTGTCCTTATGTGTGTGACCCTGTAGGTTTTCGCGATGTTGGCAATTATATTAAATCACACATTTAATATAATAAACAGTAAGCGGTATCTAGCAACACATCACTGTTACCCAAGTCACGAAAATGTCATGTGATCTGACCAAACCTTTTCCTTGATAGTATATGTGTTGTACAATTACCCTTTTGCCCTCATGTCTATATTGAACACAAGGCATACACTGTGTCACCCTTGTCCAGTTCAATATTGGGCCCTTAGACATTTATCCTGTTATGCAGGATGAGCAAATTCCATCTAGGTCACTCATGTCCCCTAGCATGCTTTGTCAAGTACCCATCAACCGTCTTTACAGTCATCCAGTTACGGATGACGTTTGATCAGCAATAAAGTACTTGACTCTACATCTAGGGTCCATAGTGGTTTCAGGTCGAAGGGTGGTATACACCATTATCATCATGAGAATAACTTATGACACTTTTCATAACATTTTATGTAGTATTCTCATAGCGGGTCAATCCAGTATAAATATTACTCCTAATATTCATACCTATGTCAAGACTTGATAACTCCTTATCTATGATCCATGAGATGCGATCATCAATCTATCTTCATAATAATCTTAATGCTTTAATGCTATCCCACTTCACATTAAAGCTTGACTATGGATACTTTAAGAATAGTGTCTTATGTTTAATGGGATCTCATGATTAAGTCACACTTAACATTTCATTAAACAAATAAACCATTCTAGGGACTTTATTATTTTGGAAAGCAAACATAATAAATAAATGCCTTTTATTATTAATAAATAATTCGATACAAGTACCATAAGTATTGGCCTCTAGGGCTTACACCAACAGCTTCTAGTTTATAGAGGACATGTGTGCAGAAGGGACAGGCGCAAGGCTCAAAAAAGTTTTCTAAAAAATGGCAATGATAACTTTATACCATTAAGGGAAAGTTGTCTTGGAAAACACTTGGGCAAGAGCTTAATTTAATTGTGTAAACAATTAATTATGGAGTGAAGCACAAGTTTGAGGCCTGAAAAGCAAGATCATGTAGCCTGGCCTATGGATTCTGTTTTCAACTTGATTCCTTGAATCAAATACTCCATCCTTCCACGAATTTTGACCAGACTCATCAAAGCAATATCCGTTTCCACTAATTGTGTGTCCTTCGAATAGGCCATATTCATCTGAATATACCACTTTGAGTCCTTTCGTTTTGATCACGTAGGTCCAACCTTCGGCCAAACTCAAGGGCGGACAAAACTAATTGTTCCCACCAATTGCAAGTCCTTCAAATGGGCCATCTTTAGATGAATAGACCACTTTGAGTCCTTTTGTTTTGATCACGTAGGTTCAACCTTCAACCAAACTCAAGGGAAGACAAAACTAATTGTTCCCACCAATTTCAAGTCCTTCGAATGGTCCATCTTCAGCTGAATATACCACTTTGAGTCCTTCTGTTTTGATCACGTAGGTCCAACCTTCGACCAAACTCAAGGGAAGACAAAACTAATTATTCCCACCAATTGCATGTCTTTCGAATGGACCACCTTCAGCTGAATATACCACTTTGAGTATGCAAGATGCTCTTAATGGTATAGTCAAAATGAAAGAAATTCTGGATTGCTTTCCTACTTCACAAATTTTTTCCAGGCATCTCAAGACTTTGAAAACTATATCTTGAGTAATCAGTTGAAAGTTCAAATATCCAAACTTCAAATGCCACAAATAACTATCCTTATGGTTCGAAGCAAGTATGTAGATAGACTTTCTTTGTGGGTCGAATCAAGTTGAGAGGTGGATTGAAGCAGGTTGAAGGAAGGAAACCAATGCCCCAATCGAAGCTTGTGGATTAAACTTGATCAAAGAAAGCCAAATGCCCAATCGAAGATTATGAACCAAGCTTGCATCGAAGGGGGCCAAATTCCCAATCGAAGCTTAAGAACCTATCTTGCTCAAAAGAATCCAAATGCCCAATCGAAGCATAGGAATCAAGCTTGCTCAAAAGAATCCAAATGCCCAATCGAAGCATAGGAATCAAGCTTACTCAAAAGAAGCCAAATGCCCAATTGAAGCATAGGAATCAAGCTTTCTTAAAAGAAGCCAAATGTCCAATCAAAGCATAGGAATCAAGCTTGCTAAAAAGAATCCAAATGCCCAATTGAAGCATAGGAATCAAGCTTGCTCAAAAGAAGCCAAATGCCCAATCGAAGCATAGGAATCAAGCTTGATTAAAAGAAGCCAAATGGCCAATCGAAGCATATGAATCAAAGCAAACTTTCTCTTCTTCGATTTGATGCTTGAGAGCCCAATATGATCCATGGAAACTACATGGGGTATTAAAAGTCCAATTGTACCTGTGCAAATTCAGACTCTAGTTTTGAGTCATCAGTTTTGAGGAAGTATCTTGAGCTGATCAAACCTTGTGCAATCTTGAACCAATAGAAATCTTGTGAGAAAATTCTTGAGAAATGAGAGGGAAAATTTTTGGGTACAACAACACTCATACTCTCTCAAATCCGAATTTGCATCTAAAACTCCATTATTTGCAATTGCTGACCTTAAACTCCAAACACCTAATCCACTCGTGCGTTTTTCTTCTAAACCATTCACAAAGCTTCTATAACTCATATATAACTTATCCAAATTCCTGTTTCATCACTATAACATCATCTTCATCATCCTCCATTTTCAAAAACAAAGTTTTATAACTTGACTTGGTTGGAGTGATTCAGCAACTTTCAGCACAAAGTAAGGATTGGAACAACTTAATGGAGGTCCAAGGAAGCTTAATCAATCATCACTTTGCACCTGGAAGCATTCATACGCGTTCTAAGATTTCAATTCAAGAGGTAAGTTTTCTAAACTTGGAAATCCTTATTTAAGCATCATTTGCATCTGCTTTCAAAAGATAAAATGTAGATATCATGTCTATGAAGCTTACCATGTCCTTAGTTTTCATTTACATTGGATGTGTGATGTGAATTTTGGAAGTGAAGTTTCTGAAAAAATAGGGTTTAGTTTAGTACCAATAGAAATTCATTTTAATCTTTGAGTTTTAGCTTAAGTTAATGGAATGGTTGAATTCGTGGTGAAATTTAGAACAACTTTGATGTTTACATTTTCAAATTTGCTTGAGAAATGAGTATTTTCAGAAATTCAAAAATGTTGTTTTGATTCCTGACGCGAGGAAGAAGATGAAGTCACATTCAGAAAAGAGTTTATAATATATTGAGTGGTTGTTGTATAATGACCGGGTGACACAGCCACCCCAGTGGAAAGCGCGCGCATACAAAGTCTTTGCTTGCCTTAGGAACCTGGGTTCGAACCCCAATGGTACCCTTTTGTGTTTTTTTTTTAAATATTTCTTGCAGATTCAATACATTAAGCCTACACAAGTGCATGGTGTTCCTCATTTTCTCACCACCTAATCATCACAAGGCCCTATCCAACGCTCAGGATTGTAAGCCCATGTTGCCTCATTATGAGTCAACCCCACTGAATCTCACAGGCGCCTGGACCTTCTTGTGTTGGGCCTGATTGGATTTCTTTCTCACACCTCCATTTTACTAACTTGCAGGCCCATTTTCATTTTATGTTATTTTTCTTATTCAAACAAAAAATCTGTTTTTGGCCTAGTATTCCTTTTCACACCCTCTAAATTTCTTTCGCAACACCACAAGCCTAATCTTTTTTTACTTCTTTATATTTTCTTTTTTGTTTCACTTTTATTTATTTATTTCCCTTAATAAAAATACAACAAAATATTTTTATTCTAAGAAAAAAATCATAAAAAGAATTAGGTTAGGTTTTAATCAATTAATTTAACTTTCACAAATAAAATTAATTTAATTTAAATCACTTTGATTTTTATTTTATTAATTAATTAGAATTAAGTTTTATACTTCAATTATTTCATAATAAGACAAAAAACATATTTTCTAAGACAATTAGTTTCTCTTTTAAAATTAAAAATAAATTAGACTTAGGTTTTGTTTATTTAATTTCCCTTTTAAATTAATTAAGTTAATTCAACATAGATTCTTAGGTTTTAATTAATTAAAATTAAAATATATTTTTTTAGGTTTTGTTTGATTAATTAATTGACTTCCTTTAAAATAAAGAAACAATTAAATGGTTAGGTTAATCATCAAATCCTTTTTCTATCAAAAATCACCAAAACAATTTCTTTTTTCTTTTTTCTCTACTTCACATTTTTTGCGTATTTTATTATTTCGCATTACAATTTATGTAAATGGTCCGTAATAGAGAATTAGAGTTTATTGCTTTCCTCCCCATTCACAAATTTGATCCCCCATTCCCGAAGCGTTGTAATAGTGTAGGACATTTAATTTCTACAATTTACTGCTTTCCTTATTACTGTTAGTTTAATAGGATTGTATGGCAAGATTTAAAATCAAACATTATCCAACCATAAATCCAAGACAAATTAAATGAAACCAAAACACTTTGCACACATGCACCTGTAAGGTAAACCTCACTTGTTTCCTCAGATATAAATAATCATGTCCCTCAAACGTGAGATGCTTTAGCAAAGACCCTCGGTTAAAAGATCGTAGTCCCTCGATGACCCTTCGATGTTGCCTTCGGTAAATAATTTTAGTCCCTTACGATAATTTCTAAAGCGTCTTACAAGTTTCCTTTTATGATTATACGATGACCCACGCCTGTCCCTCACATCCAATGATAGGGCTTCCTACTAACTAATGGTAGGATAGCACTATCTAAAGGAGGAGGAAAAAAACAAACACTTTTTGAGTAGGTAGATCGCTCGTAATTGCTTGCTCACAAATAATATTAACACCTCAGACTTTTAAAATAAAATACTTTCAAAACGCTTTATGAACACTCTTGAGGACTGATACAAGGGTTATTATAAAGCAAACCGCCTTACATTGGCATCTTCAAAACACTTTCACAAAACCATACCTCACACTTTCAAAACAAAATACTTAGAAAATGCTTTATAAACACTCTTGAGGACTGATACAAGGGTTATTATAAAGCATACTACCTTACATTGACATCTTTAAAACATTTTCACAAAACCACACCTTCTTTCAAAATATTTTCAAAAACAAACATTTTGTATACATTCTCAACGATACGAGAATCATTGCGAAATTGCCACACTTAGGAATTTTCAAAATATTTTCAAACATACACAAACATAAAGCATTTTCAAAAGTGAGCTAGCAATTAAGAGCCTGTAGATAACTACAGATGAAAAGGGTGATAACACCTTCCCTTTTCATAACCTACCCCTCGAACTCAAGAAAGTTCTCAAAGGTCTTTCCTGTTCTTTTCACCCTTTCCTTTATTGGATAAAATAAAAGTCAGTGGCGGCTCTTGCTATCCACAACATTTGTAATAAAACATAAAACCTAAAGTGAGTTCTCCCACCGTATTACAGGCCCCATTGTGATCACTTTCCTCGACACATGATCATGCACAAAACAACCAGCACGAGAGAAATTTACATCACAGTTATTGTCCACCATATATCCAACTGAAATTAGATTTGAAACAAGTCTAGGGATACAAACACATCCCAGAAAGAGGAATTAATGTCACCAACAACACATATAGTGAAATTCTAGTATATCAGACTTCAAATATCATATGACATGTTGGGACATCTGATCCGACTTAAAACACATAGGCAAGTTATAAACATACAAAATGGTACTGAAAAGCATAAACAACACACAAGAATTGTTAACCCAGTTCGGAGCAACTTTCCTACTCTGGGGGCATACCAAGCTAGGGATAAGTCCACTAAAATAGTATCAATTCAAAAACCCTACAACAAACATACCAGTTTACAATCTTCTCAATTAATCACTACCCTAGCTAGAATTCTATCTAAGACTCACCTATATATGAGGCCCCCCTTAATCCCTAATTAATAACAGACAATGATTGGATAACACAGGAAGACACACTTCCATGACAAAAACAGAAGACATACTTCCATGAAAATACTCATCAAGACACTTGACAAGAACACAACTTGGAGTTACTTAAAAGCTTCCTTCAAGAACAATACTCACTCTTGCTTCACAGCTTCGAGGAGAACAATAATCAACTTATTTCCTAAAGGCTTCTGAGTGATAACAGAACCTTGCAGCACAACAAACATATTCCAACTCACATGTCGAATGGAACACACAACCAACTCTCCTAGAGAGTGGTACAGACTCAACCCTAATGATTACATCTTTTCAATTCACGGCTAGTACCTTTACCTAGGTTATTATGCTTCTATTTATAACCTATATCCCAACTGGATTTGGGCTTCAAATCACAACACTTTGGCTATTACAAATCTGCAGAAGATTCTACTACAAAATATGTCTTAAATCAAATCTTTCCTAAAGAGTCTCCTTATTTAGAAAGTCAATATTCGTCAATATTCTTCTTTATTCTTATTGACCTACAAATCAGTGCCACATGATAATGCATAATATTCACCAAGGAAAATGAACCGTCCAAGACAGATTTTAATTGTCCCCATAATTCAAATAAATGCCCATGCAGCAATACAAGTCACGTTTTACACAACCTCCTGGCAGCACCATCCATAATACTTCCTTGTTTTGCTCAAGGAGAAAAACATGTCCTGAAAAATGTTCTGACATCCAGTCTGTGATACGGTGGCATAACCGACTATTAATACTAGTTTGCGTTTTGTATTCGCAAATGTGCAGTAAGCAAGAGTCGCCTTCGACTTTTATTTTATCCAATCAGGAAAAGGAAAAAGAACAGAAAAAACCTTTTTCGAGAATATTTCTGAGTACGGGGGTAGATTATAGAAAGGGAAGGTGTTAGCACCCCTTCTATATGTGGTTTTCCACGGGCTCTTAGGTACTTGCTCATGTTGAAAACTTCTTGTGTGTGCTTTTCTTTGAAAAATTTTGTTTTACTTCGTTTTAACCCTTGTTTCTGTCCTCAAGAGTGTTACAAAGTTGTTTTTGAAAACTTTGTTTGAAAAGTGTTGGTGTGAAAAAGTTTTTGTTTGTTTAAGCAAGTACCTAGGAACTAATCTACCTACTCGAAAAAAGGTCTATTCGTTTTCCTTTTAGACAATGCTATCCCATTATTGAGAAATAGGTAGCATTGTCGTTGGAGTTTTTTAGGGACATTCGAAGAGACAAATACGACCACAAAAGCAATGACTAGGAAAACTTAGTAATTACCCTAAAGTCCTAAAGATCTTTCCGAGGCAACATTCGAATGGGTCATTTTTGATCTTTTAGACTGGAGGGCAACCACTAAAATCACCTATGCTTAGTGATTGTTTACCGAATGCAACCAAAGTGAGGCAAATCCTAGGAGTGAACATGTGCATGTGTTTATGTTTCAGTTAATTTAGTCTTTGCATAATTAGGGTTATCTACCATATTAATTTTCCAGTATTCTTTCCATAGAATCCTATTAGCATACATCTAACAGTTTATAATTTACGGGAATTAAAAGTGCGGAAAGTTTAAAGTTCTAGCTATTACATGGATTTCGCAGATACAGAATTATTTTTGACTGTAAAATAAAAGGCGAAATTAAAACCCTAATTACTATTACAACCTTGAAACAATTACAATAATAATAAAAAGAATTAAAATGTGTGTGGCGATTTAAAATGCGAGAATTAATTAAGAGACCTAAAAATCCAATTGAAAAAGTATTTTAGTTATTTTTGAGAAAAGATTAAATTATGTACAAATTAAAACTCTAAATTATAATTAATTTAAATTATAAAAAAGGAATTAAAATTTCCCTAATTTTAATTGAACTAATTAATTAACAACATATTTATAAAAAAAAAGATTTTTTTTTTTATGTTTTTGTGACTTTTGATTAAATGATGATAAAAATAATTATTGGTGTTATTTTAAAAAAGAAAATGATTAGAAAATAATTAAAAGAAATTAAAATAGAAAAGATAGAAACCGGGTCTGTTTAAGCAATTGGGGGGGGGGGGTGCCATGAGGAATTTGTCTTTAGGCCCAAAGAGCTGAGCTCAGCCAACACGCCTGATTCTGTGTTGGCCAAGTTTGGAAGGTATACCATGTTCTTTCATTGACAGGCGTTGGTTTTGGATTGATGATGAATCCAGTGGTTGAGATCATGGGTTGCATAGTGGACATTTGGAGGCATGATACACATGATTAGATGAATCAAAGTTAGAAAATAAAATTGTTGGGACCTGGGATCGAAACCATGTCCTTTACCTTTCCAAACACATGCTTCACCACTGAGCCACCTGTTCTTGTTTGTTATAATACTAAAACGAAAACAATATAATGCAAATTAGTCACAAGCTTCAGAAAATGCGCGAATATTTAAATTTCCCAATGGTGGTCAGCCACATCGTTATCTCTTTCCCCAGGACTATCGTTTTTGACAACAACCCTTTACCTACGGTCAAATGCGTCGCTGTATGTTATAGCGATGATATTGGTCTGTAGCTACAAACCTACAATATCTCAAAATGCACAACAAGCAATATTAATTAGAACTAAGGACATAGACCCACTAAGAATCTTGCCCTGAGTCCATTGGTATCATTAACCAACCCTAATTTGGCCTCTATAGAGAAACCCTAATTTAAAGCTTTCAAACCCTAATAATGGCGTAAGCTTGTTCCTGCACTAGAAATCAAATTCAGACTATCCAAAAGATCACAAACATGATTATGAATACAATAATGCAAGCAAATTGGATTAAAAGTACGTAGAACCCTGAAAATGAATTTGAGTTCAGAGGGTGCAAACCATGTATGTGATAATTTCTGGAGCTTTGAGGCGTGCAAACAATCGTGTTAGCTTCTGGGAAGGTCCAAGAAACGATTGGTAGCTTTGAAAGTATTTGAATCGGTCTCTAAACTGAAAATCGATCTACCACTTTTTTGACAATTTTTCAGTTTTTGTTTGCAGCTTTTATGACCACTCACCCTGTTCTTCTGGCTTGGTTGTGTCCTATATATGTACTGGAATTGATTAGGTCAACAAAACTGCATGGTATCTTGGTGAATTAAAGAGATTTGATTTTATTTTGATTTTGTATGATATCTTTCCAAAACAACCAAAATCATGCTATTTTTGATTCAATCAACCCTTTCACAACTTGGATATGATATGCTAGCTTGATTGGATTTGATTCCACCAAAAATCTGATCACAAAACAAATCTTTGATATTTTTTGCTATTTATTTGATTTAATTTGACTTTTAAATGATAAAAAATAAAATAAAAATAAATAAATGAAGAAAATAATGTGTGAGTGCTGATTTGGGTCGTGGACCATGTCACCAACAAGAATCAATCATGAAAAACTAAGCCCACTTGACAAAAAATGTGTTTTTGAGCATATTTGACTTTTGGCAATTTTGCAAAAATGGCCAACTTTGCCAAGTCATATCTCCTCCAATTTTAACCCTAGAGAGGTGTTCTTGGACTTTTTAGAAATCTTAGGATGTCCCCTAAACAACCCTTTTGGTCTCATATCAATTGGGTCTTCCATGTTTATGTAAGAAGCTTTGACCCCAAAAGGTGTTTTTGTTGACTTTTCAAAAAGACCTATAATGTAGAAATTCATATCTTTTGATGAGTGCATATTTTGAACTTGAGGGATGAAGATGGGTTGTAGGGAAGTGCATCCTATTCAAAATGAGCTTTGGATGGAAATTTTCTGATAAAGTATGAGGAAGTTATGCTTGGTCAAAGTTTGGTTGACTTTTCCTAAGAAACCCTAATTTAGCAACTTTTGGGTTTTGATGAATTTGGGGAATTCCTTGGGGAATCATGATCAACCCTTGATCAAATGATGAATATCACTTAAAAATTTTGATGTTGACCAAAAATCTTGAAGGTTGACTATATGTGGGCCACAGATGACTTTTGACCTAGTATAGTTGATTTTCAGGCATCTGAGCAATTGACTGAGCAAACTTCTTGTGCAAGGCATAAAACTTGACATGGATGATCTTGAGAATATATCGGGACCATGGAAAGCATTTGGGACCTTTGGAGCTCCCACACCCTGGTGAAGATGGAAACCCTAATTTGAGGTACATTGCCTTAGGAGGGAGTTTGTCTGATCCACTCTTGGGCATCCTTGAGCAACTTGAGGACCTCAATGGGCATGTGTTGATTAAAATAAGAGGGTAAATTTTGGGGTACAACACAGTCAAACATTGTATACTTTTAAAAACAACAAGACCAACACTTATTTAACTATCTAGTCAAGGATGCTTCATTGGATTCTGAGCCTACTCCTTTCAGGGAAACAAAAATTAAAATATCAAGACCCAAAACATCACATGACTTGAACCAACATGTCCTTCCAACATAATATCTGCACCATTGCAGCAACAATCTATAGACCAGTACTTCACTCCCCCTTCATGGATAATTAATTCTCTTTTTGAACATGAAAACTTGAGCACCAAATGAAGACTCATGAAGGACTTCATTCTTTCACAGTGGAGGGCAACCTCTTCACATACCAGGTTGAACACACCAGCTACACACATTCACAAACTATAAAATCAATCCTGCTTTTACAGATCCGAATATACCATCTCCTTGAGAATACCTCCGAGCACCCTGAGCTATTCACACAACAAGGACATAACTGATAAATTTCCTTATATAGCCACATAAGACACACTTGATTTGGAATTTCTCACATATTCCAACACAAATGCTCTTAGCTTGCTTGCTACACAAGTTCTAGATTGCCACCATCCTTTACTTGTAGTAGAAGAAGCCACCACCTTAATAACATTCTGATCAGAAGAAGAACACCTTCAAAAACATTTAGTTCACACCTCAGTATCTGTTAACCTTCTTCTACCCTTTCATCCACTAGTAGTTGCTGATACTAGTGAAGTCTTCAACAGAGTAGTCATGCAATCAACATGCATACTACTGTAGATAAGATCATAATCTTCACATTCTAATCCATATAGTTAGAATAACCACTTCTGACAATCATGCTTGAACATCTAACTCCACACACTCAAACCCAAGCATCTTCCAAGGACATTCAACAAAAATGATGCTCCAACATCATTTAGAACATCAACTTCATAACATAGAACCCAAACACCATGGTTCTCAAAATACCATTCAAAGGACTCATTATAAAGAGAAATACTTCAAGAAGCTCCCAATAAAATACAACCAGGGCAACTCATTCAGGTTATTACACACACCTGAACACCATAGAGAGAAATAAACTCTCACACATTTTGTGAAACATAATGTTTAGACTGCATACTTGCATAACCCCTCAGAGAAATACTTAGCTCCTGTCAAAGTATCTACCATCAGTCTTATGCACAACCTCATCAGAGGACAGACAAATACTCAGATCCAGTCAAAGTATTTATCATAAGTCATATAAGATTACCTTCTCGCACAAGGTAAGACATTCAATCTAACATTCTTCTTTTGCACACCTCTGGCACTAGCTGATTCTTCTTCATGAAAACCATTCATGACATTCATTCACACCAAAAACTACTTCAAATTAGGCCAGTGGCTTGACCTTATACTCCACCATGAACAAACCCAAAAACTTCCTTAGAAGAAGAAGCAAAGAACATAAATGATGTTCCAGAATCAGTTCTGACATCAGTATAAATCACATGGGTTTAAGCATTTACTATGGCTCTAGAGACGACATCCATAACAATCCATATAAAACTCTTGCAAGGCATACAAGAGGATAAACCATCAGTAGCTGATCAACCTTCATGATCAGATCAAAATACATGCAGTGCATGCACACCTCAAGAAAATTTCTTCTCATGAACATAATATCCAGACTTCTTGTCTGACTTTGAGGTGTTAGACGCCATTCTTCTGTACCTAAAGAGGAGATTCCCTCTAACAGGTATATGGAGCAGACTTTAATAAACATGGCATTTACTGATTATCATACCATAAACATACTATTAAAAATAAGTTTGTTGCTCCCAATCTTCCAAAACACAAGGATGCTCTTCAATCCTTGCAAAAACAAATGTTCCATCATGTGAGGCCACCACATAACTGAACCCATGCTTGAGGAGAAACTTCCCAAACAGAAAGAAACATGATCCTTTGGTTCCCAAACAAACTCCTTATCCTTACTCCAAACAAAAATCTCAAATGCTCATCCTAAGTAATTCAGATGACACTTCAACAGTGCAGACACCAATCAACCATAGAATTCTGGTTGATACATCTTCAATGCATACAATCCTTGAAATACTTTCTCACACCAACAAAACAAGAGTTCCATGCTCTCATAGACTTGATAAGAGATATAAAGTTTGAGTAAACAACCTCTATCCTGTTAATGAGAAACACCACTAGTCATATTCAACCCAAGGATGTCAAGGCATTATGTCTGAAATTTCTTCAAGTTCTTCTAGATTCAGATTAAGGACTCTCCCTTATTAACTGCTAAGAATTCCTTGAGAGTCATACATTCTCCCCTCAAATATCTAGACATCATGTGGTTGGTACATGCAAACTACTCTCCTCAAACACAATATGTTCTGTGGCCATAAATAAGATTCCATACAAATCTGGCTTCTTTGATCAGAAGAATAAACCAGATGTCATGGAGGATGTCCTTGACATTTGACCTTTATGTACAAGGAACCTGGCTGAGATAACACAACTCTATTGGACACTAGAGCTCAGCCTTTGAACTTCTACTAACTTGGATAAAAAATAAAATGAACCAAGAAGTAACCAATTGGTTGATCAACTAACTATCCCACCAATCAAAGACATATTTTATGGATAAAACATCTTAGATACATAACCCAGATGCCTCTTGTTCTAAATCAAAAGTAGGTTCCAAACATATGTGATCGTCACACATTTGTTTAGCATCCAGAGCATCTGCTATTCAACAAGAATCTGCACACCTGCTGACACGATGTCCCAACATCTGGTAGGACATCAGTTCCCTTCTTATGGAAAATAAAACCTAGCTTGGTTCTAAAGTCATCACTGGTTACAGAAAATTAAAACATCCCTTGATCACCTTTAAGGTCTTCAAAATTAGTCCAAGCTCCAGGTATACCAATAATAGCAAGACTCAAAGTCACTTTCCTAATTAGGTAAAGACTTAGGAAGACTCTTTTAGAAACCAAAATAAATGGCTCTATCCTTTCTTCATTAGTCTGTCAAATAAATGACAGGTTCCTTGAAAAAGAAAACACCAACCACACACTAAAGTGCTTTTATGAGTGGATTTGAAAAAAAAACTCAAGTATCGTTGGAAACTTTACAAGGTTGGTTGAAACAGTCTTGCATATATAACCTGCTGAGGAGACCAAACCCTAATGACCTTCCAAGAAAATACCACTAGAGACACAAAGAACAACCAGAGTTACATCAGATACCACGCAGCAGAAAAACACACCAAACACCCCTCAACATCCATCAGGCACAACATAAAACCTTGCACATAACCACCACAGTCTAGGGGAAAACAAACTAACCTAGGCTTGAAAATAAAATAACCCTCAACACAACAACTCACCACCAAAGCCACAAGCCTGATAACAACAAACATATCCAATATATATCCTGTCATGAACAGTCCATCCTCCACTTCAAGGGACTGTTCAAACAACAATATGAACTTATCCAAGTTCAAACAGCTTTTTAGTAGATACCTCATTCCTTGCCCATGACTAGAAAGTATCATCCTAGGATCTCACCCAGAAACAGAACAAGATGCCTTCTCTGATACCAATTGAAATTCTGGTATATTAGACTTCATATGTCCCATGACATGTTGGGACATCTGATCCGACTTAAAACACACAAGCAAGGTATAAACATACAAAATAGTACTAAAAATCATAAACAATACACAAGAATTGTTAACCTAGTTCAGAGTAACTCTCCTACTCTGGGGGCATACCAAGCCAAGAATAAGTCCACTAAAATAGTATCAATTCAAAGACCCTACAACAAACATACCAGTTTACGATCTTCTCATTTAATCACTACCCTCACTAGACTTCTATATAAGACTCACCTAGATATGAGGGACTCCTCAATCCCTCATAAATCACAGACAACACAGAAAGACACACTTCCATGACAAAAACAGAAAACACGCTTTCATGACAAAAATCATCAAGACACTTGACAAGAACATAACTTGGAGTTAATTAAAATCTTCCTCCAAGAATAATACTTACTCTATCTTCACAGCTTCGAGGAGAATAATAATCAACTCATTATCTAAAGGCATCTGAGTGGTAATAGAACCTTGCAGCACAAGGAACACAATCCAACTCACATGTCGAGTGGAACACACGACCAACTCTACTAGAGAGTGGTACAGACTCAGCCCTAATGATTACGTCTTTTCAATTCACGGATGGTACCTGTTGTACCCCAAAATTTTCCCTCTCTTTTCTCAAGACATTTTCTCACAAGGATTTTCAAAAGTTCAAGTTTGCACAAGTACAATTGGATTTTTAATGCCCCATATAGTTTCCATGGATCATATTGGTTTTTTCAAGCATCAAGTCAAAGAGGAAACTGTTGAAAGGGAAAAGCAGATAAAAATGATTTTTTGACAAAATTGAAGAAAAGCAAGCTTGCTTCGATTCACAAAGCTTCGATTGGGCATTGGATTCCTTCAAGCAACCTGCTTCGAATGGTACATTCAGATGAATATGGTCCATTCAAAGAACATGCATTTGGATCATTCGAAGGACATACAATATGATCCATTCGAAGAACATGCATTTGGACCATTTGAAGAACATACAATATGGTCTATTCGAAGGACATGCATTTGGCCCATTCAAAGGACATACATTATGGTCCATTCGAAGAACATGAATTTGGACCATTAGAAGGACATACAATATGGTCCATTCGAAGAATATGCATTTGGACCATTCGAAGGACATACAATATGGTCCATTTGAAGAACATGCATTTAGCCCATTCAAAGGACATACAATATGGTCCATTCGTAGATCATGCATTTGGAACATTCGAAGGACATATAATATGGTCCATTCGAAGAACATGGATTTGGCCCATTCGAAGGACATACAATATGGTCCATTCAAAGAACATGCATTTGGACCATTCGAAGGACATACAATTGGTACATTCGAAGGATATATAATGGGTCAATTCGAAGAACACACAATTGGTGTTTTGTATTTTGATGAGTCTGGTCTAAGGATTCTGAATGAAGTCCTATTTAATGCCAAGCCCAAGCTTTCTGCACTATCCACATAACAGCCTAAAACCATGTCAAAAAACAATTTGTTGTGCTGCAATGAAACAACCCTGTACCAAGCTTCCACAACACTCCAAAACTGCTGCAAGACAGTCCTGCTATGCTGCCCCTAAACCAGTCCAAGCCTACTGTTGTACCCCAAAATTTGCCCTCTCATTTTACTCAACACATGTCCATTGAGATCCCTAACTTGTCCTAGGATGACTAAGCATTGACCAGACAAATTCTCCTCTTAAGGCAATAAGCCTCAAGCTAGGGTTTCACTTCTCATCAAGATGGTTGAACTCCAAGGGTCCCAAATGTTTTCCATGGCCCTAATATGTCCTCAAGATCATCCATGCCAAGTTTCATTCCTTGCACAACAAGTTTGCTCAGTCAACTACTCAAATGCCCGAAAATCAAATGTATTAGGTCAAAAGTCAACTGTGGCCCAAATACAGTCAAACTTCAAGATTTTTGGTCAACATCAACATTTTGAAGTATTATCCATCATATGATCAAGGGTTGATTATGATTCCTCAAGAAATGCTCCTAACTCATCAAAAGTCAAAAATGGCAAATTAAGGTTTCTATAGGAAAAGTCAACCAAACTTTGACCAAGCATAACTTTCTCATACTTTATCAGAAATTTTCCAACCAAGGCTCAGTTTGAGGAGAGTCCAATTCCCTACAACTTTTCCTTAGCCCTCAAGTTTAATAAACGCCTAAATCAAAAGATATAAGCTCAGACATTATAGATCATTTCAGAAAGTCAACAAAAACACCTTTTGGGACAAAGCTCCTTACATGAACATGGAAGATCCAATTGAGATGAAACCGAAAGGGTTGTTTAGAGGACATCCTATGATCTCTAGAAGTATAAGAACACCCTTATAGGGTTAAAATTGAGAGAGATATGCATTGCAAAAGTTTACCAATTTTTGGAAAAGTGCATGAAGCCAATATTGACCAAACTTGAATTTTTTCCAAATGGGCCCATTTTTTCATGTTTGAAACTTGTTCATACCATGGACCACAACCTTTGAGTTCACTCTTATATTATTTTATTATTTATATTATTTATTTTGATATTTTATTCAATAAAATGCAAAATTAAATAAATTAAATAATATAAATAATGGAAGATTTGATTTGAAATCTTTTTCTTATCAAATAATGGGCAAGATATGCTGGCATATCAAGAGAAAACGCATGGGACAAAAGGAGAAGGAGATATTATTGTTTTAGCAAGTTTTGAATCAAATCCTTATGCTTTTAAAAACATAATTCTAATTGATTATTTTGGATCTTGTTTTAACCTAATGGGATTTACTATATATGCATGACAATATGCCAAGCCAAAGGGACGCGCAGCTGCTGCCAAGAACCCTAACAAAGCTTTCAAAAAAATTCCAAAACTTGTGAAATTCGAAACACCTATTGTAAGCCATCCTCCATCCAATTTAAACTATCCATCATACTCCTGAAGGTCCCAAGAGTCCGTACCTGTCAATCTTAAGGCCTACAACACTCTCAAACGCTCAAATCAAGGGTCATCGGTTTGGGTATTTTTCTTGAATTCCAAAGTATTACATAATCTAATATAAATAGTTTCTATGTCCATATTAATGTTTGCACTGATGTTCATGAATGTTTAGAGCCATCACATGGTTAGCTTGACGCAGGAATGAAGCTTTGCCATTGTTAGGGCAAAGTTTCAGGCGAGTTTCGTATCTCCCTATACAGGGACTTTCAGACCAAAAGACCATCGTCATGGAGTTTGCAGCCAAGGAAATAGGGGGTAGCTAAGATCTGGGGTTTTAATTCTATGTATTTTGTTGTTTGAATTTTTGCAGGGGCCGGTGAAGACGACCAGAGAGTAGCTCCGGCGTCCCTGAATTCCATGGACTTTAGTCAACGCTGGCATGGCCTGTTAGCATCATGTGATTGATTGTTTCAAATCTCCAAGGGCACATCTCAGCACGCGCTTTGACACCTCACCATAATCCACTTATTTCATATATATATATATATATATATATATATATATATATATATATATATATATATATATATATATATATATATATATATATATATATATATATATATATATATATATATTATGCTTATTTGTATAAATGAATTGACCATTGGCTCAGATGGCAAGAGTGAAGGATGTTAAGGCATTGCATGTGTGGGAGGTCAGGGGTTCGATCCTTGCCTCCTGCATATTATTTTTCTAATTTCTACTTGCAGATTGAGTGCCCCAGGGTTAAGCGTGTGCACCCTGTACTGGTCTATCATCACCATTGGATCTCTTCAGCGCCAGATCAAACGCTCCAGCTCCAAGTGTGCACGATGGACCTTCCAGAAGCCACAACACCAAATCACACGCAAGGGGTTATTGGGCTTGTTGACCTAGGCCTTGCAAATCCAATCAGCACCCCTAAAATGCTTCACAACATCAGGCCCATTTTATTTCTTCTTTATATTGTTTTTTAATTTCTTTAATTTAATTGTTTTAAATTTAGTTTTTTTATTTAATCATAAAATCAATAAAAACATAAAAAAATTAGAATTAGGTTTTTTATTAAAATTAAAATTCTAAATTAATTTAATTATTATTCTGACTTGTTTCTTTTAAAAATAAAATCAATTAGAATCCACGTTTAAATTGAAAACTCATTTTTCTTCAAAAATATCAAAAATATTAGTTTTGTTATAATTAATTATTTTTAATTAATAATTTTTTTCCAATTTAATTAATTACCCTTTTGTATCATTTAACCTTTTTCCAAATAAAAACAACAAAAATCTTTTCTCTTAACCTAGGCGCGTTTTAGGGTTTAGGCGCTTCGTTATTCCTCGCGTGTTTATTATTTCTGCTATATTATTTTTTCATTATGTAATTGCGCCCGGTTTGTAATAGTTTAATTAGGGTTTTAATTCCATATTTTTTAATTTTCAGTCACTAATTATGTAATTGCACCAAAGCCTTGTAATAGTTAGGAATTTTATCTTTCGGCCATATATTTTCCCACACGATAAACTGCTTAGATGAATGTTTAATGGGGCTGCCTGAAAGGTAATGATTAATTGAACCTAGATAACCCTAATTGCGCAAGATAAAATATCTGGAAAAAGCACATTGTCGCACACTTGCACCCCTAGGGTGTTACCCCACTTGGTTGCCTTCGGAAATAATGGTCATGTCCCTCGAAACATAGGGATACTCTTAGAAATGACCCTCGGTTAAAATAATCATAAAGATCATAGTCTCTAAATGTCCTTCGAGTTGCCTACGAGAAATGATCTCATGATGATAGTCCCTTCGAAATGCTAAGGTATCCTTACATTTTGCCTTCAATGACCATTACGTCTCTTTCGATAGTCCCTCATACATCCAACGACTAGGGTTACCTACTCACTAATAGTAGGATAACACGGTCTAAAGGAAAGGACGAGAAGAACAAATTTTTTTCGAGTAGGTAGATAACTGTTAGGTACTTGCTCAAATAAATTTTTACACCCTACACTTTCAAATACTACTTTTCAAACAAAAGTTTTCAAAATGCTTTATCACACTCTTGAGGACTGATACAAGAGTTACCATAAAGTTAATCGCCGCACCAAGGGAATTTTCAAAGCTTTTTTCAAAACACACAAACGCAAGAAATTTCAAAAATGAGCAAGTACCTAAGAGCCCATGGAAAAACATGGATGGAAAGGGTGCTAACACCTTCCCTTTCCATAATCTACCCCCCGTACTCAGAAATCTCGAAAAAATAGGTCTTTTTATGTTCTTTTCACCCTTTCCTTGTTGGATAAAAGAAAAGTCGTTGGTGACTCTTGCTTACCACAACATTTGCAAACACAAATGCAAAACCAATATTAACAGTCGGTTCTGCCACTGTATCACAGAACTGGCGACTCTGCTGGGGAAAAATAAAAAGTGGGGATTACCTTAGGGTCTAGATCATTTTAAATTGCTTCCTCTGTTTGCTTTGATTGCTTTACTTTTAAAGGTTTGTTGGGGTATTCTTGTATAGGTCCTACAACCGGATCTGGGGACACTTTTTTCGGTAAACAACAATAGACCGTGGAGACTATACGGCATATACCGATATGATTGAAGTGATGGCTGTGTTGGTGTGACACTTTGGTTGGTACCGGTATCCCTTGTGTTGAATCGAGGAGAATACGGGGCCTCCGCATGGTGTCGTGAAGTACTAATGAACCTTAGAACCTTAGCTGAACAAACTTGGCCATTAGAAAGTAGTGAGATAGCCGGTCTCAGTGTAAAGCTGGGAATTGGTTGATACTCGATACTACACTCATTGAGATCAGACTTTCGGGATGTTTCGGCCGCAAGAAAAGATTGCTAAGATGAAATAATACCGATAAAGAAAGATCAGTGATATTGAGACTCCTTAGAACCCGATTACTATTTCTAGGATAGGTTTGAAACCAACTAAACTTCAAGATGGTATTTACCTATAAACCTTGTGCAAGCCTAAACCTAAGGTCTTGTGTGCTTTGCTTGTGTGTGATTAATCTGCTTAAACATGACATCATGCATCATAAACATTCATTCTTCATTACACTAACCATTTCAAGGATTAGGGGAATTTATCTTTGTTCTGTTTTGCAGATCATGGCTTCCGCTCGTAGAAATACCATCTGAATCAGCTTTGTGAGAATACCTTTTCAACTCAAAGAGATAGTATCCAGGGTTTCCGAGACTTCTTCATTCATCAAGAATTATGGTCGACTCCTCAATCTGGTTACCTCGGGTTTTGATGAGAAGATGATGAGTGTGCTCTTTCAATTCTTTGACCCTAAGCATCATTGCTTCACCTTTCCAGACTATCAGTTGGTACCCACCATGGAAGAGTTCTCTCAGATATTGGGCATACCTATTTTGGACCAGTTTCCTTTCACCAGTTTGGTAGAAGCTCCAAAGTCGGAGGTCATTGCAACAATTTTACACTTGAAACAGTCCGAAGTTTTATCCAAGTGGGAAACAAGAAGTGGAGTTAAGGGTTTTCTAGCCAAGTTCCTAATAGAGAAGGCTCAATTGTTTGTGGATGATTTGGACTTCCAGGCTTTTGAGGAGGTCTTGGGCCTTCTCATCTATGGGTTAGTACTGTTCCCTAATCCGGGATTGCTCATAGATGTAAATTCTATCAAGGTCTTCCTTTCTCGCAAACCTGTGCCCACTTTACTCGGAGACATCTTGCATACCTTCCACACCTGCACCACCAAGAAAAAATGGATTCTTATGTGCTGTGTTCCATTGCTTTCGAGGTGGTTTATTTCTTACCTCCCTAAGACAGTACTGAAGAATAAAGAAGGTTTGGGCTGGTCGCAAATGATAATGTCACTTTCTCACGCAGATATTCTCTGGTATTCCCGATCTATGGGATATATTTCTATTATTGACCGCTGCGGGGAATTCCCTAATGTCCCACTACTTGGTATTAGGGGAGGCATAACTTATAATCCTTTTCTGGCTCTGCGACAATTTAGTTACGCTCAAAGGAATGGTCCTCATGAGATGCTTATCAAGGGAATTGTGTTTAACTATCAGGATGATGTTCAAGGGTATCGCCAGAGGTTCATACGAGCTTAGGGTATGGTAAACAGATCTGACGTCAAGACTTTGGGGCCGAAGACTTCCATTCATATGGAACCTTATCTCTAATGGGTACGAGCTCAGTCTCAAAAACTTATGATGCCATACATAGCCGTCTTACCAGTGATTTTGGAGCCTATTACTGAAGGGGATATTCCCTACATAGTTCTTCATCCTGATATGCCCACTGATCTTGAAGAATTACAGAGGTCCTGGATTCAGTTGAAGAAGGAGCGGGATACTTATAGGGACTAGTTCTATGCCCATGAGAAGAAAGTTTTAAGGCTCATAAAGCAACTTCATGAGGAAAGAAGCCTTAATGTTTATCTCGGCGCGAAAAGGAAACGCCCATGGGAAACCTGATCCTGTTTTAAGTTTTTATAATTTTTAATTGAAACGCCTAAAAGGCAATTGTATTTTGAATTCTACTAATAAAATATTTGTTTCATTTTGGTTCGCAAATTTAAATTTCCAAAAATCCTTGAAATCATTGCATACACATGCCATACATATCAATGCATAAATAGGTTTCATAACAGGTTTCTCATCTTCTTCGCTATTTATTTCAGCAAGAAATGGCTCTAGAGCAAACCGTGAAAGACTTACAGACTCAGAACGCACAATTCCAATCGATGGTCATGACTCTATCCAAAGGGCAGGAGGAACTGAAAGCCATGATTGTTAAAGACAAAGCTAAGAAGCCAATAAGGACAGCTGGTGTGGTAAATCTGGGAAGAAGATTCAAGGGACTGTTGAAGCAAATGGTTGATCTGACCTCTTCATCCAAGGAAGGAGAGAATCAAGAGGGTGAGACAAGAGAGAAAGACCCTAGTCCGGAGGAATCTGATAATGACACTGATTACAATGAAGAGTAGTATCCTCCGGCTGACGAAAGGTATAAATAGTTGGAAGAGCGTCTGAGTGCAATGGAGATTCAGAAAGTGCTTGGGCTGGACTTTGAAGAGTTGGGTTTGGTGTCTGGGATTTTTATTTCGACAAAGTTCAAAGCACCAGTGTTTTCTAAGTATGATGGGGTTTCGTGTCCCAAGATGTATCTCCGATCTAATGTAAGGAAGATACAGCTTCACACTGCTGACAGAGACTTGCGGGTCCATTTCTTTCAGGACAGTCTATGCAGAACTCAATTAGATTGGTTATATTAACTGGAGAGGGACAACATCCATAATTGGGAAGATTTGGCCGTTGCTTTTCATAAGCAGTATCAGTATAATGCGGACCTTGCTCCCACCCGTACTCAACTCCAGAGTTTGGCTATGGGTTCGAGCGAGGGTTTCAAAGACTATGCTCAAAAGTGGAGGGACTTAGCAGGAAGAGTCCAGCCTCCCCTGTCTGATAGGGAGCTAGTGGACATGTTTCTGGGTACCCTGTCTGGTCCATTCTTTAATCATCTAATTGGAAGCTCCTCGACCGCTTCACTGAATTAATCTTGACAGGGGAGAGAGTGGAAGTTGGAGTTAAGAATGGAAATATCCAAAAGAACGCATCCTCCATTGCTGTGAGAAAACCATTCGTTAGGAAGAAAGAGGTTAGTGTTGTGCACCATCAACATAGTCAGGACAGAACTGAACATCGTCCAACAGTAGGGGTTGTCGTGATTCCTAAGCCTGCACCCACTCAACAGAGGAATAATTAACAGAGAACAGAAAGGCCGGTAAGACAATTCACCTGGATAAATATGACTCTAGCCCAAGTTTTTTCACATTTGTTGAGATCCAATCTGGTAACCTTGCAGGAAGCGCCAAAGAATCCCAACACTACCTCTCCCCGCTACAATCCAAATTCCCGTTGTGCTTATCATTTGGAAAGTCCAGGTCATGATACAAACGTCTGCTGGGCTTAGAAAATCAAAGTACAAGATCTTCTCGAGGCGAAGGAAATTGAGTTTGACGCCCCTGAGATGCCAAATGTTATCACTGCTCCTATACCCAAGCATGGTCGTGGTGTTAACGCTATTGAAGATGATACATTTGTTACTACTATTGAAGAGCTTGTTACTCCTCTTATGACCATTAAGTGGAATTTGTTGAAGGCCGATTTATTTTCGGGTTATGGCGAAGGTTGCCACTTCTGTTTATCTTTACCAATTGGTTGTCATTTGTTAAAGGCAGGTGTTCAGCGCCTAATGGATGTTGGAGGGATTTTGCTTGAGAAGACTCCCATTCCAACAATTATGTGCAAGGATATTCAATAATAACCATTTCCGCCAATCCTCCCAGGGTCCCCACCAAAAGACCCGTCAGGATTACATCTGTTCCAAAGATTACTCCGCTGATAATCACTACGCCAAGGCCAATCCCGTACTCCTCTAATGAAACTGTCCCTTGGAACTATGGGGGAGACGTCTACTACCATGACGTCAAACAAGATTGGCTGGATGATAAAGACCAGGTTTATGAGAATGTTGATCCTGGCATTGTCAACATTGTTGGAACCAGCAAAATAACAAGAAATGGAAGAGTGTTCTCCCCCGTGATTTCTCTTCCAAAAGTTGTTACTGGTCCTGTGATAATTCCTACTTATGTTTGTGCTCCTACTACTACAATGCCTTTGATTACTCCTGCTGACACCCTTATCACTGAGTCGACCGAGACTCGGGGCAAAGACATATTGGTTGAGCCTGTCCAGACGAAGGCACAATCAATATCTATTCCAGAGGCTTCCAAGAAGGAGATGGAAGAAATTATGAAAATTATCAAGAAAAGCGACTACAACATGGTCAAACAGTTGGGGAAGACCCCTTCAAAGATCTATATGTTATCCTGGTTGTTGTGCTCCGATGCTCATGTGAAGGCTCTGGTAAAGTTTCTGAAAACAACCCATGTGCCCCAGGAAACTTTTGTTGACCAATTTGAAGATTGTGTGGCTAGTTTAACGGCCGATAACAGTTTGGGCTTTTCTGATGCTGATTTGACCCCTAGAGGGAGGAAGCATAATGATGCGTTGCATGTCTCTGTTGAATGCAAGGGAACCACTTTGGCACATGTTCTTGTAGATATTGGTTCATCGTTAAATGTGCTGGCTAAGAATGCTCTGAATAGACTAGACTGTGAGGGCTTGACTTTGAAGCCCAACAATATTGTAGTGAGGGCTTTTGACAGATCAAAGAGAATGGTGCACGGGGAGCTGGACATCCCCATCAAGGTTGGTTCTCATACTTTCGGCTCTACCTTCTACGTGATGGATATCAGGCTATCTTATTCTTGTTTGTTGGGCCGCCCTTGGATACATGGGGCTGGAGCTGTTACGTCCACTCTACATCAGATGATGAAATACCCTGTCAAAGGGAGAATTGTAACTGTACGCGACGAAGAAGAATACATGGTCATTCATTTTTTTCCTTCAAATATGTGGAAATGGAGGGTAAGTTCATCGAGACTCCGTGCCAGAATTTTGAAGAGGTACCTCAGACTCTGGCCGCAACTGAAATTGTTATCAATATGCCGAAGATCACCAGACTTCCATTGAAGATGGCCTCTCTCAAGGATGCAAAATTTGTTATTGAATAAGGTGGGTCTACCATCTAGGGTCAACTCCCTTATATTCTGTACAAGTCTGACAAATTTGGTTTGGGTTTCTCTTCAGGGGCTCAAAGGGCTATTTGACGTGTTCGTGCTGGAAAACCTCCCCTATGCATCAGTAATCACGGGGTCAATGTAGTAGAAGACGGAGACGGTGGCAATGACATGGATAACTGGATCTTCCCTACTACCAATGGTGGACCTAGTAACTAGACGAAAAAGTATTTTGTACCTATTACTTTTGTTAAGAAGTAATTGTCTTTCTTGTTTTTTTGGATATGTAATAAACAATATAACTTTATGGCCATATGTATTAATCGATTTATTTGTGAGGGTTATCATGTTTCACTTTCATATGGCATTAATAAAGCATTGTACATTTTGCCTACAAGTTTTGCGCTCTCTATTTTTCTTTTCTGCTTTTTACTTTATCAATACAGCTATGCTCTTACACACACTCACATATCAAACTGCAGATCCATATCCACTCTGGATCCCATTGATAACAGTTCTGCTATTGCCAGTTATAACTACGAAAATCTGATCAAACAAGCCGAGGATGAAGGTGAGGAAGATTGTGAGGTACATGGAGAACTTACTAGACTGTTACAGCAGGAAGAGAGGGCTATACAGCCTCATGAAGAGCTAGTTGAGACAATAAACTTGGGCACAGAGGTAGACAGAAAAGAAGTCAAGATTGGCGCAAATCTGGGGCTTAATGTCAAACAGTGATTGATACAAATGTTGCATGATTATGCCGAGATCTTCGCCTGGTCATATGAAGACATGCCGAGACTGGATACAGATATTGTGGTTCACCGTCTGCCAACTAAAGAAGATTGTGCTCTGGTAAAGTAGAAGGCCCGTCGCATGCGCCCTGAAATGTTAGAGAAGATCAAAGCAGAGGTTATGAAGCAGTTCAACACAGGGTTCTTAGTTGTCACCTCTTATCCCCAATGGGTTGCCAACATGGTGTCGGTGCCTAAAAAAGACTGTAAGGTACGGATATGTGTGGACTACAAAGATCTGAACAGGGCGAGCCCTAAAGATGACTTTCTTCTCCCCCACATTGACATCCTGGTGGACAATACCGTGCAGCACAAGATCTTTTCCTTCATGGATAGTTTCTCTGGTTACAATCAGATCAAGATGGCACCCGAAGATATAGAGAAGACAACCTTCGTCACGCAATGAGGCACTTTCTGCTACAAAGTAATGACGTTTGGATTAAAGAATGATGAGGCAACCAATCAGCGAGCCATGGTCGCCTTATTTCATGACATGATTCACCATGAGATAGAGGTATATGTGGATGACATGATAGCCAGGTCTCAAACTGAGGAAGAGCACACTGATCATTTACAAAAGCTGTTTGATAGGCTGAAGACGTACAAGTTGAGGTTGAATCCGAACAAGTGCACCTTCGGGGTAAGGTCTGGAAAACTATTGGGTTTCATTGTCAGCGACAAGGGCATTCAGGTGGACTCTGCAAAAGTAAAGGCTATACAAGAGATGTCGGCTCCTCACACTGAGAAGGAGGTCAAAGCCTTTTTGGGATGCCTAAACTACATTGCCAAGTTCATTTCCCATTTAACTGCTACTTGTGAGCCAATCTTCAAGCTCCTGAAGAAAGATCAAGTGGTAAAATGGAACGATGAATTCCAGAATGCCTTCGAAAGAATCAAGGAATACCTTCAAGAACCACCGATTCTGATGCCTCCGATTGAAGGAAGACCTTTGATAATGTACTTAATAGTGTTAGACAATTCAATGGGGTGTGTGTGGGGCATCATGACGAGTTTGGTCGAAAAGAGCACGTAATATACTACCTTAGCAAAAAGTTTACCGACTATGAGACAAGATACTCACTACTCAAGAAAACTTGTTGCGCTTTGGCATGGGCTACTCGCTGACTGAGACAGTATATGTTAACCCACACTACTTTGTTGATATCTAAGATGGATTCGATCAAATATATCTTCGAGAATCCCGCTCTCTCTGGAAGAATAACAAGATGGCAAATGATCTTGACCGAATATGATATCCAATACACGACCCAGAAAGCAATCAAGGGAAGTGTATTAGCTAATCATTTGGCCCATCAGGCCATGGATGACTACCAGTCCATGAATTTTGAGTTCCCGGACGAGAATATTATGCTGGTGACGGACTATGAAGAACCTGGACCGGATGAAGGACCTGAAGAAGGATCCTAATGGACTATGGTTTTTGATGGAGCCTCGAACACACTCGGTAATGGCATTGATGCTGTAATTATATCTCCTGAAGGTTGTCATGCTCCTTTCACTGCCATAGTATTCTTCAACTGTACCAATAACATGGCGGAGTATGAAGCATGCATCATGGGTCTTAAAGCTGCTATTGACCTGAGGATCAAGTTCTTGAGCATTTTCGGAGATTCAGCCTTGGTGATAAGTCAGATCAAAGGAGAGTGGGATATGAAGCACACGAATCTCATCCTGTACAAAGAGTACGTGCTGACATTGCTTTCACATTTTGAGGAAGTCACCTTTAAACATTTTCCACGAGAAGAGAATCAGTTAGTGGACGCGCTAGCTACCATGTCCTCTATGTTCAAGGTTATGTGGTACAACGAGGCTCCTCGGATCACTATTGAGAGATTTGATGAACCAGCATACTTCTATGAGATCGACACTGAAGGAGTAGTAGACAAACCTTGGTTCTATGAAGTGAAGAGTTATATCGAGGCTCAAGAGTATCCCGAGGGGGCATCTATCAATGATAAGAAGTTTCTGAGAAGGTTCTCCGCAAAGTTCTTCCTCAGTAATGGAATCCTCTACAAGCGCAACCACGACTCTACTCTATTTCGGTGCGTAGACAAGAGTGGGGCAGAGAGGATTATGACAAATCTACACGATGGTACCTTCGGAACCCATTCGAGTAGACATACCATGGCTAAAAATATCCTATGGGTAGGATACTATTGATCCACTATGGAAGTAGACTACTATTAGCATGCCCGAACTTGTCACAAATTCCAGATCTATGTTGATAAGGTGCATGTACCTCCGGTTCCCTTGAACATCCTGACAGCTCCCTGGACCTTTGCAATGTGGGGCATTGACATGATCAGAGAGATTAGACCTACCGCTTCCAATGGGCATCGCTTCATTCTGGTGGCCATTGATTACATCACGAAATGGGTGGAAGCTTCCTATTTTACTACTGTTACCAAGAACGTTGTGGCGCGGTTTATCAAGCATAACCTAATATGTCGATATGGTGTGCCAGAGAGAATCATCACTGACAATGGTACGAATCTCAACAACACGATGATCACCGAACAATGTAAACAGTTTAAGATCTAGCACCATAATTCTTCACCTTACCGGCCGAAGATGAATGGCACTGTGGAGGTTACTAACAAGAACATTAAGAAGATCATACAGAAGACGACAGTGACATACAAAGATTGGCATGAGATGTTACCATTTTCTCTTCATGGTTATCGCACCTTAGCACAAACATCAACAGGGGAAACACCATACTCTCTAGTATACAGTATGGAGGTTGTCCTGCCTATTGAGGTCCAGATCCCTTCTCTGAGAATCATGAAGGATGCAGGTCTGAATAAAGATGATTGGATCCAGACTCGACTTGATCAACTGAATCTGATTGATGAAAAGAGACTCACTGCTGTCTGTCATGGTCAAATGTATCAAAAACAAATGATCAAGGCTTTCAACAAAAAGGTCAGACGCCAAGTATATCAAGTTAGAGATCTAGTGATCAAGCGCATCATACTTCGGCAAGGTGATCCAGGGGAAAATGGACTCCCACATACGAAGGACCATTTGTGATCAAAAGTATATTTTCTGGTGGAGCCATGATTCTGACCACCATGGACGGTGACGACCTTCCTCAACCTGTCAATGCGGACATAGTGAAAAGATACTACACATGATTAAAAACCCGCTAGGTTGACTGGCCTAGGCAAAAATAAGGGCTTCCGGACGAACCAAAAGGGTTCGGGAAAAAATTAGGGATGAAAACAAAAAATATTTGTACACCCGACAAGCCGAAAACCTGAAAAGGCGGCTTGGAAAAAAAGGGTATCCCGGTGGACTGAAAACCCGAAAGGGCGGTCTAGGAAAAAGTTAGGGATTTAAAAGCGTATCACTATGTCCCATTGGATCACCTTGCGACCAGACATCAGTATCAACTATCAAGCTCGAACGACACTGATCAATCCAGTCAGCTTCGGACAAGTAGCAAAGTGATGAGACACTCGAAGACATAGCGGCAATAGAAGAACTGAAACTCAATGGAGATTATTACACATAGTTGTTTTATTCTCTTTGTACACAATATTATATAGCTTTCATTTTCATGGCGGTGTTCTCTTACTAGAGCGTCATCCTCTTTGTACAAAAACGCCTGTTATAGGCCAACTTCAAAATCAATACAAGTCATTTCTACATAAAAAATATTCGTTTTTCTTTTTTGTTTTGTTTTGCAAAAACATCCAATGAATTATTCTTGACATGTGCATTTGAATATGATTTCTATTCACAAATATTTACATAAGAAATGGAAAGACAGTTCCTTATAACTTAAGGAACAAGGGCAAAGATTAAAAAACCATGTCAATCCCGACATTTACTCCTTCCAGCGGGTACAGAGGCAGGTACAATTTTGAAACAAGGTCACCATTACATGTGACCCCGTGACATCTACACTCCCCCACAGAGTAGAGACAACCAAAATATTTGACATTGGCTTCCCCAAACAGGAGCTACTTTCCCCAGTAAAGTTCCTTCAGAGAGCCGACATCTATATTCCCCAGCTGAATTTTATAATTGCAAGCGGTTCATAAAGTTTTCTCCTGAGCAGAGTTTATTTATCTGAATACAGAAGCTCAATCCCCAATAGAGTTTATTTCTATAGCTACGGAAGTTCATTCCCCGATGAAGTTTAGTTCCCCGAATCAGAAAAATATGTTAGCAAAGCATCTCCTCTCGCGAACAGAGTCATCCCCCAGCAGAGATATTCTCAGGCAGAGTCTCCCCCGGCAGAATATTCGCAAACAGAAAGGTGTAAATCCTCAGCATATTCATCTCCATTCACCATCCTCAGTAGAAATGAAGAACTCGGCTCCCTAATACTCTTCAGCAGCAGTCTGTGATTTATTTTCCCTGACTAAGAAGTACTGCAATAGCATCCCATGTTCATACATCATGTCATGCGCATACATATTGCATACAATACAATCTCATTTATTTTGAGAACATCATCACAATGCATTTCATACATCATGACGTTTCATACGAATAACTCTTTACCTTTCAGGAAAGGACCAAATCAACAAGCTACGTCTAACCAAGGCCTATTCCAAGACTTTCCTCATAAAGTTAATCCAAGATCTCTCTGCTCACTATGCCGGTGAAAGAGATTCCAAGACTTTAGTCTGGGTCAGTTGAATCGCTACTAAGATTCTCCTGATTACTATGCCAGTCAAAGTTAATCCAAGATCTTTCTGCTCACTATGCCGGTGGAAGAGACTCCAAGACTTTCGTCTAGGTCAGTTGAATCGCTACTAAGTTTTTCTGATTACTATGCCAGTCAAAGTTAATCCAAGATATCTCTGCTCATTATGCCGGTGGAAGAGACTCCAAGACTTTCGTTTGGGTCAGTTGAATCGCTACTAAGATTCTCCTGATTACTATGCCAGTCAAGGTTATCCCAAGATCTCTCTGCTCACTATGCCGGTAGAAGAGATTCCAAGACTTTCGTCTGGGTCAGTTGAGTCGTTACTAAGATTCTCCTGATTACTATGCCAGTCAAGGATATCCCAAGATCTCTCTACTCACTATACCGGTAGAAGAGATTCCAAGACTTTCGTCTGGGTCAGTTGAATTGCTACTAAGATTCTCCTGATTACTATGTCAGTCAAAGTTATCCCAAGATCTCTCTGCTTACTATGCCAGTAGAAGAGATTCCAAGACTTTTGTCTGGGTCAGTTGAATCGCTACTAAGATGCTCCTGATTACTATGCCAGTCGAAGTTAACCTAAGATTTTCTCTAGATCAGTCAAATCGGCACTAAGATTTCTATTCCAATTAAAAAATATATGAAGCCCGGAAACTGACCAAATAATAGTCAATCAACAATGCAAGACACTGTGAAGCCCGGATCCTGACCGGATAACAGTTTAATCTCATTTCCCCAGTAAGTCATTGTGAAGCCTGGAGTATGACCAGATAGCAATCAGCTTTATCATCCTCAATAAGTCATTGTGAAGCCTGGATCCTGACCAGATAGTATGCATTTGGACCATTCGAAGGATATACAATTGGTGTTTTGTCTTTTGATGAGTCTGGTCGAAGGATTATGAACGAAGTCCTATTTGATGCTAAGCCCAAGCTTGCTGCACAGTCCACATAACAACCTAAAACCATGTCAAAAAATAGTTTGATGTGCTACAATGAAACAACCATGTACCAAGCTTCCACAACACTCCAAAACTGCTGCAAGACAGTCCTGCTATGCTGCCCCTAAACCAGTCCAAGCCTTCTGTTGTACCCCAAAATTTTCCCTCTCATTTTACTCAACACATGTCCATTGAGATCCCTAACTTGTCCTAGGATGACTAAGCATTGACCAGACAAATTCTCCTCTTAAGGCAATAAGCCTTAAGCCAGGGTTTCACTTCTCATCAAGATTGTTGAACTCCAAGGGTCCCAAATGTTTTCCATGGCCCTAATATGTCCTCAACATCATCCATGCTAAGTTTCATACCTTGCACAACAAGTTTGCTCAGTCAACTGCTCAAATGCCTAAAAATCAACTATATTAGGTCAAAAGTCAACTGTGGCCCAAATACAATCAAACTTCAAGATTTTTGGTCAACATCAACATTTTGAAGTATAATCCATCATATGATCAAGGGTTGATCATGATTCTTCAATAAATGCTCCTAACTCATCAAAAGTCAAAAATGGCAAATTAGGGTTTATATAGGAAAAGTCAACCAAACTTTGACCAAGCATAACTTTCTCATACTTGATCATAAGTTTTCCAACCAAGTCTCAATTTAAAGAGAACTCAATTGCCTACAAATTCTCTTCATAACCTCAAGTTCAAGAAATGCCTCAATCAAAAGATATAAGCTCGGACATTATAGGCCATTTCAGAAAGTCAACAAAAACACCTTTTGGGTCAAAGCTCCTTACATGAACATGGAAGATCCAATTGAGATGAAACCAAAAGGGATGTTTAAAGAACATCCTAACCTCACTAAAAAGTCAAAGAACACCCTCATAAGGTTAAAATTGAGATAGATATGAATTGCTAAAGTTGACCAATTTTTGGAAAAGTGCATGAAGCCAATATTGACCAAACTTGAATTTTTTTCCAAATGGCCCCATATTTTCATGTTTGAAACTTGTTCATACCATCGACCATAACCTTTGAGTTCACTATTATATTATTTTATTATTTATATTATTTATTTTGATATTTTATTCAATAAAATGCAAAATTAAATAAATTAAATAATAGAAATAATGGAAGATTTGATTTGAAATCTTTTTCTTATCAAATAATGGGCAAGATAGGCTGGTATATCAAGAGAAAATGCATGGGACAAAAGGAGAAGGAGATATTCTTGTTTTAGCAAGTTTTGAATCAAATCCTTATACTTTTAAAAACATGATTCTAATTGATTCTTTTGTCTCTTGTTTTAACCTAATAGGATTCACTATATATGCATGACAATATGCCAAGCCAAAGGGACGCGCAGCTGCTGCCAAGAACCCTAACAAAGCTTTCAAAAAAATTCCAAAACATGTGAAATTCGAAACACCTCTTTTAAGCCATCCTCCATCCAATTTAAAATCACCATCATACTCCTGAAGGTCCCAGGAGTCCGTCCCTGTCAATCTCCAGACCTACAACACTCTCAAACGCTCATATCTAGGGTCTCCGGTTTGGGTATTTTTGTTGAATTCCAAAGTATTACATACTCTAATATAAATCGCTTCTATGTCCATATTAATGTTTGCACTGATGTTCATGAATGTTTAGAGCCATCACATGGTTAGTTTGACGCATGAATGAAGCTTTTCCATTGTTATGGCAAAGTTTCAGGCGAGTTTCGTATCTCCCTATACAGGGACTTTCAGACCAAAAGACCACCGCCATGGAGTTTACAACCTAGGAAATAGGGGGGGGGGGTATCCAAGATCTGGGGTTTTGATTCCATGTATCTTGTTGTTTGAATTTTTGTAGGGGCCGGTGAAGACGACCAGAGGGTAGCTCTAGCGTCCCTGAATTCCATGGACTTTAGCCAACACTGGCGTGGCCTGTTAGCATCATGTGATTGGTTGTTTCAAATCTCCAGGGGCCCATCTCAGCGCGCGCTTTCAAATCTCCAGGGGCCCAAACTCTTGCCATTGACTCAGATGGCAAGAGTGAAGGGTGTTAAGGCATTGCATGTGTGGGAGGTCAGGGGTTCGACCCTTGCCTTCTGCATATTATTTTTCTAATTTTTACTTGCCCCAGGTTTAAGCGTGTGCACCCTGTACTGGCCTATCATCACCATTGGATCTCTTCAGCACCAGATCAAATGCTCTAGCTCCAAGTGTGCACGATGGACCTTCCAGAAGCCACAACACCAAATCACACGCAAGGGGTTATTGGGCTTGTTAACCCGGGCCTTGCAAATCCAATCAGCACCCCCCCAAAATGCTTCACAACATCAGGCCCATTCTATTTCTTCTTTATATTGTTTTTTAATTTCTTTATTTTAATTGTTTTAAATTTAGTTTTTTTTATTTAATCATAAAATCAATAAAATTATAAAATTCAAAATTAGGTTTTTGATTAAAATTAATTTTCTAAATTAATTTAATTAATTATTTTGACTTGTTTCTTTTAAAAATAAAATCAATTAGAATTTAGGTTTAAATTGCAAAATCTTTTTTCTTCAAAAATATCAAAAATATTAGTTTTGTTATAATTAATTTTTTTTAATTAATAATTTTTTCCAATTTAATTAATTACCCTTTTTATCATTTAACCTTTTTCCAAATAAAAACAACAAAAATATTTTCTCTTAACCTAGGCGGGTTTTAGGGTTTAGGCGCTTCGTTATTCCTCGCGTGTTTATTATTTCTGCCATATTATTTTTTCATTATGTAATTGTGTCAGGTTTGTAATAGTTTAATTAGGGTTTTAATTCCGCATTTTTTAATTTTCAGTCACTAATTTTGTAATTGCACCAAAGTCTTGTAACAGTTAGGAATTTTATCTTTCTGCCATTTATTTTTCCGCACGATAAACTGCTTAGATGAATGTTTAATGGGGCTTCCTGAAAGATAATGATTAATTGAACCTAGATAACCCTAATTGCGCAAGATAAAATATCTGAAAAAAGCACACTGTCGCACACTTTCATCCCTTGGGTGTTACCCCACTTGGTTGCCTTCGGAAACAATGGTCATGTCCCTCAAAACATAGGGATACTCTTAGCAAAGACCCTCGGATAAAATCGTCATAAAGATCATAGTCCTTAAATGTCCCTCGAGTTGCCTACGAGAAATGATCTCATGATGATAGTCCCTTCGAAACGCTAAGGTATCCTTACATGTTTCCTTTAATGACCATGACGTCCCTTTCGATAGTCCCTCATACATCTAACGACTAGGGTTACCTACTCACTAATAGTAGGATAACACGGTCTAAAAGAAAGGAGGAGAAGAACAATTTTTTTTTCGAGTAGGTAGATAACTGTTAGGTACTTGCTCAAATAAATTTTTACACCCTACACTTTCAAATACTACTTTTCAAACAAAAGTTTTCAAAACGCTTTATCACACTATTGAGAGCTGATACAAAAGTTACCATAAAGTGAATCACCACACCAAGGTAATTTTCAAAGCTTTTTTCAAAACACACAAATACAAGAAATTTCAAAAATGAGTAAGTACCTAAAAGCCCATGGAAAATCATGGATGGAAAGGGTGATAACACCTCCCCTTTCCATAATCTACCCCCCGTACTCAGAAATCTAGAAAAAAAAAGGTATTTTTTTTGTTCTTTTCACCCTTTCCTTGTTAGATAAAAGAAAAGTCGGTGGCGACTCTTGCTTACCGCGACATTTGCGAACACAAATGCAAAACCAGTTTTAACAGTCGGTTCTGCCACCGTATCACACCTGCATTCTCTCAGTCCCATATTTGTACCAAATTGGCATACAAGAGCTGCACCTCAAAAGCCATAAAAAAGCATACCCAAACAATTTAAATTATTTTTGTTTTCTCTCCAAAACCCCAACAAAACTCTTCTATAAATAAGATGTTTCACAACACATCTAAGGGTGGCTTTTTTTAGTGGCTGGAGAGAGGTTCGTTGGCAAGGCAAAGAGAGGATAGAACATTTAAAACACTCTTAAACCCAGAACCAAAAAACTCACACCTTTGCTTCTTTTCGAATCCAGAACCAAAGAAACACAACATTTCTTTTCTTTTCTTTCAAATCCAAAACCAAAGAAACAAAATACCCCTGTTCTTTGCTTTCGAATTCAAGAATATCCAGGGAAATAACTCAAAGTTCAAAACACCAACTCCATATTCAAGGTAAGTCTTCCTGATTTTAAACCCTTCATTTCAAGTATAACATGTAAATAACCATTACCTTCAAAACTAACCTTTATTATGCAATGGTTTTTCTGGTCATTCTTCTGCCTTTGTTTTCCTTTATATAGAGAATGAAATAGGAGCCAACAAGTATGAAAAGGAACAAGGTAATCATGCCCATAAAATTAATATTCCAACATATTGAAAACTTTCCTTATTTGCATGATTATTGTCTTTTGGATGCCTTGCACGAATCTAGACATGTTGCTGGCTTGTATTCGAGCTGATAAACAAGGAATGGAATCAAGGTAATCATGCCATGGTTTAAACAAGAAAACAACTTTAAAACTTGCCAAATTTCCAATGTTTCTTCCTTTCTTGAGTCCCCACGAAATTGACAAGGTTGTAATGAGTTGTCATGAGTTTTCACGAGTTGTCATGAGTTGTCTTGGGCCTTTAGATGATTGAAACAAAAAGCCCAAGTCTTTATACCACTGTTTCATATTTTATTTGATTTTATTTACATTTTAATGAAAAATTAAAATAAGAGAAATAAAAATCATAAAAAAATATGTGAATGGATTTATAGGTCCTCTAACACCTTATGAACATGTTTAAACATCAAAAGTTAGGCCCACTAGTTCAAAACTTCAAGTTCGCTCACTTTGCATTTCACGCATTTCTTAAAAATTGCCCAACTTGTACGCCTCATGACTTGCTCAATTTTCATCTTTTGAATGTGATCTTGAACGTTTTGGAAATATCAAGATGTCCTCTACACTTTCTCTTTTATTCATTTTTTCATTTGGAGATATTATCTTGATGTAAGTTGCCTTGACAAAAAGTGTCTTATGTTGACTTTCTGAAAATGACATGTAATGTATGAGCTTGTATCTTTCAAACGGTGCATCTCTTGAACTTGAGGACAAAAGAGAAGTTGTAGGGAATTAGGTTCTATTCAAAATGAGCTTTGGTTTGGGGAAAATGGAAGAAGTATGTGAAAGTTATGCCTGGTCAAATTTCAGTAGACTTTTCCTATAGAAACCCTAATTTAGCAACTGTTGACTTTTTATAGATTAGGAGCATTTCTTGAGGAATCATGATCAAACCTTGATCAAATGATGGATATCACTTCAAAATGTTGATGTTGACCAAAAATCTTGAAGTTTGACTATATATGGGCCACATTTGACTTTTGCCCTGGCACAATTGATTTTCCAATACTTGAGCAATTGACTGAGCAAACTTATTGTGCAAAGCATGAAATTTGGCATGGATGATCTTGAAGACATATTAGGACCATGGAAAGCATTTGAGACCTTTGGAGCTTAACCATCTTGATGAAAATTGGAACCCTAGTTGGGGGGTTCATTGCCCTAGAAGTAGAATTTGTCTGGTCAATTCTTGGTCAACCTTGAGCAATTGAGAACCTCTAGGAGTATGTCTTGTGTGAGAATGTGAGGGAAAATTTTGGGGTACAACAGTTGCCTTCTATGACTATACGATTGACCCACGCCTGTCCCTTCACATCCAACGATGGGGCTTCTTACCAAATCAATGGTAAGATAGCAACATCTAAAGGAGGAGGAAAAGAACATAGACCTTTTGAGTAGGTATGACGCTCATAGTTGCTTGCTCTTAAACTAAAACCATTTCCACACTTACACTTTCAAAACATCTTCAAAAACAAAAATCTCTTTGAACAATTTTCAAAACCAACACTTTGTACGCATTCTTATAGAGACGAGAATCATTACAAAGTTAGCCGCAACAAAGGTATTTTGAAAAATATTTTCAAACTTACACCCATCACAAAACACATTTTCAAACAAAGCATTTTTCAATGATCTACCAAAAAACTAAGAGCCCGTAGATAACTACGAATGAAAATAGTTCTAACACCTTCCCTTTTCATAACCTACCACCTGAACTCAAGAAAACATATCTAAAGGTCTTTCCTGTTCTTTTAACCCTTTCCTTTATTGGATAACAGAAAAGTCGATGGCGACTCTTGCTATCCGCAACAATTGTGATCAAGCGCAAAACACCCAAGTCAGTTCTCCCACTGTATCACAAAACTAGAGGCTCTGCTGGGGAGTACTTAAAAGTGGGGTTACCTTAGGGCTAGATCACCTTTAAAATGCTTTCCTTTTTTGACTTGCTTGTTTTACATTTTTGGGTCCTTGTTTGGGTTTGTTTTGATCCTCTACCCGGATCTGAGGCACCTTTTAGGTAAGTAGAAATAGATTGTGGGGACTGTGTGGGGTATACCGACATGGTTGAAGCGATAGCTACATTAGTGTGACACATTTGTTGGTACTGGTAGCCCTTGAGTAGTCAAGGAGAATACGGGGCCGCTGTGTGGTGTCATGAAGCACTAACTGACCTTAGAAACTTTAACTGAACAACTTGGACATTAAGAAGTAGTGAGATAGTAGGCTTTGGTGCAGTCTAAGGTTGTTGATACTCAATGCTACACTCATTGAGATCTGGCTTTTGGGATATTTTGGTCGCCAATAAAGAGGCTTGCACTGAAACAATGCCCAATGAAGAAAGATAAATGATATTGAGATCCCCTAGAACCCTATTACTTTCTAGGACAGGTTGAGCCAACTAAACTTCAAGAGGGTACTTACCTATGAACTCTATGCAAGTCTAAACTTAAGGAATTGTGTGCTTCGTTTGTATATGATTATTTGTACATAAAGACTTGTTTGCTTTGTTAACTTGTACAAAACATCATAACATCATACCATATCATTGTCAACAACCATTTCAAGGATTTCAAGAGTCTGTGATGCAAGGTCATGATGAACCAGAAGTCTATCAAGAGGCAAGAGGATTTATTTTCCTCTAACCAAATACCGTCAAAGACCAAAGCACGATAACTTAAGTCAAGGGATATGACCCACTTGACATGGTGAGCTTGATTCTCGTGGAAGAACATCCAACGATACGATGTTCTCCAATCAAATTTGTGGTAAAAGTTCAATTTCTAACATCTTCTTGTGTTTACCCCGCGATATCCTTGAAAACATTACATCCATATATCATGCATCATATCATGACAGGTTTTCCCCACACAGGTATCTCATCTGCTTACTGTTTATTTCAGTAGAGATGGCTCTAGAACAGACTATCATAGATCTTCAGACCCAAAATGCTCAACTTCAAGAATTGTTCTTGAACCTATCCAAGGGGAAATAATAGGTGAAAGCACTACTCATTGAGAGAATTACCAAGAGGAATCCTGAAGACAACAAGGATGGCCAGTTGGAACAATTACAAACTGAAATGGAAACCATGAGAATCCAGATGCTGGGACAGATGGTAGGATAAATGGCTCTTATCCAAAACTTAGCTCGGGGACAAGAAGAGTTGAGAACTCTTGTCAATAAGCTTCATCAAGATGGATGCAACCGTATGAAACAAACAGTTAAGGCTGGGGATTAAGTTATTAATAAGCCCCCAAAGAGACAAGAAGTTGGCTTGGTGGAGAGTAGACCTTTCCAAATTGTTTCTATATCACGAGCCCAACAACAACCTCTCCAACAACGATAGGGTGATCAGCGCCAGTAAGATGCTCCAAAAAGACAATTTACCGAGATCAACATGCTATTGGCTCCAGCATTGCATCATATGTTGGAAGCCAAGCTGGTTACATTGAGGGAGCCTCCTCAAAAACCTAATACTTCTTCTCCCCGCTACAAACACAATGAAAAGTGTGCATACCGCTCCAACAATCAGAGACACGACACTAACCATTGTTGTGTGTTGAAGAACAAAATTCAATACTTGATCGACGAAGGAGTGTTTTAGTTTACACAAGACGGTCAACTGGAATTCTTCTGTCGCCCCTCAAAGACACAACATCTGAAGTGACAAAATTTAGGTGGAGAATTTTTTGTTCATTTCAAATTTTCAGTTGTAATTTCTTTATTTGCTTAAACACTTATCTTTATGTCAGACTTTGGTTATTCTCATAAATGAATTGCATATGTTTGTTTTGAGTTAATACATTTGTTTTCACTATACTGAAATTATGCTTTTACCTCTTTTTGTATGATATTCAAATCTCATTAAAAGTTGCAAGCCTTTAGTGGGAGGATGACGAAAACAATACCATAATCTCATATAGTATGCTTTTGGACAGACCTTGCTGACGATGTACAAGCGTTATTTCAATTCCTAAACAGTGGAGTTATAAGTAGGTAAATCCCTAGTCAACCCCTTTGAGCCAAAGAAGTAGGAGTTTTCTTTCACACAAATTGAAACCTTTAATCAAAACCTAGGGCAGGGTAGTTTCTCAGTTAATTCAAATACGTGTTCATTCACAAGTTGTCACTTCACAATGAAAATAGCCTTCTGAATTAAAAGATGGTGTTAGTTCCCAAAACGAAAATAGGAGGCCATTATCTCTCAAAAGAAAAACCCGTTTGGTCAAAACCTATGAAGGAGACTTAAGGAAAAAATAGGGGCACCCCGCTGGCTGTAATATCAAAACAAGAATAGTCAGGCAAAAATTAGGGACAATAAATAAAAAAGAGGTCACTACAAATCCTCGACATACATGAAAAATGTTGCAAAAATGTCTTTCTTCATAAATAAACTTTCAGTGTCCGAACCATTACCAAAACGTCATTCCAGACTCAATTGGAATTCAAAATGCACAATTAACTGAGTATAGGGCTGGAGAATATCATGAAGAACGGGCGGGTGCAAATAAACTTTGAGCCTTATCCTTTTTTTCTTAAACCGTGAACCAGACCACGTTACAACCCTTTAAAAGTCCTAATTGTAGCATGGGTTAGTTCGAGAGCATACTGTTACAAAAGGTATCCTGACTCCTGTAAGGCTTATTGTAAATCCCGAGTTGAATTCATATTCTTACAAAATTCTTTTATTTGCTAAAACTGCATTTTCAAAACTTCAAGACAAACATAAACTTTACATTGTTTGAATACCGCTGTTTGTATATGGCTATTTGTTTGACAACAGAGAAATTCTCACAACGAATATCCAATGAACGGGAATTTTCTCAAAAAACATAATCACTTTAAAATTGGAAGACGCTTCCAATGACGAACTCTCCATAACCAAAGGACCATAACATGATTATTGTCTAACCCATCTGGGGAAGTCAAGTCAAGATTCCGAGATATCTCTCATAGCCAGGGGCAGGTCTCCATTTGAATCACTTGGGGCATTAAATATAAATCCCATCAAAGGGGCATGTACAATCAAGCAAAAAAAAATTTTGGCAGTAACTACAACAATTATTGTTGTGGATAGTGACAAATCCCCACAAAGTCCCTTTCACAAGGTAATCCCCGTTGAAGTCGCCAGAGTCTTCTCTATAAGGTTATTCCCACAGAATAATCTTCATGGATAAGGGTACAAACTCCACAAGGCCAAGTTCATGGATAACCCTACAAATATTGGATCCATGCAATCACCAGTCAGAATTTCAACCTCCAGAAAACCTCTCCCCAGCTGAATTGGTCTTAAGAGGAAGCCTTGAGGAGTTCTTCCAGAAGAAAACACTTCCCCAACAGATTGTCAAAAGGGTTTATTTCCCCAACAAACTATGAATCCGCCAGACCAATACAAATCAACAGACAAAACCCTTTAATCCTCGGTAGAGTCATTGATATCCCCAACAAAGTTGTTACTTTTCCCCAAAAGTTACTACGAAACCTGGATCCAACCAGATATTAGTTTAACTTCTTCAAATCACTAACAAAACTCATCTTCCCCAGTAAAGTTTGCCACTATCCCCAGTGAATTGCTGCAAATCCTGAAAGCCGATCAGATAATAGTTAACTTCATTATCCCTAACAAGTTGTTAACTTTCATTCTATCCAATCAAAAGTATAACTACCTAGTAGAGCAACGGATAGATAAAGCTCGTGAACTCTCTCCCCCAAACAGAAATCAACACTCTCCACAAAGATTTCTCAAGCCAAAGCCAATCTTCCCCAACGAAATTCTCCTCAAACAAAAAAATAGGAATCCCCAGTGGAAACATTCTAAACAAGGTTTGAAGATGCACATATTCTTCATCCCCAACAGCTTTCCAGGATTTAATTTCCCAAGGCTTACCCGCATTTGTCAAGTATTTTTTTTTGAGACAAAGATACATTTCAACAAATATTTCACATTCATATATCATATTACCTACATGATAAAAGCATATAGCATAATCTCATTTATTTTGAGAACATCATCAAGCCATGCATACATCTGCATGAAACTAACCCTCTTCCTTGCAGGGAAAAAGTCAACCAACAAAAATCCTCTTTTGGAAAATACCACAACCATTTCTAAATAGGTCAGAGATTAATTCCTGAAACAAGCCAGGGCAGCTATCTCTACGACCAACAAAAACAAGTTCCAGATTAATACCTGAAGCAAGACATGACAACTATTTGTGAATGATTGATTATAGATTAATACATGAAACAAGATAGGACAACTATCTGCATGAGCTGATTGAAGATTAACTCCCGAAATAAGTCCGGGAAACGATCTTTCTTTCAAATAGGCCAGAGATTAACTCCTGAAACAAGCCAGTGAAGCTATCTCTATGACCAACAAAAAAAAGCTCCAGATTAATACCTTAAACAAGATAGGACAACTATCCGTGAACAACTGATTGTAGATTAATACTTGAAATAAGACAAGACAACTATCTGCATGAGCTGATTGAAGATTAACTCCCGAAACAAGCCAGTGAAGCTATCTTTCTTTCAAATAGGTCAGAGATTAATTCCTGAAACAAGCCATGGAAGCTATCTCTACGGCCAACAAAAAACAAGTTCCAGATTAATACCTGAAGCAAGACAGGACAACTATTTGTGAACAAATGATTATAGATTAATACCTGAAACAAGACAGGACAACTATTTGCATGAGCTGATTGAAGATTAACTCCCAAAACAAGCCGGGGAAACTATCTTTCTTTCAAATAGGTCAGAGATTAATTCCTGAAACAAGCAAGGGAAGTTATCTCTATGACAAAAAAAAACAAGTTCCAGATTAATACCTGAAGTAAGATAGGACAACTATATGTGAACGACTGATTATAGATTAATACTTGAAACAAGACAGGACAACTATCTGCATGAGCTGATTGAAGATTAACTCCCGAAACAAATCGGGGAAACTATCTTTCTTTCAAAAAGGTCAGAGATTAATTCCTGAAACAAGCCAGGGAAACTATCTCTACGACCAACAAAAAAACAAGTTCCAGATTAATACCTGAAGCAATACAGGACAACTATCTATGAACAACAGATTTTAGATTAATACTTGAAACAAGACAAGACAACTATCTGCATGAGCTGATTGAATATTAACTCCTGAAACAAGTTGGGGAAACTATCTTTCTTTCAAATAGGTCAGATTATTTCCTTAAACAAGCCTGGGAAACTATCTCTACGACCAACAAATAACAAGTTCCAGATTAATACTTGAAGCAAGACAGGACAACTATCTGTGAGCGACTGATTATAGATTAATACCTTAAACAAGACAGGACAACTATATGCATGAGCTGACTGAAGCTTAACTCCAGAAACAATCCGGGGAAACTATCTTTCTTTCAAATAGGTCAGATATTAATTCCTGTAACAAGCCAGGGAAACTATCTCTACGACCAACAAAAAATAAGTTCCAGATTAATACCTGAAGCAAGACAGGACAACTATTTATGAACAATTGATTATAGATTAATACCTGAAATAAGACAGGACAACTATATGCATGAGCTGATTGAAAATTAACTCCCAAAATAAGCCGGGGAAACTATCTTTCTTTCAAATAGGTCAGAGATTAATTCCTGAAACAAGCCAGGGCAGCTATCTCTACGACCAACAAAAAACAAGTTCCAGATTAATACCTTGAACAAGACAAGACAACTATCTGTGAACAACTAATTGTAGATTAATACCTGGAACAAGACAGGATAACTATCTACATGAGCAGATTGAAGATTAACTCCCGAAAAAATCTGGGGAAACTATCTTTCATTCAAATAGGTCTGTGATTAATTCTTGAAACAAGCCAGGGCAACTATCTATATGACCAATATAAAACAAGTTCCAGATTAATACCTAAAATAAGACAGGACAACTATCTGTGAACAACTGATTGTAGATTAACACCTGGAACAAGACAGGACAACTATCTAAATGAGAAGATTGAAGATTAATGAAGCTACCGACAGAAAACACAGAGCCTCAACCGAACTTTATTTATCCCGAAGAAAGGGGAAATATCGATAAAACCACAAGGGAATGGATAAGATGGTCTTGCGACCAAGAGAAAGGGTAAGGGAGTCGTTATGAGAGGGGAACGTATTAGCATCCCCCACATCTGTTGTACTCAACGAGATCCATTTTGTTTGTTTGTCTTTAAGGGTGTGTTTATTTACAACTATACTTGCTTATGGGGAAGTGAATGGTTTTTTATTATTGCGTTCGTGAGGGTTTCATGACCCTTTGCCTACGTATCCAATGAAGGAATTAGAACACCGTAGTTCTTCTAGGAAATATTGGTTTGTTTGTGTTTTTTAGCGAGCAACGTTAACACACGTACTCTAGCAATAGGCACGACCGGTATCAGTAGAACGGAGATAACATACCCTTTGGGGGAGGTTTTGATTTGTTGAGTATCTTGCGAGTTTTAAAATGAATTCAAGTAATGATTAAGGTGTTTTTGGATTTTTGATTTGTGAATGTTAAGTTTTAATTCAATGCGTGAATTATGTACACAAAGATGATTATTCCTAATTAAGACAATTAGTTCTAAATAATTACAATTATTTACAAGGAGGTATTTTCGTTTTTTTTAGTCGAGTGAATGAAAGCCTATTTTTGTATTTTTTTCTAATAATAAAAATAAAATATACAAATAAAACAAATAAAATTAATTACAAAATAAATTGAAACAATAACGTAATTAAAAATAAAAGGGATGCACATGTAGAAAGTGGTGTGTAGATTAACAAGATGATAGAAAGAAATTAAGGTCCATTACTACAATCCTACTATTAACCTAATTACACTAATTAAAATAAGAGGGAATATTTTTTGTATTTTTTATTGATAAAATAATCTAATAAAAGAAAAAAAATAGCACGCTTTTGTATTTTTAAGTTTTTTATTGCTTTTGGGTATTTTGAAATATCTACAAGAAATTATCTTGGTATTCCATCACCTTTTTTTACCTAAATGCATGGAAGAACTAAGTTTAAAATCCTAATTTAAAACACTTAAAACTAATCTAAACTCTAATTTTATAATTAGTAATAATACAAAAACATTATAATAAAATAAATAATATAATAAAATATAAAGTGAAATGAAATAATTAATGAAAACAAGAAGCAATAAGTGAAGTGTTTCACGTTCATCATTTAAGGAGATAATTTTTATTTGAATTTTCATCTTAAGGGGACAACCTACAGGCACTTGACATGTGGCATTATTATTTTAAAATAAAAAAACAATAGCATATGTACAACTTCAGGAAACGTGAGACAAATTTGTGACTACTCTCCAACATACCTCTACTTTTCTTCTTTTTCTGTTAACACGTAACAATCACTTTTTAACAAGGCATATTTTCACTCGGATTTTATAGGAGAAGCAACACAACATTTAAAAAAAAGAAACTTTGTACCTCAGAGAAAAGGAGAATGAGCGGAGTCTTTTGCAGTGCTTACTGCGTTGCCATTGTGGGTCTCCGTCGGCGATGGATCCACACAGAGGTTGTCGTGGTTGATGTTGTGCAGAGATCGATGGAGGAAGCAGTTGAACGGTGGTTTTTCAACGATTAAGTTTGGATCTGGTGAATTTCTATGATGCTATTTCGGCTTTGGCATCAAAAGTTCTTCGTCTTTTGATTTGACTTTTATTCACAAAATCTGTTACCGTAAGCGATCTTGGTTTGAAATCAGGTATGATTACTTCCCTCTAGCTCTTTTGGTTGAGATTTCTCCTTTTATTTTCCTCTGACTTGTGATGTTGCTTTGTATTGTTTATTTTAGGCCCTTAATGAGCGTCTGTGTGTAGAGATCGAGTCGGTGTTGAGTTATGCCTCAATGGTGACATTTCGGTGTTTGAGATGATAAACAAAAAACGACATGTTGTTGTTATAACCATAAAACCTATACTTTATGTGTTGGTATTTTTCTGTTTACAGTTTTGTGAGTCGAAGAGGCTTACAAGTTTGATTTTGAGAGGATGGTGAATTGAAGGAGACGATTTGGTTGGTGTGGTTGGTTTGGGTGATGAGGTTGTTGCTGAGATTTTCTGGTGTTTTTTTGATACTGTATAGTTGCAGTGTTTATGGTTTTATGCTGGTTGTTAGTATGATGTTGGGTTTTGTTGGTATGCTGTGATATTTTATCTGTGTTTCTCCTGGAGGTTTTTTGGCCCTTGTGTGTTCTGTTGGTTTTCTGCTTTGGCTGTTTGTTTTATAACAGCTGAGAAGTGGGAATTGGAGGGAATTTGAACAAGTTTGAACACTTTGGTCATGTTATTTCTAGCTTTCTTGATGTAGGTTCTGTTTTTACCATTTGTGTGCAATGTTGACATGTTTTGGAGGGGAATGGACAACAAGAATAGGGACAAGACAATAGTGTTTTATTTCTTGTGTTGGACAGACTTAGCTTTCTAAGATGCATGTTTTTTTTGTACGTGTGTGGACTGTTTGATGCAGGTGATATCTTTTCAAACTTGTCTCTTTTTTTCTCTCTTATCTTTCAATGATGCAAACGGTTTTTCCTTTTTGAAAATTCTGAAGGGTTTGCATTTTAGGGAAAATGATGATATAAGGGTTATTAACTAGTGCTAGCTTGCACTAATACATTATTTGTTTTTACTGGTTGATGCTGCTTTATTTTATTGCTTGTGTTGCTTTGGTTGTGCTATTCTATTGCAGTTGTTGCTGTTTGTTCTGTTGTGTTCTTTTTACGCTGTAGTTTTGTTTAGGCTGCCTGCTATTTTTGCTTGTATTTGTGATGCATTTACTGCTATTTACAGCCCTGCCCTGTGTATACTTGATGTCTGTTGTTTTTGTATGTCTGTTTCTAGCTTGCAGCTACTGCTGTTAGCTGCTTTTGGCTTGCTGTGCTGCAGTATAGTAATCCTGGGCTGCTGTGACTGTTTGCATTGTTTGCAGTTTGACTTTGCTTTTGCAGTAGAAAATGTTTGCAAATTTATTTTCCCCATTTTTTGAACTAAAGCCCAAACTTGGTGATTTGCAAAATAGGAGAATATGGCCCATGATTAAAAACAAAGCCTTTTAATCTGATTCCAAATGCAAATCCTAATGACGAACATTCTCTTTTAACAAATAATTCTTGTTTGAAATCTTTTCACACGTTGATGTTTGCTAATTTTTATCTTTCTTGTTTCATGACCAAATAAGAATTGGATGGCAAATGGATGGTTGAAAGGTGAAAAGGCCATGGCTAGCAAGGAGTGCACATAAGTTGCTTGAAGATGAAGCAAAGAAAACTTGAAGAACCAACATTTTCTTTGTTTACAAAATATTTGTAGCTTGTATTTCAAAATTTGTAACATGCTTTGTAAATGGCCCACAAAATGTAATGAATGATATTTCTTTGAATTTTATGAAGGATGAATTTGTACAAAAATTAGACAATTCTTGAGATTTATAACTTGTATTTCAAGCAAACCACATGCCTTGTCTTCCAAACTCCAATCAAATTCTTGAACAAAATAAATGCTTAAGAATTTAATTCCACTTGGTTAACTCGAATCCAAAACAATGGTCATTTTAATTAAAACCTTAATCTTCATATCATGTACAAATCAAACTTACACTCTCAATGAGAAACTTAACTCTGATATCCAAATCGCAAGTAATTTGTAACTGAAGCAACTAAAATATGCCTTGATTATTATGAAACTTCAACCTTATTTCTTATGCCCATATTCCGCATTCGTCAACTTAAACTTCAAACTTTCGACTCGGTGACTTAGAGATCTTAAGAAGAAAACTTGAATTGCAAGGAGATGAAATCCCTGACAAAATGTACTGAACTTTGAGTTATCTTTGAGGCAGGAGAAAGAAACATCTTCACAAAAACCAGGGATCTAAAACCCTAACATCTCGCCAAACAATAGGGAAATAAACCCTAATCCAGGCTCTGATGAATTCGAGCGAGAAACAGCCTTGTAACTTGGTGAGAAAGAAATCCATGATACCTCGAAAATCCATCCCACAATCTTCTAATTGAGAACCAGATGAATTTCCCTTTTACCTGATAAGAGAACTTCAAAACAAAATTACGCATAAAGAGGGCACAACCCTAATACCTCAAACCAAGGTGCCTGATTCCATGAGATGCGGGATATGCAAATGAATTAATTAAAATGGTGCAAATGGGATGCAAAGTTCAAAGCCAGACAAAAGTAAAAATAGGTAGGACAAATTTGGGGTACGACAACTGCCCCTATTTAATTATCTTAAACCTGAAGGTGAGATTGGCGTCAGCCTTTCGAAAGTTCAAGGTAGAAGATGATTAAATACGAGGACCCGAAATTTGTCCTGGAGAGATGGTGTGAGTGTTATTTATTGGTGATGTCTAATGGGGAAAGAAAAATTGGTTTTCAGGTAAACTGGGCACGATGGATAAACATGGTTGAATAATGGTAGCTCATACTAAGGTAACGGTGCCAATACAAGGTTCTCGAGGGAGTGAGCGGTAAAGTGACTAAAAGGATATGGTTGACGATGTCATGGTGATTGAAGGTATGATTACTAACAAGATAATAACTTAAAGATGATAGGTAGAATTTGACGACAACAGAGAATCAATCGTGCGGGATTCACGACCCAAAAAGAAAGGTAAAGACAATGGGTAAAGATCGGCGTATGATGTATGACCCAAGAAAAGATAACATGAGGGTAAGACCTGTAAGTGACCTACGACCCTAGCACATATAGCATGAGGGTAAGACCTACAGGCGACCTACGACCCTAGAAAAGATAACATGAGGGTGAGACCTACGAGCGACCTACGACCCTAGAAAAGATAACGTAAGGGTAGGACCTACGAGCGGCCTACGACCCTAGAAAAAATAACATAAGGGTAAGACCTACGAGCGACCTACGACCCTATAAAAGATGAAGTGAGGGTAAGAAATATGAGCGACCTACGACCCTATAAAAGATAACGTGAGGGTAAGACCTACGAGCGACCTACGACCCTACAAAAGATAACGTGAGGTTAAGACCTACGGGCGACCTACAACCCTATAAAAGATAATGCAAGGGTAAGACCTACGGGCGACCTACGACCCTACAAAAGATGACGTGAGGGTAAGACCTACGACCCTAGAAAAGATACTATGAGGGTAAGACCTACGAGCAACCTACTACCCTAGAAAAGATAACGTGAGGGTAAGACCTAAGAGCGACCTACGACCCTAGAAAAGATACTGTGAGGGTAGGACCTACGAGCGACCTACGACCCTAGAAAAGATAACATGAGGGTAAGACCTACAAGTGACCTACGACCCTAGAAAAGATACCGTGAGGGTGAGACCTACGAGTGACCTAAGACCCTAGAAAAGATAATGTAAGGGTGATACCTACGAGCAACCTACGATCCTATAAAAGATAACGTGAGAGTAAGACCTATGAGCGACCTACGAACCTAGAAAAGATACTGTGAGGGTAAGACCTACGAGCGACCTACGACCCTAGAAAAGATTTTGTGAGGGTAAGACCTACGAGCGACCTACGACCCTAGAAAAGATAACGTGAAGGTTAGACCTACGAGCGACCTACGACCCTAGAAAAGATACCGTGAGGGTAAGACCTACGAGCGACCTATGACCCTATAAAAGATAATGTGAGGGTAAGACCTAAGAGCGACCTACGACCCTAGAAAAGATATTGTGAGGGTAAGACCTACGAGCGACCTACGACCCTATAAAAGATAACGTAAGTATTGAGAGTTGGAGAGTGCAATGTATTGGCACCACAACTTATTTTTGTTGGTAGTGTAATGATGGATGTCGACTGGGAATTATGAGGATGGTATTCTTTGTGGGGATGTTTTATTTCTTTGAGGGTTGATTTAGGGCTTTCATGCAAGGTACCAAATCTGGCTCATGCTTCATATGCATTTGAAGTGTGGCATGTTAATCCACGAATATGCTATGTGTTTGAGGATTAGATGTAATATGCAGTGATGATTATTGTATAAAAAGTGCCCAATATCATGCTCATTGGGATCCGTTGCTCGTCGTCTTGAGATAACAATATTGATTGGTGCTTGAAAAGTTTGAGAGTCGAGTTAGCCTTACCGAGTTCACTAGGGATTAAATCTTGCCGAGGAGGAGTAGCTTGATCTGACTTTCTTCACCTGATGTACTCCTTGTGAATGACTGAGTAGAGACGTGGATCTCATCAAATTCCCCAAGTTTTCTCTGTTGTCAGGGAGGAAAGGGCCCCGTCTGACTTTACCCACACCGCAAACTACTTGGGGATGGGGGAATGAACATGCGTATCTTCAGATGCCCCAAGTTCACTTTATCACTGATGAATTGCGTGTTTAAACATCTGTAGGGAATGATGATGATTTCGAGGACGTCAATTGAGCCAAAGTGAAAATCATGACGCTTTTAGCCTGATTGCATTTGTAGAGTTGACAGGAATTTGCTTGAGCAGCTTCATAAGAAGGGAGGAGGAATGCCCATGTTGGCAAGGATCTCTTTAAGTGGAAGGCTGGAAGATTCGTGTCATAATACGACACAAAGTGGCATGCCCCAATATCTTCCTCTAATCATGGGTTTCTACAGATATTTGTCGAAACTCGACGTAACTGCCCCAGGTTGCACAAATTCTGAATAGGTTACTCAGCCTGATTTCCCCAGTTTGAAGTTTAAAGAGATTTATCAACATGATTTCCTCTGATTGACTGGCAAAAGCTGGAAGAGATTTATCAACGTGATAGCCTCTGATTGACAGCTTGAGGGAATGCCCCAAAATAAGACCATTTTTTGCTTTTTGACAAGTTTCTGCAATAATTCATCCTTCGAGATAACCAGGTTTTCATTTGATGCTAATCACGTACGCTTACTTGATGTTCAAGCACTTATTTATATGCAACGAATTTTTTTCTAAGAATGATGATTCTAATGCAAATTCTAAGCTTGTCTTAATGTTTAAAAAACTTTTATTGAAAAGATGTCGAAGCATCAGTTTTTGTTTTTTTTACGAAAAGGTGGCGTGTACCAACTTAAATTTTAGCACATCTCTGAGGAGTCAGGTTACTGTATTCTCTCTACAGTATTGCTTTCGAATTAACCCATGATTCAATTAGGACTTTTAAGGGTTGTAACGTGGCATGGTTCAGAGTTTCAGAAAAAAAGATTTAAGGCTCAAAATTATTTGGTGCCCACCCATTCTCCATGATGTTCTCCATTCCTACATTCAGTCAACTCGATACGAGCACTCATCTCTCGAGAAGGGAATTTGCGATGATTGAGGAACCACAGTGGTTTCTAGGACCAAACAATCACTGACTTCTTGGCGTCTGATCACTCGACCTTGTTCTTTGCTGAGGATTATTATTTTTTTCCTTTTGTTTTCCCTAATTTTTGCCTGGACAATTTTTTATTTTGAAGTTGAAGTCCAGCGGGATGCCCTGACTTTTGCCTAAGTCTCTTGCTTTTTAAGTTTCGACTTAACATGGCTTTTTGTCTCTTTCTTTTTGAACAAGTCATTGATCTTTGCATCGTTTTTGATTTATTGGAAATGGTTGTGGTTGCCTGAGTCTTGGATAGATGAAGGATAACTGTTATGGTATCGTCATCTGCTGACCTCCTGATGTGTGAGAGATACCCATGGGGATATCATTTTCTTCGATGCACGCTGCTGATAGGTGAGAGTTGGTCATTATGGTTTTTACTTCCCCTAGCCTTTTGATGGATAACCATTGTTGTATCCATATGAGCTCACTCTTGACGAGTTCTGAATGCTCGATCGGATTAACTGAAATCTACCCGCCCCGAGGTTAAAATTGAGGGTTTTTCTGTGTAAAATAAAATTCCTACTTCAAGGCTCGAAAGGGTTGACGAGGGTATATCTTCCTTATAACTCTGGTGTTTGGGGATTTGAAACAAGGCATGTACATCGTCAGCAAAGTTTTATTCAAAAGCATACCGTTTAAGAATCTAAGTGTCAGATCTTCATCATCCTCCCTCAAGAGTTGTTTTGTTCTAAAAAAAGAGTTAAGAATCAAAAGAAAGTATAATAACAAAATGTAAATGAGTGAATACGAACAGATTAGTTTAAGACAAACACAGCCAATGCATGGTGACTTAATATAAAAAGACAAACAGTTTTGCATACAATGGGTACTGAACAAAACCATAAAGATTACGAATGATAATGCAAATGAAATTAGAAATTTCCATGTTAAGGAGACTTCTTTAGGCTTGTCTCATTTGAGGAGACACTCTTGTAGTCTTGACACCTGTCTCAGCAAGAGGATTCAACCATTATCAGACCCTTTAGGGTGAACGTGATAACTTTGGCATCAAGGAGGTCTTGAACACTGGTTTTTAGTACCCTGCAATTATCAATTGTGTGGCCTGGAGCCCCTGAATGAAATTCGCAACGAGCACTGGAATCATACCTCCGTGGGAGAGGATTTGGTGTTGGACCAATTTCACGCAATTGAACCAACTGATTGGCATGTAAATGAGGGAGAAGCTGAGCATAAGGCATGTGAATGGGATCCACCCTCCTTTCAAGAACTTTCTTCCTCTTTCGCTTTCGTTTCCCCTGGGGTTGTTGATTCAGCTGAAAAGTCCCATATCGTGTTCATTGAACATATAGTCGTCTCTATGTATACCGTTGTTGATGATGGATTGACTGATGCTGAGCCACCTGAGGCTGTTGAGCCGAGATTGTAGCACATGCTCGAGGAACATTATGATGAACAAACGACATTTGACGGTGCAGAGCTTGATCTTGATGATGGACTGGGGCCTTCCCTTTGTTGACAATAGCACTAGTCTCTCCTTCCTTCTTCTTGAGAAGGCCAAAGCAAGGTTTCTTGTTACTTCCATTGATAGTGCTAGATGTACCTTGAATTTTTCCTGACTTGAGGCCATCTTCAATACATTCCCCGATGGTGACCAAGTCCGAAAAGGAAGTTGAAATACTACCGAGTATGTGTTGAAGATATGTGTCTTGCAAGGTGCCCACTAACAAATAATTCAATTCATGATCCAAGAGAGGAGAATGAATCCTTGCAGCTAATTCACGCCACCCTTGGGCGTACTCTTTAAACGACTCTTCAGATTTATGTATCATCCCTTGAAGTTGAGTACAGCTAGGAGCCATGGCAGTATTATAATGGTAATGTTTCAAAAAAGCGTCAGCAATTTCTCCCCAAGTACTGACATGAGTTATTTCTAGTTGCATATACCAATCCAACGGTGCCCCGGTCAAGCTATCTTGGAAGAAGTGCATGAGCAAGGGTTCATTTTCAGCATAGGCAGCCATCTTGCGACAGTAGGAATGAAGATGAGTCTCTGGGAAGGAAGTACCTTTGTATTTTTCAAAATCAGGAACTTTAGACTTGGGAGGAATAACTACCCTAGGCACGAGACACGTTGCAGCAGTATTGAATCCAGAAGCCTTGATACCCTCCATGGCTTTGAGACGTTTTTCGAGAGCATGGTACATTTTTGCAGTTTCAGCAAATCCAGTGGAAAGATTCACTTGGGGTTCATCAAGATCAATGACGTCGTGATGATCATTAACATCGTTCCTAGGAGCTCCAGTAGGGGTCTCAACATTTGTATTGTCATTCCTCCCATTAGCAGAAGTGGAGGGAGCGACAATAGTAAGCTTGGAAACACTTTAATGTAACTCTTCTTGACCCTTGATCACAACATGAAGGGTTTTCATAAGTTGATCCATGCGAGTTCCCATGGTGTCCATGTCTCGACGGAGCGCACTCTGATTCTCTTCAAAAAGATCCATAAGTCTTCGCTGGTTGCTTCTTGTATGGTAAGGATGTGGAGAAGTCGTCTTTTCTGTTTACTGAAGTAAAGTCGAAAAAGGGACCCCAATGAGTTTTTGTTGTGAAAAATGAATGCATGATAGTATGAATGGATGCTTTATCTTCATTTCTGAGGAAGCCTAAAGACTCGTCTATCTTTGAAAATTTGTTTTCCTTTTTAAAAAGCTATACCAACGAGACTTGTCTTCGGACTTCCTTAGATATGAGATATATATACATGATGATATGATGTCATGGTATGCTATGGCATGAAGTCTCAGCTCCACATATTCTGGATAACCATTGCGTAGTCCGTTGCACAGGCTGAAAGTAACAGGATCAAAAGTCCGACGTCACAGGCACAAAGTCAAAGTAACCACCTATAAGGTATGTACTAGGGGTTTATCACCTGCCAAACAAGGTTCTAAAGAGATCTCAAAGTCTACGTTCTTCCTTTGGATATTACCGATGTCTCAATTACTTGGTAATCAGTAATATTCACAGGAAAAACTCGTCCGAGTGCAGTATCGCTTGACAACTACTTCTAGATTACTCTGTTATAGTCTCCGCACTGCACCTAAAAAAGGCCAGGATGGGTTAATGGTTCTACGGACCTCATCTTGTCGAGTTCCCAGGTCGAAAGAAATGATGTCTTCCCAATTACTCGGTAAACATCACTACTTTCAAGGGGACCTCCACTGAGTGGGGGATTTTCATGCCTCCTTCTTCGGGATTACTCCCTCAAAGTTAACATGACTATACCACTCGTCCTAATCCTAAGTGTAACCCAAGTCCGGGTATAGGACTTATCAAATGTAATCACCCAACCCAACATCACAATGTATCCAAAATATGTGAGTAGCAATAATATATGCAATATATACAAAAGAATAAAGCAATAATAAAACAGTAAAGCAAAATAAAGCAAATAAATAAACATTCCAAAAGACAAATAAACAAAACTAGGAGAAACTCGCAAAAAATCCCCAGCAGAGTCGCCAGTTGAAGCTACCGGCAGAAAACACAGAGCCGCCACTGAACTTTATTTATCCCAAAGGAAGGGGAAATATCGATAAAACCACAAGGGAATAGATAAGATGGTCTTGTGACCAAGAGAAAGGGTAAGGGAGTCGTTTATGCGAGGGTAAGGTATTAGCACCCCTCACATTTGTTGTACTCAATGAGATCCATTTCATTTGTTTGTCTTTAAGGGTGTATTTATTTACAACTATACTTGCTTAAGGGGAATGAATATTTTTTATTATTGCGTTCGTGAGGGTTTCGCGACCCTTTGCCTACGTATCCAATGAAGGAATCAGAACACCGTAGTTCTTCAAGAAAATGTTGGTTTGTTTGTGTTTTTTTAGCAGGCAACGTTAACGCATGTATTCTAACAATAGGCACGATCGGTATTGCGGTAGAATGAAGATAACATGCCCTTTGGGGGAGGTTTTGATTTGTTGAGTGTTTTGCGAGTTTTAAAATAAATTTAAGTTATGATTAAGGTGTTTTTGGATTTTTGATTTGTGAATGTTAAGTTTTAATTCAATGCGTGAATTATGTACACAAAGATGATTATTCCTAATTAAGACAATTAGTTCTAAATAATTACAATTATTTACAAGGAGGTATTTTTGGTTTTTTTTAGTCGAGTGAATGAAAGCCTATTTTTGTATTTTTTCTAATAATAAAAATAAAATAGACAAATAAAACAAATAAAATTAATTACAAAACAAATTGAAAAAATAACGTAATTAAAAACAAAATGGATGCACAAGTAGAAAGTGGTGTGTAGATTAACAAGATGATAAAGGAAATTAAGGTCCATTACTACAATTCTACTATTAACCTAATTACACTAATTAAAATAAGAGGAAATATTTTTTGTATTTTTTATTGATAAAATAATCTAATAAAATAAAAGAAAAGAGCACACTTTTTTATTTTTAAGCTTTTTATTGCTTTTGGGTATTTTGAAATATCTACAGGAAATTATCTTGGTATTCCATCACCTTTTTTTTAGCTAAATACATGGAAGAACTAAGTTTAAAAGCCTAATTTAAAACACTTAAAACTAATCTAAACTCTAATTTTCTAATTAATAATAATACATAAACATTATAATAAAACAAATAATATAATAAAATATAAAGTAAAATGAAATAAATAATAAAAACAAGAAACAATAAGTGAAGTGTTTCACGTTCATCATTTAAGAAGTTAATTTTTCTTTGACTTTTCATCTTAAAGGGACAAACTACGGGCACTTGACATGTGAAATTATTATTTAAAAATAAAAATAAAACAATAGCATATGTACAACTTCAAGAAACGTGAGACATATTTGTGACTACTCTCCAACATACCTCTACTTTTCTTCTTTTTCTGTTAACACGCAACAATCACTTTTTCACAAGGTATATTTCCCCTCAGATTTTATAGGAGAAGTAACACACCATTTAAAAAAAAAAGAAGCTTTGTACCTCAGAGAAAAGGAGAATGAGCGGAGTCTTTGGCAGTGCTTACGGCATTGCCATCTTGGGTCTCCGTTGGCGGCGGATGCACACAGAGGTTGTCGTGGTTGATGTTGTGCAGAGATCGATGGAGGAAGCAGTTGAACGGTGGTTTTTCGAAGATTTCATTTAGATCAGGTGAATTTGTGTGATGCTATTTCGGCTTCGGCGTCATAAGTTCTTCGTCTTTTGATTTGATTTTTCTTCACAAAATCTGTTACCGTAAGCGATCTCGATTTGAAATCAGGTATGATTACTGCCCTCTAGCTCTTTTGGTTGAGATTTCTCCTTCTTATTTTCCTCTGACTTGTGATGTTGCTTGGTATTGTATATTTTAGGCGCTTAATGAGCGTCTATATGCAGAGATCGAGTCGGTGTTGAGTTATGCCTCAATGTTGAAATTTTGGTGTTTGAGATGATAAACAAAAAACGACATGTTGTTGTTATGACCATAAAACCTATACTTTGTGTGTTAGGATATTTCTGTTTACAGTTTTGTGAGTCGAAGAGGCTTGTAAGTTTGATTTTGAGAGGATGGTGAATTGAAGGCAACGATTTGGTTGGTGTGGCAGGTTTGGGTGATGAGGTTGTTGCTGAGATTTTTTGGTTTTTTTTAATATTGTGTAGTTGCAGTGTTTATGGTTTTATGCTGGCTGTTAGTATGCTGTTGGGTTTTGTTGGTATGCTTTGATATTTTATCTGTGTTCCTCCTAGAGGTTTTCTGGCCCTTGTGTGTTCTGTTGGTTTTCTGCCTTGGCTGTTTGTTTTATAAGAGCTGAGAAGTGGGAATTGGAGGGAATTTTAACAAGTTTGAACACTTTGGTCATGTTGTTTCTAGCTTTCTTGATGCAGGTTTTGTTTTTACCATTTGTGTGCAATGTTGACATGTTTTGGAGGGGAGTGGACATTAAGAATAGAGACAAGGCAATATTGTTTTGTTTCTTGTGTTGGACAGACTTGGCTTTCTAAGATGCTGGTTTTTTTTGTACTGGTGTGGACTGTTTGATGCAGGTGATATCTTTTCAAACCTGTCTCTTTTTCCTCTTTTATCTTTCAATGATTGTAAGATTGTAATATTTTTCAATATTTTTGGTTTAAGATTGTAATATTTTTCAATATTTGAATTATGTTACCTTCAATAAAGGCATTTTGTTTCCATATCTCGTTTGCGTATCTATTTTAAAGATAGTCACTAAGTAAAACAATAAGCAAAAGACGGATACATACCCAAGTGAATAGGACAATTAACCCCTTTCATATTCGTACACATTTATTCGCGTGCATGCATTCACAAACACCTGCATATCATATCAAAACTCATTTTTCAAAAACATCTCTCCAGTTGAACCATTGGTAAAAGAAGATCTCCACCTCCTTGGCCTCTGTATCAAACAAAGGCTTATCAACAAAAAAGCGATGGAGAAAATCAAGGAAACTCAGGCTGCATTCAGAGAGGATCTTGACCAAGTAAAGGGTGATGTCACTTCAATGAAAGGAGATCTGAGTAAAGTTCTCCTAACTTTGAAGAACATTATTGACAGACAAGACCAGATTCCCAGGGCAGCTTTCGAAGAAGTAGTCCATCCTGTTGGTGCATCAAGCAGTTACCAACTAAGGAAAGAGTCAGAGGCAGGAATCTAGAAATCCATCATGGTCCAACAAGAAGCTGAAACTAAAGGGTTTGTCCCACCGCCTCCAAAAGAAGGGGCATCTCGTACCCTACAGATTCTGACCAATGATGCATACAATTACTTGGACCTGCAATACGGAGACCACAACCCAGAGGATGCCAACCAAGCGCCATTAAAGACGACTGGTACTCATGTTATTGATAATCCACTAGCGATGAATCAGTACAAAGCTCTGGAGGAAAGACTAAAAGCTTTGGAGGGTTTCGACACTTTCAAAGTAGACGCTCTCGAAATGGGCCTAGTTCCTGATGTGGTGATTCCACCAAAGTTCAAAGTACCTGACTTCGAAAAATACAAGGGGCTCACTTGTCCAAGAAATCATCTTCGTATGTATTGCAGGAAGATCCATGCCCATGCCCATGATCAGAAGTTGATGATACACTATTTTCAAGATAGTCTGAGTGTGGCATCTTCAGACTGGTATATGCAATTGGAGCAAACGCATATTCGAACCTGTGCAGATCTTGCTAATGCTTTCCTAAAGTATTACAAATATAACCTGGACATGCCTCCTACCCGCATGCAACTCCGGAATTTGTCCCAGAAGAAAGAAGAGTCCTTCAAGGAGTATGCTCAGAGATGGAGGGAATTGGCATCCCGTGTGCAACCACCACTGTTAGAGAAGGAGTTAGTAGACACGTTCATGGGAACATTGCACGAGCTGTATTATGAGATAATGGTTGGAAGTATCTCTTCGGGGTTCTCATCCCTAGTAACCATAGAAGAAAGAATAGAAACTGGGATAAAAAATGGGAAGATATCAGGGGGACCCTCAAATGCTCCCTACAATTCAAAGTGGCATGCTTCAAACTTCACTAAAGGAAAGGAGGGGGAGATTAATGTTGTAGCACCACAACCCAGGGTTCAACAACCATTAGTGATCCCCCTAGGTAATTAGCAAGGCAGAAGGCCACCCAGGAAATTTGATCCACTCCCTATGCCACCTAGCCAGTTATTTCAACAACTAGTTAAGGCATCCTAAGTGGAACTCAAGCCTCTAGCCCCTCCAATCGGGCCACTCCCACGAAGATACGATGCCAACACCATGTGAAAATATCATGCTAATTCTCCTGGACATACCATAGAACAGTGTTGGCCTTTCAAACACAAGGTGCAGGATTTGTTGGATTCTTAAGACATCACTTTCGAGAAGCCCGACATCACATCAGACCCTACACCTTTGCACGATGGGCTAACAATAAATGCAATTGAAGTAGTCACTGGCTCTGGGGCAAGCAGACAAGCAAAGACCCCGATAAACTCGCTGAAAGAATATTAGTTGGGATATGGACTCCCGCTAGAACACAATGAAGCTCTCGAAAGAGCTCTACAAAGGCTAAGGGACCAGGGGATAGTCCAGTTCGAATAATACCCTGAAGAAAAATATAAATCTATTCTGAAGGGCGAAGTACATTTTCCTCCGATCCAAGAGACTTTTGTTAACAATGGAGTAGTGCATGGCAGACATGGGGTAAAAATATTCAGCTAAGCCAACACCAAAGGGGCAACTGAATTTGTGATCAGTGGGAATGAGAACTGACTATTTTGGGATGCTGGTTCGCGTTTGCGTTTCGCAAAATGTCGCGGTAAGCAAGAGTCGCCACCGTCTTTTATTTTATCCAACAAGGAAAGGACAAAAGCACAGAAAAATTCCTTTTCGAGATGTTTCTCGGGTTTGGGAGGTAGATTATAGAAAGGGAAGGTGTTAGCACCCTTTCTATCTGTGGTTATCCACGGGATCTTAGGTACTTGCTCACTATGTTTTCAAAAGTTTGCTTTTTTGTGTTTGTGGGTTTTGAAAAGAGTTTTGTTTGAAAACTTCGATTTAACTCTTGTTTCTGTCCTCAAGAGTGTATGAAGTGTTGTTTGAAAACTTTGTTTGAAAAGTGTAAGTGCGAAAAATTTGTTTTGTTTTGAAAGAGCAAGTACCTAAGAACCTCTACCTACTCAAAAGGAATTAAACTGTGTAAATGTCCCTTTACACAATGCTATCCCACTATGAAGGAGTAGGTAGCATCGTCGTTGGAGTTTTCGGGTCAATTCGATTTTAGGGACGAGTGGTCACTAAAGCAACGTTAGGACGCCTTAGTGGTAACCCTAATGTCTTAGATCACTTTTATCCGAGGCAAGCGTTTCGAGGCAACTTTGATCTCTAGACAGGAGGGCGACCTCTAAAACATCCTATACTCAATGACCACGTTCGAGGAAACCAAGTGAGGCGTACCTTAGGAGTGGCATGTGCAAGTGTGTCAATTTTCAGTTATGTTATCTTTACATGTCATGGTGAGCTACGGTTGATTTTAATTTAAGATAGATCTGGTCATGCATAGCCTAGTTAGCATACATCTAGCAGTTAGTGGTTGCGGAAAATAAAACTAAGCTATTACAAGGTGTCGGGTATTTACATCGCCAAAGACAAACCCTTAAAAGTAAATGCGAAAAGTAAATAAAAGCGGTAAATGAAAAAATCCTAAGTTAAAACTATTACATCCTCGGAGCAATTACAATATATGGATCAAAATAATACGCGCGAGAAAAGTTGAATCAGATTGTCCTTGAGGGTTTTGACCCTTTTTGAAGAAAGCATGTTTTTTGGTCTTTTTTGAATTAAGAATCAAGTCTAAATTAATAATGGATCTAAAGAAAAGGTGTTTTTGAGCTTTATTTTAATTAAGGCAATAAAATTGGAGTGATTAAAAAGTTAATAAAATCCTAATTCTAAGTCAATTTTTATTTAATGCAAAATTGTTAAAATTAAACCTAATTAAAACTAAATTAATTGGTCACAATTTATTTACAAAAATAAGTAATAAAATTAAAATAAAAGTATTTTTGTTGTTTCTAAATTTTTTATGAAAAAGGGTTAGTTAATTAATTAGTTAGTTAGTTTTTAATGATAATAATAAGAGCACAAAAAAAAATATGAACAGAAAAGAAAAAAAACATAAGCAAATTGTGGGGCGCTGGGCCTGAAGAAGGGAGGCTTGGTCAGCATTTTTTCCAGGCTCAGCACACTGGCCTTTGGATCTAGCTCGAAGCCACTGGGTACGTTGAGATCTGAGGACGTATGATGTTCCATGCCTTCAGCGCTGCATCTGAGTACCTGAAGAAAAAACGTAACAAAGTTTTGGGGGGACCTGGGATTTGAACCCAGGTCCAAAGGGGTTTTGCCATAGCGTGCTTGCCAACTCGTCTAATCTGCTTCATTCGTTAGTTAAATAGAACATAAATATCATATCAAACAATAATTATGCCTGGCTTAAAAAAAATAAAGAGACGCGCAATTGGTTCAAACGAACCAATCACGCCCAGCCACGTTATCATCTTCCTCACAATAGCCTGGTTCGTTTACCTGCAGATTTTGTTCTGCAGGAAGTTTCGCGGGGTCATTCAAACGTCTCTCCTAGGCCATGAAAATAAAATCTAAGAGTACCAACGTACTCGTCTCTTCCTCCTGACCATCCCTGTAACCATGGTTTGCGCTGATTTTTCCTGTGACACAAACGCCTAAAAAACCAGAACCGGAACCTTAGGTTCTATATATGGGGTTAGAAGCCATGAAAATTAAATTGGATAATGTCAAAATATTCTAAATCAAATAACAATCACAAATATGTCAATATTTTAAAGAAAAGATGCAAGAATGATGGGTTGTGTTTTCATGTTCAGAGGTGTTTTCTATAACACTTACAGTGCGATTTAGATGATGAAAAGCTTGGTTTTTTATTGGTCTCGCTTCAGGAGGTCGATGGAAAGAGAGTTGCATCTTTCTTTGGGTCGGAATCTGCCTCCAAACCAAAACCTGATCACTACATTTCAAGCTTTTCTTTTCAAGGTTGGAGCGCCGTTTCTGCAGAGTTGGTGTAGGTGTTTGTCACGTCTTTCTGCAAGGGTTTTTCATGTGTGATTTCTTTATGAGCAGTAGGTTTATATAGGAAAAGAAATTAGGTTAACAAATGTGTATCAAATCTTGGTCCATTATGGTGGAGAGATTTGATTTGATCTTCATGAAAACTTGCCAAATTTGATTCAATCATGCATTTCTGCCAGCTTGCTCTGAGTTGTTTGGGCCTCCAGCTTGATGGAAATCAAAAATTGACTTACCCCTTCGATTTTGCCTTCTTTTCCAGTTTCGATTGCTTCAAAGTCCCAATTCGAATCTATTCTTTGTTAGACAACCTCGACCAGCCCTTGGCCTTGTGATGAGTCTAAGTTCTGATTCGAAGTGTTCAGAACTTCCTTTATCAGATCATCTTAGGTTGAGAGAAACTTTGCACTGAAATGCCATTTGAAAATCATTTCGTTCTGATGTTCTTATTCAGGGAAATTCTACACTGAAATGCCATTCGAAAATCATTTCGTTTTGATGTTCTTATTCAGGGAAATTCTACACTGAAATGCCATTCGAAGGGCATTTGCCCATATACCATTCGAAGGGTACTAATTGAAACCTCAATCGAAAGAAACTGTTAACAGGCCAATCGAAAGGTCTTGTTCATGCTAATCGAAGGGTCTTGTGTTGCCAGTCGAAGGTACTTGTGTTGCCTCCTTCGAATGGACTTCTTATGTACTTTTCGAATGGGCCTTCTGAGTGCTTCTTCGAATGAATCATTTACATATTATTCGAATGAGCTTCTTGCCTGGTGAGTCGAAGGTAAGCCTGAAGTATCTAGTGCATAGTCGAAGCATTGTGATATTGCCTTGATCGAAGGAGGGTCCAGCGCTCAATCGAAGACCTGCAGACCAAAGCTTGATCGAAGAGTTCCAAACGCTTAATCGAAGACAGGTGAACCAAACCTGATCGAAAGGTTCCAAACGCTTTAATCGAAGCCTGGTGAACCAAACCTGATCGAAAGGTTCCGAACGCTTAATCGAAGCCTTTTCCCAGGTGCCAATCGAAAGACACTTTGTATATCTTCAAAACTTTATTTTTGTTAGGCAAGTGTTTGTGACTAACTATGTAAGGGAATACCTTTGGAAACATGAGAGGGAAAATTTTGGGGTACAACACCAGGCAAAGATTTCCACGTAGTCATGCAGCATCTGAATCAACCGTTGTTTCACACTGAGCTCCAGGCTTACACCAATCTTGACTTCCTTTTTGTTTGTCTCAGTACCCAGATTCATTGTTTCCATTAGCTCTTCATGTGGCTGAATGGCCCTCTCTTCCTGGAGTAGCAGTCTTGCAAGTTCACCAGGCACTTCGCAATCATCTTCACCTTCGTCTTTTGCTAAGTTGATCGGATTTTCGAAGTCATAATTGGCGGTAGCAGAGTCGTTATCAGTGAGATCCAGAGTGGATTAAGGCCTGTATATGTGAGAGTGTGTAAAATAGTTGTTTTGCAATATATAATAAAGAAAGACAAGGAGCGCAAGATTTGAAATGCAAAACGTCCAATGCTTTTATTAATGATATATGAAAATGGCACACAAAAGCCCCCACAAATGAAGCCATGGTGCCCCGGGTAAGACACCGGGCCATAAAGTTTCACAATATTGTCTGTTACAAATTCAAAATAAAGAGTTCATTACTGAGTAACAAAAGTGATAGGGATGAAGTCCTTCGCTGTCCAGTTGCTTGGTCCACCGTTGGTCGTAGGGTAGATCCAGCTGTCGAATTCAAACTCCTCCACGTCATCTTCGATGGCATTTACTCCCGGGTTGCTGATGAACACATGAGGTCTTCCAATCCTTGCACTACGAACAGCCCTTTGAGCTTCTGCAGTGAAACCCAAACCACACTTGTTAGTCTTCTGAGTGAAATCAGGAAGTCGACCCCAGTTTGCACACTCACCCTTCTCAATAACAGCCCGGGCATCCTTTAAGGAAGCCATCTTCATAGGGGAATCTTCAACCACAGTCTCAGCTGATGCCAGTGTCTGAGGAACCTCTTAAAAGTGTTGAAATGAGGTCTCAATGAACTCCCCATCCATCTCTATGTACCGGAACGAGTTGAGGTGGCTGACCATGTACTCCTCCTCCCCTTGTACTGTCACAATCTTCCCTCTGACTGGGTACTTCAGCTTCTGATGGAGTGTTGAGGTCACAGCTCCAGCTTTGTGGATCCATGGACGACCCAGCAAACAAGAATAGGATGGCCGAATGTCCATCACGTAGAATGTAGAATTGAAGACCTGAGAACCAACTTTGATTGGAATATCCATTTCACCATGAACCATCCTCTTAGACCCATCAAAGGCCCGGACAACAACGTTACTTGGCTTTAGCTCCAACCCTTCGCAACCCAACCTGTCTAGAGCTTTCTTGGGCAAGACGTTCAATGAGGAACCAGTGTCAACCAACACATGTGCAAAAGTAGTGCCCCTGCATTCAATGGAGACATGCAGGGCATCGTTATGGTTCTTCCCTATAGCAGTCAGATCAGCGTCGGAGAAACCCAAACCATTATCAGCAGTTAAATTGGCCACACAATCGGTAAACTGATCAGCTGATGTCTCTTGTGGCACGTAGGCCGTCTTCAGGAAGGTAATCAGAGCCTTGGCACAGGCCTCTGAACACAACAACAGTGATAACATAGAAATCTTGGATGGGGTTTGCCCCAGTTGCTCAACTACATTATAATCACTCTTCTTAATAATCTTCAGAATCTCCTCCATCTCCTGTTTGGAAGCTTCAACAATGGTTGTCTTTGGCGCCTTCGTCTGGGCAGGCATATCAGTGGTGATCCCTTTGCCCCGAGCGTCAGATGACTCGGCGACAGGGGTAGGACTAAGAACTTGATTAGGAATTGCATTAGGCACACTTGCAGGTGTGATGACAATAGGTCTTCAGACAGTTGGTGGCGCAATATCAGGTGAGAAAAGTCTACCATTGCGGGTGACTTTAGCAGGCCCGGTAATGTTGCTGACACCGGTATTAGTATCAAACTCTTGCTTAACTCCAAGAACATAAATATCTGCCCCATAGTGCCAGGGGATAGCTTTGTCAGAGGTGTAGGGGATGGGCCCCGAAACAGTGATGATTATGGGTGCAATCTCCTGCACAGGTGTAATTCTGACAGGCTTCCTCGAGGGAGCCTTGGGAGAATTGTTGAAAATGGTAATAATGGAAACTTCTTCAGTAGGGGAGGAAGGAACAACAATCTTCTCAAACATGATTTCCTTATTATCCATCAGGTTTTGGATGCCTGACTTCAAAGATGGGCAACCAGTGGGTGAAACAGAACACAGATGGCAACCTTCACCATATCCCGGAAATAAACCGGATAGCAACAGGTTCCTCTTGACGGTCATCAGTGATGTAACAATATCATCCACAGAGGCTACAAATAAGTTTTCCTCTACAGCATTTACTCCATGTTTGGGCATGGGAGCAGTCATAACATTAGGCCTCTCAGGCGCCTCAAACTCAATCTCCTTTGCATCGATTAGGTCCTGAACCTTATTCTTCAAAGCCCAACAATCATCCGTATTATGCCCCGGGCTGTCAGAGTGATAAGCGCAGCGGGCGTTAGGATTGTATTTTAGGGATGTTGTGTTTGAAATCTTCAGAGCTTCTTTTAGAGTCACCAGATTGGTCGTCAATAACTATGGCAATATCTGAGACAAGTTCATGCTGAGACGAGTGAACTGCCTTCGAGGTCTCTCGCCCCTTTGTTGGTTGTGATGCTGAGGAGCACTAACAGGTTTCGAAATAACAACCGCATTGATAGCTTGGTGGTGTTCTGGTCTATTCTGTCTTCTTGAACTCTAGACAGCGCTGGACTCTTTCTTGAATGGTTTCTTCTCTGTGCTCGATGAGGCACCCTTCTGTATCTTCCCAGCCTTGATACCAGCTTCAATCCTCTCACCAGTCAAGATAAGGTCTGTAAACCTGGCTGAAGAGTTTCCAATCAAATGGTTAAAGAATGGACCAGACAGGGTCGCCAAAAACATATCAACAAGTTCACGATCAGTTAAAGGTGGCTGCACCCTTCCGGCAAGGTCTCTCCATTTTTGAGCATACTCTTTAAATCCTTCACCCATCCATATTGACATACCCTGGAGTTGGGTACGCGTAGGAGCGAGGTCGAAATTATATTGATACTGCTTATAGAACGCAGTAGCCAAATCTTCCCAGTTACGGATACTGGCTCCATCCAGCTGATAGAACCACTCAAGCTGAGTTCTTGAAATACTGTCTTGAAAGAAATGGATCCACAAATTCTTATCAGCAGTGTAGGGTTCGATCTTCCTCACGTATGACCGGAGGTGCAGCTTTGGACAGGAAGCTCCGTCATACTTGGAAAAGACAGGTGCCTTGAACTTATGGGGAATCACCACCCCAGAGGATAGACCTAGATCTTTGAAGTCCAGACCGGGCACATTCTGTATTTCCATAGCGCTCAAACGGTCTTCCAGCTTTTGGTACTTATCCTCAGCAGGAGGATACTGTTCTTCATCATAGTCCATCTCGTTGTCGGAGACTATAGGGCTAGGGACCCTCCTTTCTTGTGGGTTGTCTTTCCCTTCAGATGAGGTGGCCAGATCAACTTTGTTCTGCAGCCCGTTTCCAAACCTTTGTCCAGTATTGAACAGGACGGTCCTCTTCTTCTTCTTCTTCCTCTCTTTCAGAATCAGGGTCTTCAGGTCCTGCTGACCCTTAGCTAGGCTCATAACCAACTCTTGAAACTGGGCATTCTGGGCCTGGAGGGCCTTGATAGCTTGCTCAGTGGAAGGTTCAGTAGACATGATGATTGCTGAAATAAACAGCGAAGAAGATAAGAGTCCTGTAAAAGGGTACCTGTTTATGCAGTGCATGAGATGAAATGCGTATGATTTATGATTTCAAAGACAATCGGGATTCAAATTTGTAGACAAGAAAGGAAACACACTTTATTAGTTTTAACTTTAGAATTTAAATTGTTCAACAAATTTCCCTTAGGCGTTACAAGAATGGAAATATTGAAAAGTAAATAAAACTGTAAAAGAAATTCTCAAAGGTCCATCAATGTTCCCATGGCCTCTTCTTCTCAGTGCGGATATAATCATTCAGGATCCGCTCGTTCTCCAATTGCTTAGTCAGCTTCTGGATCTTCTGTTCTTGTTCGTTGAACCTCTCCCGATAAGAGTCCCGTTCTTCCTGCAGTTGCGCCCAAGACCTCTTCAGTGTGCCAACATCAGTGGGCGTATGAGGATGGAGAATAGTTAGAGGAACCCAGTCTTTATCAGCAACTTCAAGAGTAATAGGCCTGACATCTTCGTATGGCATACCTAACTTCTGGGCACGAATGCGGACCCATCTGAAATATGAATTCATTGGCAGAGAAGTCTTTGGTCCTAACTCATGTGGTTCAGATTTGTGAACTTTATCCCAAGCCCTGTGAATCTACGACGCAGCTCGTCGCTATCTCGCTGAAAATCAAAGATGATATGAGGTATCAACATCTCATGAGGCCCTTCTCTTTTGGCTCTTCCAAACTGACGGAGAGCTAAACATGGGTTATAAGAGATTCCTCCATGGGTTTCGATCAATGGAACATTAGGATATTCTCCACAACGATCAATGATAGTCACCTCATCCAAGCCTTTGAGAGTCCAAATAATGTCATTATTAGTAAGAGACATTATCCTATGAGCCCAGCCCATTCCTTCTTTGTTCTTCAGTACGGGCTTAGGGAGGTGCGAAATAAACCACCTCGACAATAAAGGAGCACAAGACATCAAAGTTCCCCGCTTGCGGGCAGTACGAGCATAGAGCTGATGAAGGATATCACCCAAGAGAGTGGGTACAGGGTTCCGAGATATGAAGATCCTTATGGCATTAACATCAACAAAGGTGTCAGGATTTGTAAACAATACCAGACCATAGATTAAGAGGGCCAGAATGTCCTTGTACGCTTTGAAGTCTAAGTCATCCCAAAAGCAATTAGCTTTGCCAACCAGAAACTTAGCCAAAAAACCCTTAACTCCACTTCTAGTCTCCCAGTTAGCCATTACCTCTTCTTCGGTCAAGTGAAGGGCTGCAGCAATCTCTTCAGGCCTAAGAGTCTTTTCCCAACCAGTGAATGGAGTCTTCTCCAAAATAGAGATACCAAGCAACTCAGAGAACTCTTCCAGGGTAGGAACCAGCTGGAAGTCTTGAAAGGTGAAGCAATGGTATAGGGGATCATAGAACTGGACCAGGACGCTCATCATTTGTTGGTCCAACTTTGAGGTGACTAAACCGAGAAGAGAACCATGCCTCCTGATGAAGGAAGTAGTGTCTGGAATCCTGACAACCAACTCTTTAAGAAAAGTAGGTGCTTGAACAAAGTTGAGCCGGATAGTATTCCTACGAATGGGCATCATGAGGTCCTACAAAACAGAGCAAAGATGAAACCCTCTTGTCTTTGAAATGGGTTAGTCCTTATGTAAGATGTATGAAATGTTATGATGTCATGGTAAAGGCACACCACAAGTATTCACAAAAGGAAATCATGGTAAAGGCACACAAGTCACAAAAGAGCCCTTGGATTTCAGGCTGGCATGAAGCTTTAGGTATTACCCTCTTTCAGTTTCAGTTGGTTAAGACCTGTCCTAAAAATAATAACCGGGTTCTAGAGGATCTCAATATCACTGACTACCCTCAATCGGTCATAATTCCATTTTGGCAACCTTTTCTTGCAGTCGGAACCATCGCGAGAGTTTAGTCTCAATGAGTGTAGCATACTGCTACTATTCTATGGCCAAGTTGGTCAATTTAAGGTTCTAAGGTCAGTTGGTGCTTAATGACTCCTCAGAAGACCCATATTCTCCTCGTTCCAACACAAGGGATATCGGTACAGACCAAGGTGTCACACCAATGTAGCTACTGCTTCATCCGTGTCGGTCTACGCCGGATAGATCCCTCACAGTTTATTGCTACTTACCTAAAAAAGGGTACCCCCAGATCCGGGTTAGGATCTATAAAACTCCGATACAAGCCCACAAAATTTAAAGCATACAAAGCATACAATTGAAAACACAAGTGATCTAATCCTAAGGTACACCTCACTCATTAAAGTCCCCAGCAGAGTCACCATTTCTGTGATCAGTGGGAATGATAACTGACTATTTTGGAATGCTGGTTCGCGTTTGCGTTTGTTTTCGCAAAATTTCACGGTAAGCAAGAGTCGCCACTGTCTTTTATTTTATCCAACAAGGAAAGGACAAAAGCACAGAAAAATACCCTTTTGAGATGTTTCTCGGGTTCGGGAGGTAGATTATAGAAAGGGAAGGTGTTAGCACCCTTTCTATCTGTGGTTATCCACGGGCTCTTAGGTACTTGCTCACTATGTTTTCAAAAAGTTTTGCTTTTCTTGTGTTTGTGGGTTTTGAAAAGAGTTTTGTTTGAAAACTTAGATTTAACTCTTGTTTATGTCCTCAAGAGTGTATGAAGTATTGTTTGAAAACTTTGTTTGAAAAGTGTAAGTGCGAAAATTTGTTTTGTTTTGAAAGAACAAGTACCTAAGAACCTCTACCTACTCAAAAGGAATTAAACTGTGTAAATGTCCCTTTAGACAATTCTATCCCACTATGAAGGAGTAGGTAGCATCGTCGTTGGAGTTTTCGGGTCGATTCGATTTTAGGGACGTGTGGTCACTAAAGCAACGCTAGGACGCTTTAGCGGTAACCCTAATGTCTTAGATCACTTTTATCCGAGGCAACCATTTCGAGGAAACTTTGATCTCTAGACAGGAGGGCGACCCCTAAAACATCCTATACTCAATGACCACGTTCGAGGCAACCAAGTGAGGCGTACCTTAGGAGTGGCATGTGCAAGTGTGTCAATTTTCAGTTATGTTATCTTTACATATCATGGTGAGCTACGGTTGATTTTAATTTAAGATAGATCTTGTCATGCATAGCCTAGTTAGCGTACACCTAGCAGTTAGTGGTTGCGGAAAATAAAACTAAGCTATTACAAGGCGTCGGGTATTTACATCGCCAAAGACAAACCCTTAAAAGTAAATGCGGAAAGTAAATAAAAGCGGTAAATGAAAAAATCCTAAGTTAAAACTATTACATCCTCGGAGCAATTACACAAATATAGATCAAAAAATAATACGCACGAGAAGAGTTGAATCAAATTGTCCTTTAGGGTTTTGACCCTTTTTGAAGAAATCATGTTTTTGGTCTTTTTTGAATTAAGAATAAAGTCTAAATTAATAATGGATTTAAAGAAAAGGTGTTTTTGAGTTTTATTTTAATTAAGGCAGTAAAACAGGAGTGATTAAAAAGGTTAATAAAATCCTAATTCTAACTCAATTTTAATGTAATGCAAAATTGTTAAAATTAAACCTAATTAAAACTAAATTAACTGGTCACAATTTATTTACAAAAATAAGTAATAAAATTAAAATAAAAGTATTTTTGTTGTTTCTGATCTTTTTTATGAAAACGGGTTAGTTAATTAATTAGTTAGTTAGTTTTTAATGATAATAATAAGAGCAAAAAAAAAATATGAACAGAAAAGAAAAAAACAGAAGCAAATTGTGGGGCGCTGGGCATGAAGAAGGGGCGTTTGTTCATCATTTTTTCCAGGCTCAGCATGCTGGCCTTTGGATCTAGCTCGAAGCCACTGGGTACGTTGAGATCTGAGGACGTATGGTGTTCCCTGCCTTCAGTGCTGCATCTGAGTACCTGAAGAAAAACGTAACAAAGTTTTGGGGGGACCTGGGATTCGAACCCAGGTCCAAAGGGGTTTTGCCATAGTGTGCTTGCCAACTCGTCCAATCTGCTTCATTCGTTAGTTAAATAGAACATAAATATTATATCAATCAATAATTATACCTGGCCTAAAAAAATAAAAAGACGCGCAATTGGTTCAAACATACCAATCACGCCCAGCCATGTTATCATCTTCCTCACAATAGCCTGGTTCGTTTCCCTGCAGATTTCGTTCTGCAGGAAGTTTCGTGGGGTGGTTCTAAAAATCGCTCCAGGCCATGAAAACACTATTCAAGAACACAAATGTGTTTGTCTCGACCTCCTCATCATTCCTATGGCCATTATTTGTCTTAATTTTCCCTGTGACAAGAAACGCCTAAAAACAAGAACATGAACCCTAGGTCCTATATATGGGGTTAGAGGCCATGAAAATTAAATTGGACAATGCCAAAACATTCTAAATCGAATAACAATCACAAATATGTCAATATTTTAAAGAAAAGATGCAAGAATGATGAGTTGCATTTTCATGTTCAAAGGCATTTTCTAGAACACTTACAGTGCGATTTAGATGATGAAAAGCTTGGTTTTTGATTGGCCTTGCTTCAGGAGGTTGATGGCAAGAGAGTTGTGTCTCTCTTTGGGTCGGAATCTGCCTCTAAACCAAAACTGATCACCACTCTTCAAGCTTTTCTTTTCAAGGTTGGGCGTCGTTTCTGCAGAGTTTGTGTAGGTAAATTTTCACGCTTTTCTGCAAGGGTTTTTCGTGTGTGATTTTTTTATGAGCAGCAGGTTTATATAGGCAAAGAAATTAGGTTAACAAATGTGTATCAAATCTTGGTCCATTATGGTGGAGAGATTTGATTTGATCTTCATGAAAACTTGCCAAATTTGATTCAATCATGCGTTTCTGCCAGCTTGCTCTGAGTTGTTTGGGCCTCCAACTTGATGGAAATCAAAAACTGACTTACCCCTTCGATTTTGCCTTCTTTTCCAGTTTCGATTGCTTCAAAATCCCCATTCGAATCTATTCCTTATTAGACAACCTCGACCAGCCCTTGGCCTTGTGATGAGTCTAAGTTCTGATTCGAAGTGTTCAGAACTTCCTTTATCAAATCATATTAGGTTGAGAGAAAACTCTGCACTGAAATGCCATTTGAAAATCATTTCGTTCTGATGTTCTTATTCAGGGAAATTCTGCACTGAAATGCCATTCGAAGGGCATTTGTCCATATACCATTCGAAGGGTACTAATTGAAACTTCAATCGAAAGACACTGTTAACAGGCCAATCGAAAGGTCTCGTTCATGCTAATCGAAGGGTCTTGTGTTGCCTCCTTCGAATGGACTTCGAAAGGGCCTTCTGAGTGCTTCTTCGAATGAGTCATTTACATATTCTTCGAATGAGCTTCTTGCCTGGTGAGTCGAAGGTAAGCCTGAAGTATCTAATGCATAGTCGTAGCATTGTGATATTGACTTGATCGAAGGAGGGTCCAGCGCTCAATCGAAGACCTGCAGACCAAAGCTTGATCGAAGAGTTCCAAATGTTCAATCGAAGACTGGTGAACCAAACCTAATCGAAAGGTTCCAAACGCTTAATCGAAGCCTGGTGAATCAAACCTGATCGAAAGGTTCTGAACGCTTAATCGAAGCCTTTTCCCAAATGCCGATCGAAAGACACTTTGTATATCTTCAAAAACTTTATTTTTGTTAGGCAAGTGTTTGTGACTAACTATGTAAGGGAAGACCTTTGGAAACATGAGAGGGCAAATTTTGGGGTACAACAGTTGCCCCTGTTCAGTTTTCTTAAACGTGAGGATACAAATTGTCTTTCGAGCCTTTCGTGATCCGAAGGTGGAAGATAATTGAACACTAGAGTGCCCAGAAATTTGCACTCGCATGGTGTAGTATCAACATTGTGACATCGGGAATGGGCTTACAGATGCCATTTGGAGACTGTAGGTAGGAGGATGGGCTTATAGATGCCATCTGCAGGAGTGTCGATCGCATAAGAGATTACTTAGCGAGAACTTGCATACCTGAGAAAGAAAGATAGTCTTCCTGGCTTGTTACAGGTGTTAGTCTTTAATCTCTTCATGTAGATGATTTTCCTGGATGGTTTCAGGTATTAATCTACAATCAGTCATTCACGGATAGCCTTCCTGGCTTGTTACAGGTATTGATCTTCAATCTCTTCATGTAGATAACTTTCCTGGCTTGTTACAGGTATTGATCTACAATCAGTCGTCCACAGATATTTTCCTGGCTTGTTACAGGTATTAATCTGGAACTTAAGGAGGTTGGTCGATGAGATAGTTGTCCTGGCTAGTTTCAGGTATTAATCTCTGACCTGAGAAAGAAAGATGGTCTTCCTGGCTTGTTACAGGTATTGATCTTCAATCTCTTCATGTAGATAGTTTTTCTGGCTGGTTTCAGGTATTGATCTACAATCAGTCGTCCACAGATATTTTCCTGGCTTGTTACAGGTATTAATCTGGAACTTAAGGAGGTTAGCCGATGAGATAGTTGTCCTGGCTGGTTTCAGGTATTAATCTCTGACCTGAGAAAGAAAGATGGTCTTCCTGGCTTGTTACAGGTATAGATCTTCAATCTCTTCATGTAGATAACTTTCCTGGCTTGTTACAGGTATTGATCTACAATCAGTCGTCCACAGATATTTTCCTGGCTTGTTACAGGTATTAATCTGGAACTTAAAAAAAGGTTGGTCAAGGAGATAGTTGTCCTGGCTGGTTTCAGGTATTAATCTCTGACCTGAGAAAGAAAGATGGTCTTCCTGGCTTGTTACAGGTATTGATCTTCAATCTCTTCATGTAGATAGTTTTCGTGGCTGGTTTCAGGTATTGATCTACAATCAGTCGTCCACAGATATTTTCCTGGCTTGTTACAGGTATTAATATGGAACTTAAGGAGGTTGGCCGTAGCCCTTTTTTGTTCGACCTTTTCCTGAAAAAGGTAAAACGTTAGCTGTATGCAATGTCATGATGTATGAAATGCATGATGTCATGATGTTCTCAAAAATAAATGAGGTTGTGTCGTATGCACTTTATCATGTAGGTAAATAGGAGGTATGACATGTGAAATGTTTATGAATTTTCGTTTGGGAAAATAAATCCTTGACAAATGCCGGGGAGTTTGTTAAATCCTGGGCTGCTGTTGAAGAGTATGGTTGAATTCTTCGTTTCCACTGGGGATGATGCACGAAGATGATTGCAAGAATAAACCTGTTGGAGAAGATGACTCCGTTGGGGAATAAACCTGGTAAAGAGATTACTCTGTGGGGAATTACTCTGTGGGGAAAAGATACTTCGCTAAGATTTTAATGATAAACTCCACTGGGGATTCCGTTGATAGGTTCTGTTTGGGATCTTGATGATAAACTCCGCTGGGGATAGAAAGAACTTCGATGGGGATGATCTTTCAGTTGCAACTTGTTGAGGGTAACCCGGTTGGACTCTTGTGAGGATAACTTCTGAACTTAGCTGGGGAGACTTATTTGTGTTATGCAGGGGATAAGCTTCCAGAACCTACTGGGGAAGATGATTCAGCTTCATTGGGGAAACTTTTTTTAGACTGTGCTGGAAAAATGGCTCCACTGGGGGTATCTTGCATTCTACCGGGGAACATTCTTATATTCCGTTGAGGAATATTAAGACTGCTAGGGATACTCTTATGCTTGCTGGGGAATATCCTTATACTCCGCTGGGGGATATTGGGGCCTTCTAGGGATACCCAATCTTTTTAAGGCTGAGGGTGGACCAACTCTGCTTGGGGGAGAGTATGGTTGATTCGCTCATAGTTGCCAGTCTCAGTTTGAGAGAGCTATCATTACTGTCTTACTCTGTGGGGAGTGAAGGTATCCTGGTCACATTCTTCAACTGAACTTACCTTGGTCCCTTGGTAGACAGAGCATCTATATAGCTTGGACAATTCTTATTGCCCCTACTTCTGATGTCACCCGTAATTAGTCCTTTGTTTCGCATGTCAATATTTATGAGCAGCACTTAATGTCAAATGCATACATCAAAAATGAACATTGGACGTTCTTTGCAAAACAAAACAGATGAAGGAAAAACAATTTGAAATTTGTCTGAAAATGAATTTGTATTGATTTCGAAGTTTGCCTGTAAATAGGCGCTTTTGTACAAGAGGCTGACGTCCTAGTAAGAGAACGCCGCCGAACAAATAGGATTTATACAATTTGTAAAAAGAAGACAAAACAGCTATGCGAATAATCCCACTGGGTTCCAACTCTGCTATCGCCTTTATATCTTCAAGCATCTCATCACTTTGTTACTTAGTTGAAGATGAATCTGATTGACTGGTGCCGTCCAAGCCTGATAGTTGGTGTCGAAGTCTGGATGCAGGGTGATCCAATGAGACATAGTGTTACGCTTATCCCTAACTTTTGCCTGGACTGCCCTTTCGGGTTTTCAGTCCACCGGGATACCCATTTTTGCCCAAGCCGCCTTTTCAGGTTTTCGACTTGCCGGGTGTACAGATTTTTTTTATTTTCATCCCTTATTTTTGCCCGAACCCTTTTGGTTCGCCGGGAAGCCCTTATTTTTTCCTAGGCCAGTCGACCTAGCGGGTCTTTGATTATTCGTAGTATCTTTTCACTATGTCTGCATTGACGGGGTGAGGAAGGTTGTCGCTATCCATGGTGGTTAGAATCATCGCTCCTCCTGAGAAGATGTTTTTAACCACAAATGGCCCTTCGTAAGTAGGGGTCCATTTGCCCCTGGGATCACCCTGAGGTAAGATAATGCGCTTGATTACCAGGTTCCCGACTTGATACTCTTATCGTCTGACTTTCTTGTTAAATGCCTTGATCATTCGTTTTTGGTACGTCTGACCATGACAAATAGCGGTAAGTCTCTTTTCGTCGATTAAGTTTAGTTGATCAAGTTGGGTCTGGATCCAGTCGTCTTCGCTCAAGCCTGCATCTTTCATGATCCAAAGAGAAGGTATCTGAACTTCAATAGGCAAAACTGCTTCCATGCCATAAACAAAGGAATAAGGTGTTGCCTCTGTTGACGTTCGTGCTGCGGTACGGTACCCATGAAGAGAAAATGGTAACATCTCGTGCCAGTCTTTGTAGGTCACTGTCATCTTATGCACAATCTTCTTAATGTTCTTATTTTCCTCTTCGACAACCCCATTCATCTTCGGCTGGTAGGGAGAAGAGTTATGGTGTTGTATCTTGAATTGCTCGCAGAGCCCAGTGATCATCTTGTTGTTAAGATTAGTACCATTTTCTATAATGATCCTCTCTGGTACGCCGTATCGACAGATCAGGTTGTGTCGAATGAACCGTGCCACGACGTTCTAGGTTACCGTAGCAAAGGAAGCTGCTTCAACCCACTTCGTAAAGTAATCAATTGCTACCAGGATGAAACAATGCCCGTTGGATGCCGTAGGTCTGATCTCGCCGATCATATCAATACCCCACATTGCAAAAGGCCAAGGTGCTGTCAAGACATTCAGAGGAACTGGAGGAATGTGCACCTTATCATCATAGACTTGGCACTTGTAACATGTCCGAGAATGCTGATAAAGTTGGCTTCCATTGTGGACCAGTAATATCTTGCCCGAAGGATTTTCTTTGCCATGGTATGTCCACTGGAATGAGTTCCGAAGGTACCTTCATGCAGCTCTGCCATGATCATTTCTGCTTCAATCTTATCCACACAGCGCAGTAGGGTTGAATCATGGTTACGTTTGTAGAGAATGCCATTGCTGATGAAGAACTTTGTCGTGAATCTTCTCAGAAACTTCTTGTTATTAACAGATGCACCCTCGGGGTATTCTTGAGCTTCAAGGTACCTCTTCACTTCATGATACCAAGGCTTTTCTGTTACCTCTTCGGTCTCAAGATCACAACAATGTGCAGGTTCATCCAATTTCCAAATAATGATCCGGGGAGCCTCGTTGTCCCACTTGACTTTGAACATAGAAGTCATCGTAGCTAACGCGTCCGCCAACTGATTCTCCTCTCTTGGGAAGTGTTCAAAGGTTATCTCCTCGAAGTGGGGAAGCAACGTCAACACATACTCCTTGTAAGGAATAAGATTTGGGTGTTTCGTATCCCACTCTCCTTTGATCTGACTGATCACGAGAATGGAATCTCCGAAGACACTCAGAAACTTAATCCTTAGGTCAATTGCGGTTCGAAGACCCATAATGCATGCTTCATACTCTGCCATGTTGTTGGTGCAGTTGAAACACAGTCGGGCAGTGAGTGGAGTATGTGAGCCTTTAGGAGATATGATCACAGCGCCGATTCCATTACCCAAAGCGTTCGAAGCTCCATCAAAATGCATAGACCATCGGGATCCTTCCTCAGGTCCTTCATCCGGTCCAGGTGGTTCACAATCAGTCACTACCATGATATTCTCGTCTGGAAATTCAAAGTTCATAGACTGGTAATCATCTACTGCCTGATGTGCCAAATGGTCTGCCAACACACTTCCCTTGATTGCTTTTTGAGTTGTGTACTAGATGTCATACTCAGTCAATATCATTTTCCATCTTGTTATTCTTCCGGACAAGGCAGGCTTTTCGAAGATATACTTGATTGGGTCCATCTTTGAAATCAATAGAGTAGTGTGAGTCAGCATATACTGTCTCAGCCGGCGAGCAGCCCATGCCAAAGTGCAGCAAGTTTTCTCGAGCAGTGAGTATCGGGTCTCACAGTCGGTAAACTTTTTCCTAAGGTAATAAATAGCATGCTCTATTCGGCCAGACTCGTCATGCTGCCCCATCACACACCCCATTGAGTTGTCAAGTACTGTCAAGTATAAAATCAGCGGTCTCCCTTCAACTGGTGGCATAAGAATAGGTGGCTCCTGGAGATACTCCTTGATTCTTTCGAAAGCGGCCTGGCATTCATCGTTCCAACGTACCACTTGATCTTTCTTCAGTAGCTTGAAGATTGGCTCACAAGTAGCAGTTAGGTGCGAGATGAATCGGGCAATGTAGTTCAGACGTCCTAGGAAGCCTCTGACCTCTTTCTCTGTCTTGGGAGCTGGCATCTCTTGTATAGCTTTCACCTTGGCAGGGTCCACTTGAATACCTTTGTCACTCACGATGAAACCTAGCAATTTACCGGACCTCACCCCGAAGGTGCATTTGTCCGGGTTCAACCTCAATTTGTACAACTTCAAACGGTCAAACAGCTTCTGTAAATGGTCAAGGTGTTCCTCCTCAGTTTGGGACCTTGCAATCATATCATCGACGTATACTTCAATATCATGATGGATCATGTCATGAAACAAAGCAACCATGCCACGCTGATATGTTGCCCCAGTATTTTTCAACCCAAAAGGTATGACCTTGTAACAAAAGGTACCCCACTGAGTAACAAAAGTGGTCTTCTCCATGTCTTCAGGAGCCATCTTGATTTGATTATAATCGGAGAAACCATCCATAAAGGAGAAGACCTTGTGCTGAGCAGTATTGTCAACCAGAACGTTGATGTGAGGTAGAGGGAAGTCGTCTTTGGGGCTTACCCTGTTCAAATCCATGTAGTCAACACACATTCGGACCTTACCATCTTTCTTCGGCACTGGAACCACATTGGCGACCCACTGAGGGTAAGAAGTCACTGCTAGAAACCCGGTGTCAAATTGTTTCATAACCTCAGCCTTGATTTTCTCGGACATCTCTGGGCGCATACGGCGAACCTTCTGTTTTACGGAAGGGCAGTCTTCCTTGGTAGGCAGGCGATGAACCACAATGTCGGTATCCAACCCAGGCATATCTTCGTAAGACCAGGCAAAGATTTCCACGTAGTCATGCAACATCTGAATCAACCGTTGTTTCACACTGAGCTCCAGGCTTGTACCGATCTTGACTTCCTTTTTGTCTGTCTCAGTACCCAGATTCACTGTTTCCATTAGCTCTTCATGTGGCTGAATGGCCCTCTCTTCCTGGAGTAGCAGTCTTGCAAGTTCACCAGGCACTTCGCAATCATCTTTACCTTCGTCTTTGGCTAAGTTGATCGGATTTTCGAAGTCATAATTGGCGGTAGCAGAGTCGTTACCAGTGAGATCCATAGTGGATTGAGGCCTGTATATGTGAGTGTGTGTAAGACACCGGGCCTTAAAGTTTCACAATATTGTCTGTTACAAATTCAAAACAAAGAGTTCATTACTGAGTAACAAAAGTGATAGGGATGAAGTCCTTCGCTGCCCAGTTGCTTGGTCCACCGTTGGTCGTAGGGTAGATCCAGCTGTCGAATTCAGACTCCTCCACGTCATCTTCGATGGCATTTACTCCCGGGTTGCTGATGAACACAGGAGTTCTTCCAATCCTTGCACTACGAATAACCCTTTGAGCTTCTGCAGTGAAACCCAAACCACACTTGTTATTCTTCTGAGTGAAATCAGGAAGTCGGCCCCAGTTTGCACACTCACCCTTCTCAATAACAGCCCGGGCATCCTTTAAGGAAGCCATCTTCATAGGGGAATCTTCAACCACAGTCTCAGCTGATGCCAGTGTCTGAGGAACCTCTTCAAAGTGTTGAAATGGGGTCTCAATGAACTCCCCATCCATCTCTATGTACCGGAACGAGTTGAGGTGGCTGACCATGTACTCCTCCTCCCCTTGTACTGTCACAATCTTCCCTCTGACTGGGTACTTCAGCTTCTTATGGAGTGTTGAGGTCACTGCTCCAGCTTTGTGGATCCATGGATGACCCAGCAAACAATAATAGGATGGCTGAATGTCCATCACGTAGAATGTAGAATTGAAGACCTGAGAACCAACTTTGATTGGAATATCCATTTCACCATGCACCATCCTCTTAGACCCATCAAAGGCCCGAACAACAATGTTACTTGGCTTTAGCTCCAACCCTTCGCAACCCAACCCGTCTAGAGCTTGCTTGGGAAAGACGTTCAATGAGGAACCAGTGTCAACCAACACATGTGCAAGAGTAGTGCCCCTGCATTCAATGGAGACATGCAGGGCATTATTATGGTTCTTCCCTTTAGCAGTCAGATTAGCGTCGGAGAAACCCAAACCATTATCAGCAGTTAAATTGGCCACACAATCAGTAAACTGATCAGCTGATGTCTCTTGTGGCACGTGGGCCGTCTTCAGGAAGGTAATCAGAGCCTTGGCATGGGCCTCTGAACACAAAAACAGTGATAACATAGAAATCTTGGATGGGGTTTGCCCCAGTTGCTCAACTACATTATAATCACTCTTCTTAATAATCTTCAAAATCTCCTCCATCTCTTGTTTGGAAGCTTCAACAGTGGTTATCTTTGGCGCCTCCGTCTGGGCAGGCATATCAGTGGTGATCCCTTTGCCCCGAGCGTCAGATGACTCGGCGACAGGGGTAGGACTAAGAACTTGATCAGGAATGACATTAGGCACACTTGCAGGTGTGATGACAATAGGTCTTCGGACAATTGGTGGCGCAATATCAGGTGAGAAAAGTCTACCACTGCGGGTGACTTTAGCAGGCCCGGTAATGTTGCTGACGCCGGTATTAGTATCAAACTCTTGCTTAACTCCAAGAACATAAACATCTGCCCCATAGTGCCAGGGGACAGCTTTGTCAGAGGTGTATGGGATGGGCCCCGGAACAGTGATGATTATGGGTGCAATCTCCTGCACAGGCGTAATTTTGACAGGCTTCCTCGAGGGAGCCTTGGGAGAATTGTTGAAAATGGTAATAATGGAAACTTCTTCAGTAGGGGCGGAAGTAACATCAATCTTCTCAAACAGGATTTCCTTATTATCCATCAGGTTTTGGATGCCTGACTTCAAAGATGGGCAACCAGTGGGTGAAACAGAACACAGATGGCAACCTTCACCACATCCCGGAAATAAACCGGCTAGCAACAGGTTCCTCTTGACGGTCATCAGTGGTGTAACAATATCATCCATAGAGGCTACAAATAAGTCTTCCTCTATAGCATTTACTCCATGTTTGGGCATGGGAGCAGTCACAACATTTGGCCTCTCAGGCGCCTCAAACTCAATCTCCTTTGCATCGATTAGGTCCTGAACCTTATTCTTCAAAGCCCAACCATCATCCGTATTGTGCCCCGGGCTGTCAGAGTGATAAGCGCAGCGGGCGTTAGGATTGTATTTTGGGGATGTTGTGTTTGAAATCTTCGGAGCTTCTTTTAGAGTCACCAGATTGGTTGTCAATAACTGTGGCAATATCTGAGACAAGTTCATGCTGAGACGAGTGAACTGCCTTCGAGGTCTCTCGCCCCTTTGTTAGTTGTGATGCTGAGGAGCACTAACAGGTTTCGAAATAACAACCGCATTGATAGCTTGGCGGTGTTCTGGTCTATTCTGTCTCTTTGAACCGTAGACAACGCTGGACTCTTTCTTGAATGGTTTCTTCTCGGTACTCGATGAGGAACCCTTCTGTATCTTCCCAGCCTTGATACCATCTTCAATCCTCTCACCAGTCAAGATAAGGTCTGTAAACTTGGCTGAAGAGTTTCCAATCAAATGGTTAAAGAATGGACCACACAGTGTCCCCAAAAACATATCAACAAGTTCACGATCAGTTAAAGGTGGCTGCACCCTTCCGGCAAGGTCTCTCCATTTTTGAGCATACTCTTTAAATCCTTCACCCGTCCCTATTGACATACCCTGGAGTTGGGTACGCGTAGGAGCGAGGTCGGAATTATATTGATACTGCTTATAGAATGCAGTAGCCAAATCTTCCCAGTTACGGATACTGGCTCCATCCAGTTGATAGAACCACTCAAGCTGAGTTCCTGAAAGACTGTCTTGAAAGAAATGGATCCAAAAATTCTTATCAGCAGTGTAGGGTTGGATCTTCCTCACGTATGACCAGAGGTGCAGCTTTGGACAGGAAGCTCCGTCATACTTGGGAAAGGCAGGCGCCTTGAACTTATGGGGAATCACCACCCCAGAGGATAGACCTAGATCTCCGAAGTCCAGACCAGGCACCTTCTGTATTTCCATAGCGCTCAAACGGTCTTCCAGCTGTTGGTACTTATCCTCAGCAGGAGGATACTGTTCTTCATCATAGTCTGTCTCGTTGTCGGAGACTATAGGGCTAGGGACCCTCTTTTCTTGTGGGCTGTCTTTCCCTCCAGATGAGGTGGCCAGATCAACTTTGTTCTGCAGCCCGTTTCCAAACCTGCGTCCAGTATTGAACAGGACGGTCCTCTTCTTCTTCTTATTCTTCTTCTTCCTCTCTTTCAGAATCAGGGTCTTCAGGTCCTGCTGACCCTTAGCTAGGCTCATAACCAACTCTTGAAACTGGGCATTCTGGGCCTGGAGGACCTTGATAGCTTGCTCAGTGGAAGGTTCACTAGACATGATGATTGCTGAAATAAACAGCGAAGAAGATAAGAGTCTTGTAAAAGGGTACCTGTTTATGCAGTGCATGAGATGAAATGCGTATGATTTATGATTTCAAAGACAATCGAGATTCAAATTTGTAGACAAGAAAGGAAACACACTTTATTAGTTTTAACTTCAGAATTTAAATTGTTCAACAAATTGCCCTTAGGCGTTACAAGAACGGAAATACGGAAAAGTAAATGAAACTGTAAAAGAAATTCTCAAAGGTCCATCAATGTTCCCATGGCCTCTTCTTCTCAGTGCGGATATAATCATTCAGGATCCGCTCGTTCTCCAATTGCTTAGTCAACTTCTAGATCTTCTGTTCTTGTTCGTTGAACCTCTCCCGATAAGAGTCCCGTTCTTCCTGCAGTTGCGCCCAAGACCTCTTTAGTGTGCCAACATCAGTGGGCGTATGAGGATGGAGAATAGTTGGAGGAACCCCGTCTTTATCAGCAACTTCAAGAGTAATAGGCCTGACCGCTTCGTATGGCATACCTAACTTCTGGGCACGGATGCCGACCCATCTGAAATATGACTCCATTGGTAGAGAAGTCTTTGGTCCCACCTCATGTGGGTCAGATTTGTGAACTTTATCCCAAGCCCTGATGAATCTACGACGCGGCTCGTCGCTATCTCCCTGAAAATCAAAGATGATATGAGGTATCAACATCTCATGAGGCCCTTCTCTTCTGGCTCTTCCAAACTGACGGAGAGCTAAACATGGGTTATAAGAGATTCCTCAATGGGTTCCGATCAATGGAACATTAGGATATTCTCCACAACGATCAATGACAGTCACCTCATCCAAGCCTTTGAGAGTCCAAATAATGTCATTATTAGTAAGAGACATTATCCTATGAGCCCAGCCCATTCCTTCTTTTTTCTTCAGTACGGGCTTAGGGAGGTGCAAAATAAACCACCTCGACAATAAAGGAGCACAGCACATCAAAGTTCCCCGCTTGCGGGCAGTACGAGCATAGAGCTGATGAAGGATATCACCCAAGAGAGTGGGTACAGGGTTCCGAGAGATGAAGATCCTTATGGAATTAACATCAACAAAGGTGTCAGGATTTGTAAACAATACCAGACCATAGATTAAGAGAGCCAGAGTGTCCTCGTACGCTTTGAAGTCTAAGTCATCCCAAAAGCAGTTAGCTTTGCCAACCAGAAACATAGCCAAAAAACCCTTAACTCCACTTATAGTCTCCCAGTTAGCCATTACCTCTTCTTCGGTCAAGTGAAGGGATGCAACAATCTCTTCAGGCCTAAGAGTCTTTTCCCAACCAGTGAATGGAGTCTGCTCCAAAACAGAGATACCAAGCAACTCAGAGAACTCTTCCAGGGTAGGAACCAGCTGGAAGTCTTGAAAGGTGAAGCAATGGTATAGGGGATCATAGAACTGGACCAGGACGCTCATCATTTGTTGGTCCAACTTTGAGGTGACTAAACCGAGAAGAGAACCATGCCTCCTGATGAAGGAAGTAGTGTCTGGAATCCTGACAACCAACTCTTTAAGCAAAGTAGGTGCTTGAACAAAGTTGATCCGAATAGTATTCCTACGCATGGGCATCATGAGGTCCTACAAAACAGAGCAAAGATGAAACCCTCTTGTCTTTGAAATGGGTTAGTCCTTATGCAAGATGTATGCAATGTTATGATGTTTTGATGTCATGGTAAAGGCACACCACAAGTATTCACAAAAGGAAAACATGGTAAAGGCACACAAGTCACAAAAGAGCCCTTGGATTTCAGGCTGGCATGAAGCTTTAGGTATTACCCTCTTTCAGTTTCAGTTGGTTAAGACCTGTCCTAAAAATAGTAACCAGGTTCTAGAGGATCTCAATATCACTGACTACCCTCAATCGGTCATAATTCCAGTTTGGAAACCTTTTCTTGCGGCCGGAACCATCGCGAGAGTTTAGTCTCAATGAGTGTAGCATACTGCTACTATTCTATGGCCAAGTTGGTCAATTTAAGGTTCTAAGTTCAGTTGGTGCTTAATAAATCCTCAGAAGACCCATATTCTCCTCGTTCCAACACAAGGGATATCAGTACAGACCAAGGTGTCACACCAACGTAGCTACTGCTTCATCCGTGTCGGTCTATGCCGGACAGATCCCTCACAGTTTATTGCTACTTACCTAAAAAAGGGTACCCCCAGATCTGGGTTAGGATCTATAAAACTCCGATACAAGCCCACAAAATTTAAAGCATACAAAGCATACAATTGAAAACACAAGTGATCTAATCCTAAGGTACACCACACTCATTAAAGTCCCCAGCAGAGTCGCCAGTTCTGTGATCAGTGGGAATGAGAACTAACTATTTTGGGATGCTGGTTCGCGTTTGCGTTTCGCAAAATGTCGCGGTAAGCAAGATTCGCCATCGTCTTTTATTTTATCCAACAAGGAAAGGACAAAAGCACAGAAAAAGTCCTTTTCGAGATGTTTCTCGGGTTCAGGAGGTAGATTATAGAAAGGGAAGGTGTTAGCACCCTTTCTATCTGTGGTTATCCATGGGCTCTTAGGTACTTGCTCACTATGTTTTCAAAAGTTTGCTTTTTTGTGTTTGTGGGTTTTGAAAAGAGTTTTGTTTGAAAACTTTGATTTAACTCTTGTTTCTGTCCTCAAGAGTGTATGAAGTGTTGTTTGAAAACTTTGTTTGAAAAGTGTAAGTGCGAAAAATTTGTTTTGTTTTGAAAGAGCAAGTACCTAAGAACCTCTACCTACTCAAAAGGAATTAAACTGTGTAAATGTCCCTTTAGACAATGTTATCCCACTATGAAGGAGTAGGTAGCATCGTCGTTGGAGTTTTCGGGTCAATTCGATTTTAGGGATGAGTGGTCACTAAAGCAACGTTAGGACGCCTTAGTGGTAACCCTAATGTCTTAGATCACTTTTATCCGAGGCAACCATTTTGAGGAAACTTTGATCTCTAGACAGGAGGGCGACCTCTAAAACATTTTATACTCAATGACCACGTTCGAGGCAACCAAGTGAGGCGTACCTTAGGAGTGGCATGTACAAGTGTGTCAATTTTCAGTTATGTTATCTTTACATGTCATGGTGAGCTACGGTTGATTTTAATTTAAGATAGATCTTGTCATGCATAGCCTAGTTAGCATACATCTAGCAGTTAGTGGTTGCGGAAAATAAAACTAAGCTATTACAAGGCGTCGGGTATTTACATCGCCAAAGACAAACCCTTAAAAGTAAATGCGGAAAGTAAATAAAAGCGATAAATGAAAAAATCCTAAGTTAAAACTATTACATCCTCGGAGCAATTACAATATATGGATCAAAATAATACGCGCGAGAAAAGTTGAATCAGATTGTCCATGAGGGTTTTGACCCTTTTTGAAGAAAGCATGTTTTTTGGTCTTTTTTGAATTAAGAATCAAGTCTAAATTAATAATGGATCTAAAGAAAATGTGTTTTTGAGCTTTATTTTAATTAAGGCAATAAAATTGGAGTGATTAAAAAGTTAATAAAATCCTAATTCTAAGTCAATTTTTATTTAATGCAAAATTGTTAAAATTAAACCTAATTAAAACTAAATTAATTGGTCACAATTTATTTACAAAAATAAGTAATAAAATTAAAATAAAAGTATTTTTGTTGTTTCTAATTTTTTTATGAAAAAGGGTTAGTTAATTAATTAGTTAGTTAGTTTTTAATGATAATAATAAGAGCAAAAAAAAAATGAACAGAAAAGAAAAAAAACAGAAGCAAACTGTGGGGCGCTGGGCCTGAAGAAGGGAGGTTTGGTCAACATTTTTTCCAGGCTCAGCACGTTGGCCTTTGGATCTAGCTCGAAGCCACTGGGTACGTTGAGATCTGAGGACGTATGATGTTCCCTGCCTTCAGCGCTGCATCTGAGTACCTGAAGAAAAAACGTAACAAAGTTTTGGGGGGACCTGGGATTCGAACCCAGGTCCAAAGGGGTTTTGCCATAGCGTGTGTTGTACCCCAAAATTTTCCCTCCCATTTTCTCAACATTTTCTCATCACAAGACCCTTGGAGCTCAAGATCAAGTTAGGGTTTGCTCTGCTCAAGACTTCTCCCTGCACTGTTGACCCAAATTAGGGTTTGAGTTTGCATAAAGATGTTTTGACCCAAAAGGCCCAAAGTGACTTTCATGCTTCATGTTGGACTCACAAGTTTATCCATACCAAGTTTCAAGCCTTGATTCCAATCTTTGCCCAGTCAATTGGACAGTTGACCCTGAAATCAGCTATATTGGGGGGAAAGTCAACTGTGGTCAATTGACAGTCAAACCTCATGAAATTTGACCCTCATCAACATTATGAACTCATATGGACCATTTGATCAAGTTTGGATCACAAATCCATAAGAAATTTGATCAGATCACCAAAAGGGCAAAATGGTCATTTTTAGGGTTTTGACTGCACAAGGGCAATTTTTGACTGTTTGACCTAGCCAATGGCAAACCAAGCTCACATATGGACTCAAGGACTCAATGATATGGTCTTGACACATTCAACAAGTTCAAAAGATCCCAAATGCACAAGATTGACAGATGAATTTTCCAGTCAACTGAGCCAAATTTGACTGTGTACTAAAAAGTCAAACTTTGACTTTTTGGTCAAAATCAAGTTCCAAGATTCATTTTTAATCAAGACATGTCAAATTATGAAACTTGTTCATCAAGAAATCAAAAATTACAAATTAGGGTTTGAAATGAAGAATTTTCATAACTTAGAATTTTTCTAAGTTATGAAAATTCCTAATTTTTTCCTAACTTTGTCCCATTTTTTCATCACGATACATTTAGATTCAAACAAAACTCAAAACATGAAATTTATAGTCCATTGCAAAATCTACAACTTTGATTCACAAAGTTTCCTCAAAAGAAGCTTGTAGCTCAAGTTATGATTTTTGGAACAAGGGTGCAAAACATTCTTAACTTAGAAAAAATTTGACCTATTCTAGGCAGGATTTTTACCTAACTTCATGGCCACTTTTCACATGATTACACTTGGAATCTCAACTTTCATTACAAAGATGGATTGTAGTACACATTCCAAGCTTTCAAAAATGTCCAAGAACTTCTCAAACACCCTTGTGGTTAGGGAGAATTGAATTTGGCAATATGGGCAAAAGTCACTTTGTTCATGAGCCATTTCCATGTTCATAACTTTGCATTTTTTAAACTCAGCATGTGCAAGCTACATTACAGGCCTCTAATCTCATTTACACTCAAAAATTAAATGCTAAACCATTGTGCCAAGATGTTATTCTATGCATTTGGTCATTACATGAAGGATTAGTCCATAATTAGAAAAAGCAAGTTATCCATTCTTGTAAAGTTACACTTTATGTCAAGTTTACAATCCAAGAAGTACAAGCCATATCTTTGGACACAAGATTCATGGACATATCCCACTGATCAAGACTCAAGTAGGCAGCATGTTTAGGGGGCCTGCATAAGCTTGTAAACCAACTTGACAACTTTTGCTTACAATAGAAGAAACTTGGCCTATTGAACAACAACTCACATTTCTGTCAACACAAGCCTAAGCAAACATTGTGAACATATTCTAAACCTCAAGCCTGACCTAAAACACGAGCCAACCACCTCCAATACCTCCTTAAACACATAAACACCATCTTGCTGCACAAAAACAGGGCATTCTGCACTTTGACTTGGCCAGCTCATTTCCATCGTGCATTTTCATCCAAACCACTTCATACACACTCCCTACCACCTATAAAAACTATCCCAAGCATTGGACATGAACTGTAACATCCCTAACATCATTTGCCATTTTAAGTTTTCAACTTTGCAGGTGAACTTCTGTAGCTCGATTCAGCAAGATTCAAAGCACACCAAGCATTGGAGAAGCATCCCTGAACTTCAAGCAAGTTGTACAAGTCCTCACATTGCACTGAAAGTACCTCCATTGTCATACACGAATCAAGCTGAACAGGTAAGTTTTTGAACTTCTATCTCTCTATCCAGGCATAGTTAGGTTTAAGTTTGTGAAGAAAACATGTTCTAATCATAGCCCTGAAGCCATCCATATAGTTACTTTTCATTTATATTATGTGTGCTAAGAGTATTTTGAATCTGAACATCTAAAAAAAACTAGGTCAGGAATTGGGGGAGAAGAAATTCTCTCTCATTTCTGAGAGTTAGATCAAGTTCTTGGTATGTATGGATTCGTGGTTTGATGCTTGACATTTTTTATGTTATGAGTTTGTGCTAAAAATCAAAGAATCAGGAGATAGCAGGGACAGGGCAAAGCGCGCGTTTTCTTGTTTGAATCTGGCCAGAGGTTGAAGACAAAGTCTTTTGGGCTGGGCTTGGTTCTTTTTTCTGTTTACACCCTCATTTTCCACATGCACCCCCTTGGCCCATTGTGTTTTATTTTTATTATTTTTGACTTTTGATTTTTGTTTCTGACTTGTTTATTTTTGTCAAAGCATAAAAAATATTAAAAATATTTTTCTCACATTTTTTGCATTTTATTTGATATTTATTTTGTCTCATTTAGTTTTATATGTAAATAAACATAAATATAATTTTATTTAAAATACCAAAATAAACACAAAATACATTTTATCTTCTGATTTTATTTTATTTTATCTTTTGAAAACATTTTATAAAAAGTATACTTTTTTTTGTAAATAATAAATATTTTTATTTTTGTACATATTTAATATATTTAATCTATAGTTTAAATACTTATATAATTATTAGATTATTTAGAATAAAAATAAAAAAATAATACATTTTTATTTTTATTAATATTTAACCTCAAAAATACTTTTTTTTACAATATACTTTATTTTATTTATTTTTTTGTACATAATTAATAATTGTTGTATATAATAAATAATTAATACATTTTATTTAGCAAATTAGGGTTTTGCCCTAAAATGTAAAAAATATCCAAAATTATTCCTTTTTATTTTTGTTTATTTGTCACATAAAAAACACCTTTTACATACATATAAAAATCATTTTTTAGCATCTTGCATATTTTTATTGTATTTTATTTAATTATTATGCAATTAATTAATTTGTATATCCAATTTGGATTGTAATAGTTTAGATTTAAATTTCTTGCTAAAATATCCCCATTTGAACATTTGTACCCCCCATCCCATTATTTGTGTTGTAATAATTTAGGATTTTATTTTTCGCATTTAAAAGCTTTCTAAATATGCCATGATAGACTTAGGGTTTGTATGCAAAAATCAACCAAACAATAGCTTGACCTAATCCAAAGATAACAAAGCATGAAAATGGACAACACCAATCACACTTGCACCCATAGGGTTACTCCACTTGTTGCCTTCAATAATGGGCCATATTGCATGTTGGGTGTCTTTGGCAAAAACAAAATAATTCAAATGATCATAGTCCCTCGATGACGCTTTCAAAAGATGCCTAAAAATGATCAAGTCCCTTAAAGGAAAAATTGCCCAAAGACACTTGGCACCATTGCAATCATGGTCTAAACGATGACCCGCGCCCGTCCCGTTCACATCCTAACACAAGATTGTCCACCAAATACAATGGTGGAACAAAATTGTTAAAAGGGTTAAGACATAGAGAAAACCGTTGAGAAATTTAGGGTAGATAGCTTTTGGTTACTTGCCAACTTGCAAAACAAAAACACTTGCCTATTTTTTCAAAACCACACATCACAACACACTTTCAAAATAACTTTCAAAAACATTGAAAACTTTTCAAAAGATAAGTACACCTTTGTATACATCCTGACATGGATCATTACAAAGGTTGCCACCACATTGGCCTCTTTTCAAAACATTTTCAAACCCGCACACAAAGCACCATTTCAAACAATTGAAAGCACCATTTCAAACAATTGAAAATCAAGGCAAGTTGATCTAAGCAAGTAACTAAGAGCCCATGGATAACCATGGATAGAAAGGGTGCTAATACCTTCCCTTTCTATAATCTACTCCCCGAACCCAAGAAAACATCTCAAAGGCTTTTTCTGTGCTTTTAAACCTTTCCTTAGGATAAAATAAAAAGTCGGTGGCGACTCTTGCTCAACCAAAACATTTGCAAAAACAAACGCAAAACCTCAAGTCAGTTCTCCCACCGTATCACAACGTGCTTGCCAACTCGTCCAATCTGCTTCATTCGTTAGTTAAATAGAACATAAATATCATATCAAACAATAATTATGCCTGGCTTAAAAAAATAAAGAGACGCGCAATTGGTTCAAACGAACCAATCACGCCCAGCCACGTTATCATCTTCCTCACAATAGCCTGGTTCGTTTACCTGCAGATTTTGTTCTGCAGGAAGTTTCGTGGGGTCATTCGAACGTCTCTCCAAGGCCATGAAAATAAAATCTAAGAGTACCAACGTACTTGTCTCTTCCTCCTGGCCATCCCTGTAACCATGGTTTGCGCTGATTTTTCCTGTGACACAAACGCCTAAAAAACCAGAACCGGAACCCTAGGTTCTATATATGGGGTTAGAAGCCATGAAAATTAAATTGGATAATGCCAAAACATTCTAAATCAAGTAACAATCACAAATATGTCAATATTTTTAAAGAAAAGATGCAAGAATGATGAGTTGCATTTTCATGTTCAGAGGCGTTTTCTAGAACACTTACAGGGCAATTTAGATGATGAAAAGCTTGGTTTTTGATTGGCCTCACTTCAGGAGGTTGATGGCAAGAGAGTTACGTCTTCCTTTGGATCGGAATCTGCCTCCAAACCAAAACCTGATCACCACTTTTCAAGCTTTTCTTTTCAAGGTTGGGGCGCCATTTCTGCGGAGTTTGTGTAGGTAAATTTTCACATTTTTCTGCAAGGGTTTTTCCTGTGTGATTTGTTTATGAGCAGCAGGTTTATATAGGCAAAGAAATTAGGTTAACAAATGTGTATCAAATCTTGGTCCATTATGGAGGAGAGATTTGATTTGATCTTCATGAAAACTTGCCAAATTTGATTCAATCATGCGTTTCTGCCAGCTTGCTCTGAGTTGTTTGGGCCTCCAACTTGATGGAAATCAAAAACTGACTTACCCCTTCGATTTTGCCTTCTTTTCCAGTTTCGATTGCTTCAAAATCCCCATTCGAATCTATTCCTTATTAGACAACCTCGACCAGCCGTTGGCCTTCTGATGAGTTTAAGTTCTGATTCGAAGTGTTCAGAACTTCCTTTATCAGATCATCTTAGGTTGAGAGAAAACTCTGCACTGAAATGCCATTCGAAAATCATTTCGTTCTGATGTTCTTATTCAGGGAAATTCTGCACTGAAATGCCATTCGAAGGGCATTTGTCCATATACCATTCGAAGGGTACTAATTGAAACTTCAATCGAAAGACACTGTTAACAGGCCAATCGAAAGGTCTCGTTCATGCTAATCGAAGGGTCTTGTGTTGCCTCCTTCGAATGGACTTCGAAAGGGCCTTCTGAGTGCTTCTTCGAATGAGTCATTTACATATTCTTCGAATGAGCTTCTTGCCTGGTGAGTCGAAGGTAAGCCTGAAAGTATATAGTGCATAGTCGAAGCATTGTGATATAGACTTGATCGAAGGAGGGTCCAGCGCTTAATCGAAGACCTGCAGACCAAAGCTTGATCGAAGAGTTCCAAATGTTCAATCGAAGACTGGTGAACCAAACCTGATCGAAAGGTTCTAAACGCTTAATCGAAGCCTGGTGAATCAAACCTGATCGAAAGGTTCTGAACGCTTAATCGAAGCCTTTTCCCAGATGCCGATCGAAAGACACTTTGTATATCTTCAAAAACTTTATTTTTGTTAGGCAAGTGTTTGTGACTAACTATGTAAGGGAAGACCTTTGGAAACATGATAGGGCAAATTTTGGGGTACAACAGAATTCATCCAAGAATGCGCCCTAGGAAAAAAATCAAAATATGGACGACCATGGAGATTCCTGGGATCTTTTTCTTTCTTAATTAATTGTTCTTGTTTTAAATAAAAAACTATGTCAAGCCCGAGGAATAGGGGTTTCTTGTAAGGGTTTCCCTGTTTTGTTTCAGACAATATTTACGATTAATAAAATTTATGTTTTGTTTTCAATTAAGATCCATGTCTTTCTCTTGTATTTATATCTCAAATCTAAAAAATAGCAATACTTTCTCCGCATATGCATTTTCAAATTTCATATACTAAATCCGCACCAAAACATGATATAGGTGCAAATTCACGCCCAAATCCACCAATAATGCTACTGCTGCGATCCAATATAATTTTGATGCTCCTATCAACCAAGCTAAAGAGGAAGATGATAAAGATATTGAACTCTCTGAGAAAATCATGAGGGAAATAAAAAGAAAAGCTAACAATATGCAACCATTTCAAGAGACTATTAAGACCATTAATCTGAGCACAGGGGAAGACCTGGAAGAAACCAAGCTAAGGGGAAATGTTAAAACGAAGCCACAAAGAAGTTGATCAAGTTATTGCGCATATCTATGAAAATTGGCCAAATTCGAATACAGACAATGCCGTAAAAAAATAAACAACTGCGAAATACCAAGATCTGACGAAGAACCCGAGCCAGGGGCATATTGGGTACCCATGTTCGACGAAGCTTCAAATACATTAGGGCACGATATAAGGGCGGTATCGACTCCCCCGAAGAGTGCTCACAAGCCATATGCCAATTCAAGGGTGAACGGTATACTAAATATCCAAAACTGATTCCCTATCGAGATCATATCTTAAAACCGACTGCGGAATTCACAAAGATCATTTTTCAGTCGCGTCCTACGAAAGGGGAATCAAATGATAGACGCCTTGGAAACTATATTGTCTATATTCAAAATAACTTGGTCAAACCACTAATCACGCATCACAAACAGACGCTTCGAAGAGCCCGCACTTTGCCTTGCTACTAAAAAGGAAAAAACAAAAATATAACAAGCTTTGGTTTCGCGACGTCCAGAACATGCCTCCAGCATCAACAAGCAACTCTTTGAAAATTAGCCTCGAAATTATTTCAGAATAACAGTGTACTGTACAAGATGGACCACAACATGGTCTAATACTCAAGAAGATTCTGCTACCTCGCCTCCACTCACGTGGTAAATGGACACCTAATTACTAAGGTCCATACATAGTCAAAAAAACATTCTCCGGCGATGGTCTTATCTCCACAACAATGGATGGGAAAGAGTTACCACACCCGGCAAGTTCAGGCGCAGTCAAAAAAACTATGTACAAGAAGCTCACTAAGCTCGAACTTTAGACAGGTGACTTAGGCAAAAAGGAGCGCCCCGGTGGATCGAAAACCCTAAAGGGAGATCCAGGCAAAAATTAGGGGCATATAACGAAAAATTATCCGATGGATTGAAAACCCGAAAGGGCAACCCAGGCAAAAATTAGGGATCATTCAAAAAAGAAATAAAGAACAAAAAGACTGTGATCTAAGAACTGCGACTATGAACCACGAAAGGAGAGACAAATCTGAATCATTCAACTCAGAAGCGAAGGAGATGAGATCATTAAAAGGATATTGGGGCACAACAATAGCAATTATCATTTTTATTTCCATTTACAGTTTTTAAACTTTCTGTAACTACCTCTTTCTAGGAATTGCATCTTATACTCTCACCTATTCAGAGGCATACTAATAAAACACTTGCTTCCTTTGCATTTTTCATAATTACGTTTTTCTTTTCTCAGACTTGTTTACAAAATACTACGATTATTATTTGTGAATATTATCTTGAAATCATTTCGGGGAATTAACAAAATAAAAGCATTTGACAAAACATCAAAAACTATTTTGGTTAGAAAGATATCAAAAGAAAATCCACGTCTACGTCCATGCACATGGCTACTCATACATCTTGAAAATCTACGCATGTCTACGCCCGTATCTATGCATATCCACGCTCACGATGCAAAAGGTCTACGTTCATACACATGTCTGCGCTTATGATTGCACTCGACAACACAAAGTCTATGTCTGCACATGCGTCCACGCACATGTCTATTCCTACATCTACAATACAAATTCCATACTTGTGTCCATGTCTACGCCTATGTCTACGCTCACGATGAAAAAAACCTACGTCCGCACCTGCGCCTATGCTGGCACCCAATGATACAAAGAATATGCATATATCTACGCGTCCGTGCAAAGTCTATGTCCATGTCAGCGCCTATGCCGACACTTGCAACATGAGGTCGAAGTTTGCACATGCACCCATGCACATGTCTACTCCTGCTAATTCTATATATGTCTATGTGTACGCTTGCGCTTACGCCTGCACCTACAACATATGAGTCGACATACGTCAATGCTTACGCTTGTGCTTACGCCCGTGCCTACGTGTTGTACCCTAAAACTTTCCCTCTGATTTCTCAAAAAATCATCCTGGACCCTCAGGTTTGCTTCTATCAAGTTTCAAGCCTTGAATTACAAATTTTCCAAGAAAATCATTCACAAGGGAAAAATGGTCAAAAGCACACTGAAAAATCAAACTTTGACTTTTTGACCAAATTTGAGTCCCAAAAATCACATTGCGTCAAGACGTCCAAAAGGTGAAATTTGATCATCAAAAATCAAGAGAATCAAAAAATCCAACTTTTGCAAGACTTTGAAATTTTTCTAAGTATTTTCTATACTTGTTAATTTCATTTGCTTCATGACATTTTTTTTAATACAATTCCAAATAATTTAAAATAAGGCAAATAACTCAAGTTATTACAAAGTGACATTTTTTGCAAGTTTACAAACCCTAAACTTGGTATTGCTTAGACTTTTCCCTTTGACTCAAAACCTTGTCACAATGTTTTATCCTTGATACAATGTGCATAAAATACTCCACAAGACCAAATTTATTTCATACTACAAATTTTACGGCCCAAGTTGAACAAAGCATGATATGATGCATTGTCCCAACACCCCAAAAGCCTGCTCCATTGATGTCCTACAAAAGACCTTGTGCTATGCTGCACCACAAATCTGCATATGCTGTTCTATACAGTCCAAAACTGCTTTGTGCAGTCTGCACCAACCTGCATCATAACAGCCCCAAAATTGCACCAAAATGGCAAAGGAAAATTGTGTGAATAAAGTATCAAAACAGTAGGCAAAAACAATTCAAAATGACTTATTTTGTTTCCACCCTAAACCTCAGTCAAGGGTCTACAAAAGGGACTGTTTCATAAGACATATGGGTTGGAATTTTTGGAGAGGAGAGATTTTTGAACAGAAAAATAGTGTTCTTTGTAACTTTGACTCATTCAGAAAGAAACTAGCTCTAATCTCATTCAAAACAAAACTTCAATCCATTTTACAAACTCTCCCATAAACCAAACACCTTAGCACATAGAGAGTGTAAAAACACTAAAACAGTTTCTGTTAATGCCATTATCCTCACCATCCAAACATAAAAACAATAATGTGTAACTTGGCTGGGTTTCAACAGTTTGGAACAAGCCTTGACTGGGTTTCAATAGTTTGGAACAAGCCTCTACTGGGTTTCAACGGTTTGGAACAAGCTACCTGGAGATTCATTGGAGCCCTCACAACATCTTGAAAAGTATTCAGATTTCAAACACCAAGTGTAGTTTCCAGGTAAGTCTTCTTGACTTGGTATTTTTTTCATACATCATTAATGGTTTATTCTTGAAGATAAGATGTAGTAATCGTTTCCCCATTTTAGCTAACTGTTTGCTTGTTGTTTATATTTATCAATCATATGTTGTAAACTGCCATGTATGGACAATAAAACAATGTTTAAGGCAGAAAAATGCAGTATGTATCGATACATACACACATGTGTCGACTCATCCTAGTAAAAAACAGGGTATGAATCAACACATAAACCCCATGCATCGAATCATACTGATCCCAGGACCCAAAACAGAAGGTTGAAAAGTCCATGAATCGATACAAAATGCGTATGCGTTGACACAAAGAAGGTGTATGGATCGACACATCCCATTATGTGTCGACTCATACTGAGATTATTTTTCTTTACAGGATCAAGGAAAGGTTATGTGTCGATGCATAACAGCATGTGTCGACACATAATGGTTCAAAAAGCAGTTTCTCCCTTTTTCTATACTGTTTATGCATATATTTTTCATTACTGCCCATTAGTTCGATGTGGTTGTAATAATTAGACATTTATTTCATCCCTATTTACAAATTGAACCCCCGTCACCCTCAAGATGTAATATCTTAGGATTTTATTTTCCGCATTTTATTTTTGCTTTCATATATTGCTAGTAATTAGAATGTATGGCAAGATAAAATCAAAAAATAGATAACTCTTAAATACAAGACAAAATGTATGCAATCAAACACACTTGAACACTAGCACCCTTAGGGTAATCCCACCTTGTTGCTTATCGAAAAATAGTCATGTCCCTCGAATATGGGCGTTTTAGGAAAGACCCTCGATAAAAGATTGTAGTCCCTCGATGACCCTCGATGTTGCCTTCGGTAAACGATCTAGTCCCTAAAACGACATTGCTAAAACGTCCCATAAGTTTCCTTCTATGACTATACAAAAACGTCTTGTGCCTTCACATCCAACGATGAGGCTTCTTCCCAAATCAATGGTAAGATAGCAACATCTAATGGAGGAAGAAAAAAACACTTAAGACCTTTCGAGTAGTTAGATTCGCTCCTAGTTACTCGCTTGTTCACGATAAAAAAAACATTTTTACACCGACACTTTCATCTTAAAACATTTTCAAAAAGACGAAACATTTTGTATACATTCTTATAGAGACGAGAACCATTGCAAAAACATATTTTCAAAAACACATTCCACAAACGCATCTTTGAACTTTTTTTTTTTTGAAACAAAACTTTGTACGCGTTCTTATAGAAACGAGAACCATTACAAAGACATTTTCAAAATAATTTCAAAGCCTACATCACAAGCAGATTGTCAAAGCAAAAGCAAGTGATCTAGCAAGTAACTAAGAGCATGTAGATAACTACGGATGAAAAGGGTGTTAATACCTTCCCTTTTCATAATCTACCCCCCGAACTCAAGAAAACATCTCTAAAGGTCTTTCATGTGCTTTTTCACCTTTCCTTGTTGGATAAAAGAAAAGTCGGTGGAGACTCTTGCTTACCGCAACATTTGCGATCAAACGCGAAACACCAAGTCAGTTCTCCCACCGTATCACAGAACTGGCGACTCTACTGGGGAAAATTCTAAAAATGGGGTTACCTTAGGGATAGATCACATTTATTTGCTTACATTGTTTGACTTGTATGCTTTACATTATGGTTCTTTGTTTGGGTTTGAATCCTTTACCCGGATTTGGGATACATTATAGGTAAGTAGCAATATGTTGTGGAAACTGTGCGGGGTATACTGACATGGTCTAAGAAATAGCTATGTTAGTGCGACATATTTGTGGGTACCGGTAGCCTTTGAGTTAATCAAAGAGAATACGGGGCCGCTGAGTGATGTCATAAAGCACTAATGAACTTTTAGAACCTTTACTTGACCAACTTGGCCTTTAGGATGTAGTAAGATAATCGGCTTTGGTGTAGTCCGAAGTTGGTATATACTCGATACTACACTCGTTGAGGTTAGGTTTCTTGGGATATTTCGGTCGCCATTAAAGAGGATTGTGCTAAAACAATGACCAAGGAAACAAACCAGTGATATTGAGCTCCTTAGAACCCGGTTACTATTACTAGGACAGGTTTGAGCCAACTACAACTTCAAGAGGGTACTTACCTATGAGACTCCACACAAGCCTAAACCCAAGGACTTGTTTGCTTTGTTTGTATATACATACTTGTACATAACATTATAACACATTCACTAACCATTTCAAGGATCTTAGGATTTATCTTTGTTCTGTTTTGTAGGATATGGATTCTCTTTGCAGGAAAACTATTCAAGTCAACCTTGTAAGGATTCCTTCACAACTTAAGGAGTTAGCTTCAAGGATTCCGGAAAATTCTCCATTCACCGAGGGACATGGTCGCCTACTTAACTTGGTCACCTCCAACATTGATGAGGACATGATGAAGATGCTCTTTCAATTCTTTGATCCCTTACACCATTGCTTTACATTTCCCGAATATCAACTTGTGCCTACTTTGGAAGAATTCTCACGACTCTTGAGGATTCCCATTCTCAATCAACTACCTTTCAACGGTACAGAAAGAGACCCAAAGCCAAAAGAGATCGCTCAAGCTCTACACTTGCACTCATCTGATGTCACAACTCATTGGGTAACAAGGAGTGGTTTCAAAGGTTTCCTAGCAAAGTTCTTGTTTGAGAAAGCCCAAAACGGTTGGAACTCTTTGGATTTGCAAGACTTCGAGGAAATTGTGGCTCTCCTCATCTATGGGATGGTTTTGTTTCCAAATCCTGACCAACTCATAGATGTGAATGCCGTCAAAATCTTCATATCTCGCAACCCGGTGCCTACTTTGCTAGGAGATATCCTACACTATTTTCACAGTCGCACAATGAGGAAAAGAGGTGTCCTTATGTGTTGCACTCCTCTCTTGGAAATATGGTTTATTTCGCATCTTCCCCAATCTGTATTAAAAAATGAACAAGGTTCAAGGTGGTCACAAAGGTTGTTGACGCTCAAACATTCGAACATCCATTGGTGCTCCCGATCCAAAGAGAATGTTATCATTGTCGACCATTGCGGAGAGTTCCCTAATGTCCCTTTACTTGGCATTAGGAGAGGTATCACCTACAACCCATTCTTAGCCTTAAGACAATTTGGTTACGCCCGAAGGGATGGCCCGCACGAGATGCTGATTCAAGGTTTGGTATTTGACTACGACAACGACGATCAAGGTCTTCGCTAGAGATTTATCCGAGCTTGGAGGATGTTAAACAAGGTGGATAGCAATACTTTGGGGCACAAGAATTCCATCCCTCTTGAGCCTTACCTCAAATGGGTACGAACTCGTGCTCAGAGTCTTATGATGCCTTACCCCTCCATTCTCCCGATAATCATCGAGCCTGTCATGGAGGGAGATGTTCCATACACTATCCTACATCCTGATATGCCCACCTCTCTTGAATACCTACAAAGCGATTGGATACTTTCGAAGCCCAATTCTACGCAAGCGAGAAGAAGGTTTTGGAACTCACTAGACTACTTCATGAGGAGCAGACTCTGAATGCCTACATCGCACCAAAGAGGATGTCAACTACCTTTTTATCTTAGAGTTTTTGTATTATTTTGCCCAAGGGGAATTGATGTACTCAAAGCTTTAACTTATTAATATAACATGTGTTTCCTTTTTGTCTAAAACAAATTTGAATCTAAGTTCCTTGAAATCATTGCATACGCATTTACCACTCATCATAACATAAGCAGGTATTTTGCAACAAGTCTCCTCATCTCTCTACTATTTATTCCAGATGGATCTCGAGCAAATAGTGAAGGACCTCCAAGCTCATAATACACAGTTTCAATAGTTACTCTTGACCCTAGCCAAAGGACAAGAAGAGTTGAATACTTTGCTATCCGAGGAGAAGAAAAAGAAGATAAAGAAGGTAACTGGAGTCCTAAACATGGGAAGAAGATTTCATGGGCAGACAAGAAGAACCCTAGATTTTGCAACGACATCCGGTGAAAGAGACAATCAATATGGGAAAGGCAAGGAAACAGTTGTCCCGTCAGAATCAGAAGAGGAAGAGGAAGAGGAAGACTATTCTGAAGAACAATACCCTCCAGTTGATGACAAGTATAAACATCTCGAAGAGCGGTTGAGTGCGATGGAAATCTAAAAAGTGCCTGGCTTGGACTTTGAGGAATTGGGGTTAGTATCGGGGATTGTCATTCCTCCGAAATTTAAAGCACATGTGTTCGCCAAGTATGATGGAGTCTCAGGCCCTAAAATGCATCTCTGATCCTATGTAAGGAAAATCCAGCCCCATACCGCTGACAAAGACTTATGGGTACACTTCTTCCAAGACAGTCTTTCTAGAACTCAACTTGACTGGTTTTACCAACTAGAAAGAGCTAACATACACAACTGGGAAGATCTTGTTGCATCCTTCTATAAACAATACTAATACAATGCTGATCTTGCGCCTACCCGTACTCAACTCTAGAGTATGGCCATGGTTTCCAATGAAGGTTTCAAGGACTATGCGCAAAAATGGAGAGATTTAGCCGGAAGAGTTCAACCCCCTCTATCTGAGAGAGAATTGGTAGACATGTTCTTGGGCACCTTGTCTGGTCCCTTCTTCAATCACTTAATTGGAAGTTCATCTGCAGGTTTTACTGAACTAATATTGACCGGAGAAAGGGTAGAAGCCTATATAAAGAGTGGAAAGATTCAGAAAGATACATCCTCTTTTGCAACTGTAAGGAAGCCTTTCATCAGATAGAAAGAAGTGGTTGCCATTTATCCTCAAAGAAATCAAGATAGGGCCAAGCACCGACCAATGGTGGGGGCTGTGATGATCCCTAAACCTGCGCCTGATCCATAAAGAAACAATCAACCGAGGATGGAAAGACCGGTCAGGCAGTTCACCAGAATTAACATGACCCCATCTCAGGTATTATCGCACCTACTAAGATCCAATTTGGTGACCTTGAAAGAAGCTCCTAAAAACCCCAACACAACATCTCCTCACTATCATCCCAATGCCCGTTGCGCATATCACTCTGAAAGTCCTGGCCATGACACTAATAATTGTTGGGCTCTAAAGAATAAAATACAAGACCTCATTGAAGCAAAAGAGATTGAATTCGATGCGCCCGAAAAGCCAAATGTCATTTATGCCCCTATGCCCAGACATGGCCATAATACCAATGCCATTGAAGAAGAAATGTTTGTTGCTTCAGTTGATGAACTTGTGACCCCACTCCTGACTATAAAAAAGAACTTGTCAAAAGCCGGTGTTTTCCCAGGCTGTAATGAAAACTGTCATTTCTGTTTGACCTTACCAACCAACTGTCCTTTGTTGAAAGCAGGAGTTCAGTGCCTAATAGATAACAAAGAAATTTTATTCGAGAAGACTTCTGTTCCACCTGTTCCTTTTGAAGATGTTTCTATCATTACCATTTCCGCCAATTCTTCCAGGGTCTCCACCAAAAGACTTGTTAGAATTACATCAATTCCAAAAGCAACTTCTTTAATAATTACAATGCCTGGACCACTCCCATATTCGTCAGACAAAACCATACCATGGAATTATGGAGGGGATGTCTACTACCATGGTATCAAGCAGGACTGGCCAGCCGCCAAAGATTCAAGCTCCGAGAAAGTCAACTACGACATCAGTAATATTGCAGGAACTAGCAAGATTACCCGAAGCAGAAGGATATTCTCTCCAGAAATTGCTCCCCTAAAAGAAGTTTCTGGACCCGTAATCATTCCTGCTTTTGCTCCCCCAAAAGTTGTTCCCGGTCCTACAATCATCTCCACCAATACTCCAACTGAAAAAGCTGTTACAACCCCTGTTATCATTCCTACTGACACTTCTACTGCCGAGTTAACCAAAACTCGAGGTAAAAGTATTCTGATTGAGACTGTCCGGATGAAGGCTCAGTAATTGGCTATCCCTGAGACCTCCCGGAAAGAGATGGAGGAGATTCTGAAGATCATTAAAAGAAGCGACTACGATGTAATTGAACAACTGGGGCAGACTCCCTCTAAAATTTCCATGCTGGAATTACTACTATGTTCTGAGGCGCATGCAAAAGCCTTGGTAAAATTCCTGAAAACTGCCCACGTACCCCAAGAGACATTTGCCGATCAATTCCAAGACTGTGTAGCCAGCTTGACTGCAAATAATGGTCTAGGTTTTTCGGATGCTGATTTAACACCGAGAGGAAGGAAGCATAATGAGGCGTTGCATGTCTCAGTTGAATGTAGGGGCACGGCGTTGGCTCATGTGTTGGTTGATACCGGTTCATCCTTGAATGTGTTTCCTAAAAAGGCTATTGATAGGCTTGACTGTGAAGGATTGACATTGAAGCCGAGTAACATAGTAGTAAGGGCTTTCGACGGCTCGAAAAGGATGGTACATGGGGAGGTAGACATTCCCATAAAAGTTGGAACAAAAACATTTGATTCAACTTTTTACGTAATGGATATCTGTCCCTTATATTCTTGCTTTCTAGGCCGACCATGGATTCACAATGCTGGTGCTGTCACTTCTATGTTGCACCAAATGTTGAAATATCTTATTCAAGGGAAGATTATCACCGTTCATGGAGAAGAAGAGTATATGATCAACCATCTCAATTCCTTCAGATACGTAGAATTAGATGGTGAATTTATTGAAACTCCATTTTAACACTTTGAAGAGGTCCCGCAAGATGTGGCAGTAACCAAGGTTGTTCCCAAGATCACAAGGCCTCCGCTCCAGATGTCATCTCTGAAGGATACCAAAGCAGTGGTAGAAGAAGGTGGATGCACTATCTGGGGACAACTCCCAGATATCCCATATAAGTCTGACAAGTTTGGCCTGGGTTTCACTTCAGGTGCTCAGAAGGCTGTATGTCGCGCTCGTGCCAGAGGACCACCCCTGAAGATCAGCAACCGCAAGGTCAATGCTGTAAAAGAAGATGAAGATAGCTGTGACTTGGAGGACTAGATATTCCCAACTGTCAATGGGGGGCTCAGCAATTGGGAGGCTAGAGATTTTATCCCGATCACTTTTATCCCACAGTAATCTATCTTTACATTTTGTTGGATCTGTAATATTAAAACAATTCGCACTCTTAAAACCTTGTGTCTTACCCGAGGCACAATAGTCCATTTGTAAGGGTTATTATCTCATTTTCATATGACATCAATGAATCATGGATGTTTTCGCATACAAACTTTTGTGCTCATTGTTTTTCTTTTTTCTTTTTTTATTTCTTTCAAGGATAGATATACCTTTACACACACTCACACTCATAATGCAGGTATACATCCATTCGGGATCCCATGGGTAACAATACTGCTATGGCCTTTTGTGACTTTGAGAATCTAATCTACCAAGCCGAAGACGAAGGTGAGGAAGATTGTGAAGTACCGGGAGAACTTTCCAGACTACTACAACAAGAAGAGAGAGCCATTCATCCTCACGAAGTACCCGTGGATACAATCAACCTAGGTACCGAAGAAGACAAAAAAGAGGTCAAGGTGGGTGCCAATCTGGAACCCAGTATCAAGGAGCATCTGATTCATTTGTTACACGATTATGTCGAAGTTTTTGCTTGGTCATATGAAGACATGCCAGGACTTGATGCAGATATTGTGCTACATCGTCTGCCTACAAGAGAGGATTGTCCGCCAGTAAAGCAAAAGGTTCGCCGCATGAGGCCTGATATGTCAGAAAAGATTAAAGCAGAAGTCATGAAGCAATTCAATGCTGGATTCTTGGCTGTCAATTCTTATCCCCAATGGGTTTCCAATGTTGTTCCCGTGCCCCAAAAAGATGGCAAAGTGTGAATGTGTGTGGACTATCGAGATTTGAATAGGGCAAGCCCCAAGGATGATTTTCCACTCCCCCACATTGATATTCTAGTTGACAATACGGCACAACACAAAGTGTTTTCCTTCATGGACGGTTTCTCAGGCTACAACCAAATCAAAATGGCACCTGAGGACATGGAGAAAAAAACATTTGTCACATAGTGGGGGACATTCTGCTACAAGGTGATGTCGTTCGGACTGAAGAATGCTAGGGAAACCTATCAGTGTGCCATGGTAGCTCTATTCCACGACATGATACATCACGAAATAGAGGTCTATATGGATGACATGATATCCAGATCTCAAACAGAAGAAGAGCATCTTGATCACTTACAAAAACCGTTTGAGAGACTGAAGAAGTATAAACTGAGGTTCAATCCAAACAAATGCACATTTGGGGTACGGTCTGGTAAACTCCTAGGCTTTATCGTCAGCAACAAAGGTATTGAAGTAGATCCTGCCAAGGTAAAAGCAATACAAGAGATGCCTGCTCCTCATATTGAGAAGGAAGTCAGAGGATTCTTGGGGCGTTTGAACTACATTGCCAGGTTCATCTCTCACCCGACAGCTACTTGTGAACCAATCTTCAAATTGTTGAAGAAAGATCAAGTAGTCAAATGGAATGACGAGTGCCAAGTTGCTTTTGACAAAATCAAAGAATACTTACAAGATCCTCCCGTGTTGATGCTGAAGGAAAATTGCGATCAAAAGCGCAGCGGAATTTAAAATTTTCCTTTAGCGATCCTTACGAATGAGCATGGTCAGTGATAGAAATATTTACCTCTTGTGGCGATTCAGACCTTTGATGTCGTGATCACGAGCGTTGATGAAGAACAACGCCTCTACTCAGTCCACACGAACAGATCGCTTCCGGCACAATGCTAGCTGATCACGAACGGAAACCTTGAGTGAGAGAGAGAATCAAAAATGAAATTGCATCAAGTGAAATTGCTTCATCACAAGGGATCTATTTATAGAATCACTCGTGTGGGCTACAAGCTAAAAGCCCAATTAAGGCTATAAGCTAAAAGCCCAATTAAGCTTATGGACATTATACCTTATGATGTACCATATATCACTTATCCACGTGGCACCCTACCACTTTCCGTATTACACTTAAGTGCACCGTACCTTACGGTGTTCCTTATTTATTCTATCTCTCATCAACCTGTCCTTATGTGTGTGACCCTGTAGGTTTTCGCGATGTTGGCAATTATATTAAATCACACATTTAATATAATAAACAGTGAGAGGTATCTAGCAACACATCATTGTTACCCAAGTCACGAAAATGTCATGTGATCTGACCAAACCTTTTCCGTGATAATATTGGTGTTGTACAATTACCCTTTTTCCCTCATGTCTATATTGAACACAAGGCATACACTGTGTCACCCTTGTCCAGTTCAATATTGGGCCCTTAGACATTTATCCTGTTATGCAGGATGAGCAAATTCCATCTAGGTCACTCATGTCCCTTAGCATGCTTTGTGAAGTACCCATTAACCGTCTTTATAGTCATCCAGTTACGGATGACGTTTGATCAGCAATAAAGTACTTGACTCTACATCTAGGGTCCATAGTGGTTTCAGGTCGAAGGGTGGTATACACCATTATCATCATGAGAATAACTTATGACACTTTGCATTACATTCTATGTAGTATTCTCATAGCGGGTCAATCCAGTATAAATATTACTCCTAATATTCATACCTATGTCAAGACTTGATAACTCCTTATCTATGATCCATGAGATGTGATCATCAATCTATCTTCATAATAATCTTAATGCTTTAATGTTATCCCACTTCACATTAAAGCTTAACTACGGATACTTTAAGAATAGTGTCTTATGTTTAATGGGATCTCATGATTAAGTCACACTTAACATTTCATTAAACATATAAACCATTCTAGGGACTTTATTATTTTGGAAAGCAAACATAATAAAGAAATGCCTTTTATTATTAATAAATAATTCGATACAAGTACCAAAAGTATTGGCCTCTAGGGCTTACACCAACAGATGCCACCAGTCGAGGGAAGACCATTAATCATGTATCTGACTGTTTTAGAAAACTCAATGGGGTGTGTATTAGGGCAGCATGACGAGTCTGGCCAAAAAGAGCATGCTATTTATTACCTGAGCAAAAAGTTTACCGATTGTGAAACCAGATATTCACTGCTTGAGAAAACTTGTTGCGCTCTGGCACGGGCTGCTCGCCGGCTAAGACAATATATGCTGACTTATAGTACTTTATTGATATCTAAAATGGATCTGATAAAATACATCTTCGAGAAACCTACTCTCTCCGGGAGAATAGCGAGATGGAAGATGATCCTGACGGAATATAACATACAATATACTACCCAGAAAGCAATAAAGGGCAGTGTATTAGCTGATCACCTTGCTCACCAAGCTGTAGAAGACTACCAATCCATGAAGTTCGAATTTCCAGATGAAGACATCATGACAGTAAATAACTGTGAAGAATTCAAGCCGTATGACGGACCTGAACAAGGATCCAGATGGACCCTGTTCTTTGATGGGGCATCCAACACACTTGGAAATGGTATCGGTGATGTACTCATATCTCCGGAAGGGTGTCATACTCCCTTTACTGCCAGACTTTGCTTCAATTGTACAAATAACATGGCGGAATACAAATCGGGCATCTTCGGTCTCAAGGCTGCCATAAATTTGGGGATGAAATCCTTGAATGTATTCGGAGACTCAGCTTTGGTCATTATCCAGATCAAAGGGGAATGGGACACCAAACACCCTAACCTTATCCCTTACAAATAACATGTTTTGACATTGCTCCCACATTTTGAGAAGATTACCTTCGAGCACTTCCCGCGAGAAGAAAATCAGCTAGCAGACGCACTAGCCACGATGTCATCTATGTTTAAACTTAAATGGGATAATGAGGCTCCCCAGATCACCATTGAACGAAGGGATGAGCCATCACACTGTCACGAGATTAATAATGAAGAAGTAGTGGACCAGCCTTGGTTTCACGAAGTCAAGAGGTATCTCAAAATCCAAGAATATCCAGAAGGAGCTTCAGTAAACGATAAGAAGTTCTTAAGGAGATTCTCTGCTAAATTCTTCCTTAGTAATGGTATTGTTTACAAACGCAATCATGACTCTGTGTTACTTCGGTGCATAGATAAGCTTGAAGATGAAAGGATCATGACTGAATCACATGAAGGCACTTTTGGCACCCATTCCAGTGGGCATACGATGGCAAAGAAAATCCTACGGGTAGACTATTACTTATCTATCATGGAAGCAGATTGCTATCAACATTCTCGAACTTGCCACATGTGTCAGATTTATGCTGACAAGGTGCACGTACCCCCGGTCCTCTGAATGTCTTAACGGATCCTTGGCCCTTTGCTATGTGGGGGATTGATATGATTGGGGAAATCAAGCCAACAGCCTCCAATGGACACCGCTTCATCCTAGTGCCTATTGATTATTTCACAAAGTGGGTGGAGGCAGCTTCGTTTGCTTCTGTCACCAAGAATGTTGTTGCCCGTTTCATCAAGCAGAATCTCATCTGCCGATATAGTATCCCAGAGAGGATCATTACGGAAAATGATACGAACTTGAACAATACTATGATCACCGCTCGTGCGAGAAGTTCAAGATCCAACATCACAATTCTTCCCCTTACCGACCAAAGATGAATGGTGTTGTCGAAGCCGCAAATAAGAACATTAAAAAGATGATATAGAAAATGACAGTCACATACAAAGACTGACATGAGATTCTACCATTCGCTCTCTACATGTATCGTACCATAGCGCGCACATCGACTGGGGAAATACCCTACTCTCTAGTATACGACATGGAAGTTGTCTTGCCTATTGAGGTCCAGATCCCCTCTCTAAGAATTATGAAGGATGTAGGGCTGAACGAAGAAGATTGGATCTAGAACCGGCTTGATCAACTAAACTTGATTGATGAGAAAAGGCTTACTGCTGTTTTCCATGGTCAAATGTATCAAAAACGGATGATCAAGGCCTTCAAAAAAAAGGTCAGACACCAAGTGTATCAAGTTGGAGATCTGGTGATTAAACGTATCATACTGCCGCAAGGTGATCCTAGGGGAAAATGGACTCCTACATACGAAGCACCATTTGTAATCAAAAACATATTCTCTGGTGGAGCAATGATCTTGACTACCATGGATGGCGACGACCTTCCGCACCCTGCAAATGCAGACATAGTCAAAAGATACTACGCATAAGAGACCCGCTAGATTGACACACCTAGGCAAAAAAAGGGCATCCTAGCGAACCAAAAAGGTTCGAGCAAAAATTAGGGATAAAACAAAAAAATCTGTACAACCGGCAAGCTGAAAACTCGAAAGGGCGGCTTGGGAAAAAAAGGGTATCCCGGTGGACTGAAAACCCGAAAGGGCGGTCCAGGAAAAAGTTAGGGAATTAAAGCGTCTGACTATGTCTCGTTGGATCTCCATACGGACAACCTTTGGCTTCCACATTCAAACTCAGAGGTTCTGATCAATTCAATCATCTTCGGACGAGGTAACAAATAGACAAGATTCTCAGAGATACGAAGGCTATAGCAGAATGGGAACCCCATGCGATTATTGCACATAGCTATCTTTTCTTGGTATCAAAATTTTCATCTTTTACGATGGCATTCTCTTACTAGAATGTTTGTCTCATTGTACAAAAAAACTTACTCAAAGTCAAATACAAAGATATCCCTTTGAAAGTGCAAAACTATCTGTTTTTCTTTACTCTATTGTTTTGTTTACAAAAACGTCCAATGATTTATTTTTTGAACATATGCATTTGAACATAATTACTGTTTACAAATAAACAAAATAGAAAGACAATCACTGATGGCCTTAAGAGGCATGGAAATCTCTCTAAGATGTTTCCATAAATCTCCCACAATGTACAGTTTAATCCCCAGCAGAATAAAGCTTCCAATTATCAATCCCCAGTTGAAGTCGTTCGATTTCTCAGGATGTCCCAACAGGATTTTACAAGCAATACATGGTGTTTCCCTTACAACAAAGTTTATTTCTCTAAGCGGAAACTCATCAACACTTCAACTTCACAAACATGAAGACTTACACTCTACATTCCCAGCAGCAGTCAGGGATTTATTTTCCCTAATCCAACAACAGTGCAACAAATTAGTTCACATACGCATACATCACATCCATATATCATTGATAACACGAATGCATATATCACAATCTCATTGTACCATGCATTTCATACATCATGATATTGTATACAGCTAATGTTTTTACCCTTTTCAGGATAAGATTAATCAATGACAATCATTAACAAATTACAAAAGTCAGAAATTAATACCTAAGACAATCCAGGATAATTATCTACACGACCAACTGAAGCAATCCAGTACGGATTCTTCAGATTCAACTTTTGATACAATTTATATACGCTCTCGACACAGGTGCCATCCTGATACTCATTAAAAGACAACTTTTGATACAGTTCAAATACGCTCCCGACACGGATGCCATCCTGATACTCATTCAAAGACAACTTTTGATACAGTTCAGATACGCTCCCGACATGGATGCCATCCTGATACTCATTCAAAGACAGCTTTTGATACAGTTCAGATATGCTCCCGACACGAATGCCATCCTGATACTCATTCAAAGACAGCTTTTGATACAGTTCAGATACGCTCCAGACACGGATTCCATCCTGATACTCATTCAAATACAACTTTTGATATAGTTCAGATACACTCTAGACACGGATGCCATCCTGATACTCATTCAGATTCAGCTTTCAGATACAGTTCAGATACACTCCAGACACGGAGGCCATCCTGATACTCATTCAAATTCAACTTTTGATACAGTTAAGATACACTCGAGATATGGATGTCATCCTGATACTCATTCAGATCCAAGCTTTCATCTTGAAGTAACCCTACTATCCAGGTTCCTTCCTATAAGCCCTAATATCCAGGCATTCATCTTGAAGTAACCCTACTATCCAGGTTCCTTCTCACAGCCCTACTACCCAGGCTTTCATTTCAGAGCAATCCTACCATCCAGATTCCTTCTCTCTTATCGCCAGACAATAGTTTACAACACTATGAGGCCCGGACCTATCCAGATACGATCGATTTCACGCTTCCCTAGTAAGTTGTTGTACAACCTGGACCCTAACCAGATATGCATTCTGCTTTCACCTCCTCAATCAAGAGTTAATTCCCCAGTAGAGTAATGGACAACCGAAGCTCTTAGACTCTACTTCCCAGGACATAAATCAACATTCCCCAGCGAAGTTCTCCTCAACAGCAGGTACAGGAATTCTCGCCAAGGAATCTCTTAGGCAACTGATCTTTTCTAGATGGCATCTTTAAGCCCATCTCCGACGATTCTCCGTCGCCTTCCAAATGGCATCTGTAAGCCCATTCCCGATATCACTAATCAGTATTACTTCATGCAAGTGAAAATTTCTGGGCACTTTAGTGTTCAATCATCTTCTACCTTCAGATCACGAAAGGCAGATCAGCCAATCTACATCCTCAAGCTTAAGAAGATTGAACAGGGGCAGCTGTTGTACCCCAAAATTTACCCTCTCATTTCTCAAAAAAATCATCCTGGACCCTCAAGTTTGATTCTATCAAGTTTCAAGCCTTGAATTACAAATTTTCCAAGAAAATCATTCACAAGGGCAAAATGGTCAAAAGCACACTGAAAAATCAAACTTTGACTTTTTGACCAAATTTGAGTCCCAAAAATCACATTGCGTCAAGGCGTCCAAAAGGTGAAATTTGATCATAAAAAATCAAGAGAATAAAAAAAATCCAACTTTTGCAAGACTTTGAAATTTTTCTAAGTATTTTCTATACTTGTTAATTTCATTTGCTTCATGACATTTCTTTTACTACAATTCCAAATAATTTAAAATGAGGCAAATAATTCAAGTTATTACAAAGTGACATTTTTTGCAAGTTTACAAACCCTAAACTTGGTATTGCTTGGACTTTTCCCTTTGACTCAAAACCTTGTCACAATGTTTTGTCCTTAATACAATGTGCATAAAATACTCCACAAGACCAAATTTGTTTCATACTACAAATTTTGCTGCCCAATGTGAACAAAGCATGATATGCTGCATTGTCCCAACACCCCAAATGCATTCTCCATTGATATCCTACAAAAACCCTTGTGCTATGCTGCACCATAAATCTGCATATGTTGTCCTATACAGACCAAAACTACTCTCTGCAGTCTGCACCAACCTGCATCATAACAGCCCCAAAATTGCACCAAAATGGAAAAGGAAAATTGTATGAATAAAGTATCAAAACAATAGGCAAAAACAATTCAAAATGACTTATTTTGTTTCCCCCCAAAACCTCAGTCAAGGGTCTACAAAAGGGACTATTTCATAAGACATATGGGTTGGAATTGTTTGGAGAAGAGAGAGTTTTGAACAGAAAAATAGTGTTCTTTAAAACTTTGACTCATTCAGAAAGAAACCAGCTCTAATCTGATTCAAAATAGAACTTCAATCCATTTTACAAACTCTCCTATAAACCAAACACCTTAGCACATAGAGAGTGTAAAAACACTAATACAGTTTATGTTAGTGCCATTATCCTCACCATCCAAACATAAAACCAATATTGTACAACTTGGATGGGTTTCGACAGTTTGGAACAAGCCTTGACTAGGTTTCAACAGTTTGGAACAAGCCTTGACTGAGTTTCAACGGTTTGGAACAAGCTGCTTGGAGATTCATTGGAGCCTTCACAACATCTTGAAAAGTATTCATATGTCAAACACCAAGTGTAGTTTCCAGGTAAGTCTTCTTGACTTGGTATTTTTTTTCATACATCATTAATGATTTATTCTTGAAGATAAGATGTAGTAATCGTTGCCCCATTTTAGTTAACCATTTTCTTGCTGTTTATATTTATCAATCATATGTTGTAAACTTCCATGTATGGACAATAAAACATTGTTTAAGGCAGAAAAACACAGTATGTATCGACACATACACACATGTGTCGACTCATCCTAGTAAAAAACAGGGTATGAATCGACACATAAACCCCATGCATCGACTCATACTGATCCCAGGACCCAAAACAGAAGGTTGAAAAGTCCATGAATCGATATAAAATACGTATGTGTTGACACAAAGAAGGTGTATGAGTCGACACATCCCATTATGTGTCGACTCATACTGAGCTGATTTTTCTTTACAAGAGCAAGGAAAGTTTATGTGTCGATGCATAACAACATGTGTCAACACATAATGGTTCAAAAAGCAGTTTCTCCCATTTTCTATACTGTTTATGCATATATTTTTCATTACTGCCCATTAGTTCGATGTGATTGTAATAATTAAACATTTATTTCATCCCTATTTGCAAATTGAACCCCCATCCCCCTCATGATGTAATAGCTTAGGATTTTATTTTTCGCATTTTATTTTTGCTTTCATATATTGTTAGTAATAAGAATGTATGGCAAGATAAAATCAACAAATAGATAATTCTTAAATACAAGACAAAATGTATGGAATCAAACACACTTGCACACTAGCACACTTTGGGTAATCCCACCTTGTTGCCTATCGAAAAATAGTCATGTCCCTCGAATATGAGCGTTTTAGCAAAGACCCTTAATAAAAGATCATAGTCTCTCGATGTTGCCTTCGGTAAACGATCTAGTCCCTAAGATGACATTGCTAAAACGTACCATAAGTTTCCTTCTATGACTATACAAAAATGTCCCGTTCCTTCACATCCAACGATGGGGCTTCTTACCAAATCAATGGTAAGATAGCAACATCTAATGGAGGAAGAAAAGAACACTTAAGACCTTTTGAGTAGGTAGATTTGCTCCTAGTTACTCGCTTGCTCACGACAAAAAAAAAGTTGTTACACCGACACTTTCATCTAAAAACATTTTCAAAAAGACGAAACATTTTGTATACGTTCTTATAGAGATGAGAACCATTGCAAAAACATCTTTTCAAAACCACTTTCAAAAACACATTCCACAAACGCATCTTTGAACTATTTTTTTTTCAAAACAAAACTTTGTAAGCGTTCTTATAGAAACGAGAACCATTACAAAGACATTTTCAAAATACTTTCAAAGCCCACATCACAAGCACATTGTCAAAGCAAAAGCAAGTGATCTAGAAAGTAACTAAGAGCCCGTAGATAACTACGGATGAAAAGGGTGCTAATACCTTCCCTTTTCATAATCTACCCCCCGAACTCAAGAAAACACCTCTAAAGGTCTTTCCTGTGATTTTTCACCTTTCCTTGTTGGATAAAAGAAAGTCGGTGGCGACTCTTGCTAACCGCAACATTTACGATCAAACGCGAAACACCAAGTCAGTTCTCCCACCGTATCACACTACGGCATACAAGTCTATATACGTCTACCCTCACGCCTGCGCCTACGACATACGAATTGACATACATCTACGCTTGCGCTTGTTCCTACGACATACGAATCTACATACATCTATACTTACGCCTGCGCCTACAATGTACGAATCTACATATGTCTACGCTTACGCCCGCGCTTACAGATACCACATGCATACGTCTACTCCAACATACAAATCTATGCATAGGCCATCACCTACGTCTACATCTACATCTACGCCCGCTTATAAATATACGCATATGCAATTATCTATGCCTACGTCTACGTCTACATCTACACCCACTTACAAATCTACGCATACGCAATTATCTATGCCTACGTATACGCTCTCAATACAAAATAAATGCTCAAATTTTGCTAATATCATCTATCGCGTTCAAGTTCAACAACGCTACGACGACACGACATGCAACGCCAGGAATTGGTAACTCTAAGCCAATGGTTTAAAGAAGAGAATGCCAGAAATAGTCTGCATAACATTTTGAGGCATACGCGCATCATACACACATTCCATACATACACACATTTTGTATATCTCAAGCATACATACCCTATACATTTCAATATTCAATACACTCAGGGTTCTATATCAATGTCGAACATCATACATGTTGCATACATACAACATTCAACACGCATGCATACACATGTATCACCTAGCAAACAGAAAAATAATTTCACCCTCGATCCAACTGTCTAAGGGTCAACCAATACAATGTTTCTCCTACGATTCAACCCGTCACTTCAGTCTTCATGCCGTGACACATTCAGCCCATCACCTAAGTCTTCCTGCATTGATGAGCTCCTTACAAAATCAACATATTGCCTCTAAGCCGCAATATACTATCCAAACAAGCGCATTGCCTATAAGCCGCAATGTATCTCTCCAGATCAACATATTTCCTCTAAGCCGCAATATATTATCCAACCAGCACATTGCCTCTAAGCCGCAATGTATCTTTCCAGATCAACATATTTCCTCTAAGCCACAATATATTATCCAGATCAGCACATTGCCTCTAAGCCGCAATGTATTTGCAAAAAATCAACACATTGCCTCTAAGCCACAATGTATCTCTCCAAATCAACATATTGCCTCTAAGACGCAATATACTATCCAAACAAGCACATTGCCTCTAAGCTGCAACGTATCTTTCCAGATCAACATATTGCCTCTAAGCCGCAATATATCATCCAGATCAGCACATTGCCTCTAAGCCGCAATGTATTTGCAAAAAAAATCAACACATTGCCTCTAAGCCGCAATGTATCTCTCCAAATCAACATATTTCCTCTAAGCCGCAATATACTATACAAACAAGCACATTGCCTCTAAGCCGCAATGTATCTCTCCAGATCAACATATTACCTCTAAGCCGCAATATATTATCCAACCAGCACATTGCCTTTAAGCCGCAATGTATCTTTCCAGATTAATATATTGCCTCTAAGCCGCAATATATTATCCAGATCAGCACATTGCCTCTAAGCCGCAATGTATTTGCAAAAAATCAGCACATTGCCTCTAAGCTGCAATGTATCTTTCCAGATTAACATATTGCCTCTAAGCCGTAATATATTATCAAGATCAGCACATTGCCTCTTAGCCGCAATGTATTTCCAAAAATTAGCACATTGCCTCTAAGCCGCAATGTATCTTTCTAGATCAACTTATTGCCTTTAAGCCACAATATATTATCCAGATCAGCACATTGCCTCCAAGCCGCAATGTATTTGCAAAAAATAAACACATTGCCTCTAAGCTGCAATATATCTTTCCAAATCAACATATTGCCTCTAAGTCGCAATATACTATCCAAACAAGAACATCGCCTCTAAGCCGCAATGTATCTCTCCACATCAACATATTGCCTCTAATCCACAATATATTATCCAACCAGCAGATTGCCTCTAAGCCGCAATGTATCTTTCCATATCAACATATTACCTCTAAGCCGCAATATTATCCAGATCAGCATATTGCCTCTAAGCCGCAATGTATTTGCAAAGAATCAGCACATTGCCTCTAAGACGCAATGTATTTTTCCAGATCAACATATTGCCTCTAAGCCGCAATATATTATCTGAATCAGCACATTGCCTCTAAGCTACAATGCATTACCCAAACTCAGACCATCATCTCAGACTTCATGCAGCGATGTTCGAAACAAAATTCAGCTTATCACATCAGACTTCACGCAGTGATTTGCGAGCCCAATCCATCGTCTCGGACTTCATGCAACAATGTTGAAAACCAGATTAGCTTGTCACATCAGACTTCACACAGTGATTTTCAAACCAAACTCATTGCCTCAGACTTCATGCATCAATGAATATCTCTTTACTCCGTAACATAAATCATCGTCTCAGACTTTATGCTACTATGAAAAACAAAACTTTTACACATTGCCTCAGACTTCATGCCGTAATGTATTCCGAAATCACGACCATCGTCTCATACTTCATGCAACGATGTCTGAAAACCAAATCTAGCTTATCGTCTCAGACTTCACGCAGCGATGTCCAAAAACCAAATCTAGCTTATCATCTCAGACTTCACGCAGCAATTTGCAAAAAACTGTAACCCATTGCATCAGACTTCATGCAGCAATACGTTCCTTTATTCCATGAACACCGATCATCATCTCAGACGTCATGCTATGATGAAAAAAAAAATGTACCCATTGCATCAGACTTCATGCTGTGATGCTCAAAAGAAAACAAAACTCAACACATTTCCTCTAGGCCGTAATGTACCCGCAAGCCTAACACATTGCCTCTAAGCCGCAATGTATCCTCAAAACTCGACACATTGCCTCTAAGCCGCAATGCATTCTTCCAACTCAAACTCATTGCCTCTAAGCCGCAATGCATTCTTCTAACTCAAACACATTGCCTCTAAGCCGTAATGTGTTCTTCGGACTCAAATACATAGCGCCTGAGCCACAATATATTCATGCTCAAAACATCACCTTAAACGTCATCCAGCGATTCGCAAACGTAATCCATGGCCTCAGTCTTCAAGCAGCCATGTATCATCAATCATTTCTATACTCACCCTCCAAATGGGTGAATAGGCCAGGACATACAGAATTGCGCTATCTGCCTCGTTGTCAAAACCGGGTAAGCAATAAATCATCAGCTTTGTCTACTTCCTTGAGACTTATAAGGGTATGATACATCAGTGTAACCTTATGTTTGTCAAACAAATTTTGGGATACTTCAATTATTCAATAAACTTTCAATCAAAATGCGCAAGACTCGAGTTTTCTCACGCTATTCAATTGAAAGATAATTGAATAGGAGCAGCTGTCATACCCCAAATTTGTCCTACCTCGATAATTTTATTTTTCGAGACTAAAATTGAAGAAGTATTCAATTAAAGATGGTACAGCAGTATCTGATGGCCCATCTTTATCCAAGACTAGGGGTGTATTTTAATAAAGGCTTTGTAAATCAGAAAGACTCATAAATCCGTTCGCGACGCATGTTGGCCCATGGCCTATGCAATTCAAAAAATAATAAAATTATTACTAAGTTATCAAATTATCAAGTCCACTTAAATTTTAGTTACTATTTAATAATTTCTACATAAGGGTTCATTAAGTGTTTTTGTTGTTAGTAAAGAAAATGGAGTGAAATGACAATAAGAAGCTCATAAGAATTTGCATGGACCATTGAGGTTTTTAAAATTAGTTCATTTGTCATTTTTGTGGATGATTTGTTTTAGAAGAATTATTATAAAACGTTGGCTACTATTATTCTTCTTTACAAATTATGAAAATAAATCTATTTCATTTACTAAAAAGGGTAACCTGTTTTGTTAAATAATATTTATAAAAATTTATTTGCTGTGTTTGGATCTGTTACAAAAGATAGGCCCATTACGTTTTGGAGCCCATTAGGTATTATGGTGTTTTTTTGTTTAGATAAAAGAAAAGCATTATTTGATATTATATATATTTCTTTATAAAGAAAAACGTGATACTTCATTGTTGATGAACTCTTTGTTATAAGGTTTTTATTTATTATTAACAGCTGTAATTTGTTTAGTAAGGGAAAAGTTGTTGGATCATTTTTGTAGAAATGCAAAGCCTAGTTCAATTAAATAATGCTGGCCCATATCTGAATTAACATACACTGTTCAAATCACCACCAATTATGCGCAAATCTCATTAAATAACAGATACTGTAGTAATTGAAAATCAAATTAAATTTTGAAACATTATCAATCAAAGCCCAGATTTGCCGAGTTACATTGGAAATTTTACAGAAAAAACCTACAGCAAATCACAAATTGATAGAATCAAATCCATTACAAATCTCCAGATTAACCAAATCTTAAATCTCTATTACATTGAAGTAGAGAATCGACTACGATTACAAATTTGACTCAATTACAGAATTACAAAATCGCTAATGGATCTAATATTCCTAACCTAATGCTAACAACTCAAAACCCTAAACTTCCTAAGGATATAAATAAACAAAAAATTAAGAAATAAGGGAGAGGAATTTGTTTACAGAAAATAGGGGATTTTGATAGAACCAGAAGAGACGGACCTTGCTGAATAGAACATGGAGGATTCCTTTGCAAAGAATAGGAGAAGAAGAACCTAAACACAGAGACGAGCAGAATATCAGCAGAAAGGGAACGAATCTGTTGGAGGAAGCAGAAGAAATCACCCCGCTGTTGAAAATAGAAGCAAAGGAGATTAGGGTTTCAACGCCTGAAATCCTAATCACGTAACATCATCTCCTTGCAAGCTCAACCGCTGACTATCGCGCTGATCATTACCATCCTCGAGCCTTCAAGCAAAATCTGCAAAAACAAGGAAGGAAGAAAGGGTCAGTAGCAAGTCGAACACGCTCCAGAAAACGAAATCGCAGAGAGGGTAAAAGGTCTTTAGCTTTGTTCTTTTCGTCTTGGGTATTTTGGATTTGGGATCGTGGTTTGAGCTTAGTTGGTCACGGCGCCGCCGGAGGAGTGGGGAGTGTTAGGGTTTAGACTTAGGAAGAGAGAAAGGATAACTGAGAGAGAGAGGAAGTTTGCTGAGAAGTATTAAAATGAAATGAGGAAAACAAAGTTTCTTTATTTCGTTTGGCTTGTATACCCGCGCGTGCATCAGAATGTCATACTCCATCGCTTATCATCCACATGATCTTGATCAGACGGCCATGGGCCAGGCCTGCATCATAAGATCCATATGTCGCACCACACACAACCACACGGACTTCTTCAATATCCGGGGTGGGCCTAAGCCCAGCGCTATGCACACCCCCTCGCCTCTATTTACTAAACATAACAACAATGTACACCCCCTTCTGTCCAGACTGTGTTGGGCCTGATCCAAATTATTTTCTACATCCCCCTGCTTTTACTTTGTAACTGAAAACGCACCCCCCAGGTTTTGCTTAAAATAATCATTTTTTTATCTATTTCTTTTATAGTTTTTTATATATTATATTTTATATATTATATTTTGCTTATATTATATTTTACTTGTATTATATTGTATTAATTATTTATTAATAATTATAATTATTATGATTAATTTTGTAACCATATATTAATAATTATTTATCGTACGTAAGTATTATTATATGATAAAATAAATCAATTTCGTATAAAAATTGCATACATTATTTTCCATACTATTTGCATTAAATCTTTTTTATCATGCATTAATCAAGGTTTTCGCAACTCATACAAATTAAAAAACACAAACAAACCTCAAACTATTTTTTCTCTCAATAAACTAAGCTAATCAACTATTTTTTTGCAAAAGGGTTTCAAACTATTTTTGACTTACTGCGCATTCAGTCAAAATCTCCGCAATCACTACTCCCGACCAAGTGCGAGGTGATTCAAAATATGTTTGCATACCCCTAAGAAAACACCAACCCCATACGAACTACGAATTAGGACTCTGATTCCTCATAAGAGGATACGTAGGCACGCGATCTAAAATCGTGGCGAGTCTTGCTAATTAGAACTTAAAACACTGTTTACCCCAAACCTAAAACTTAGGGATAATATCCTTGTGAACAAGGTAGACGAAAGGTTCCTAACACCTTCCTTTCGTCTAACTGAGTCTGAAACCTAGAATCTTTGTCTGCGAATTAAGGTTTTCTATTAGATTCCCTTCCCTAGGATAAAAACTAATAGTGGCGACTCTTGATTAAAAAACCGATCGCAACAGTAGCGAGACAAAGTGATCGGGACAAGATCGCACAATACTTGTGCACAAGGAATATAAAGAGTTGATCAACTACTATTTCATTAGTTTCTACTGCTCTGAGTGTTATTTTAAACTAACGAGACCTAATAATTAAAAAAAATCATGGTTCAATATTCAAGAGCTCTTGATATCTTGTCAAAACAAATTCTGACTTGATGACTCTTTCATTATATATTCCTCTATAAATAGTACAACCTCAATAATTACAAATAATTACATAATTATCACTATTAATTACAAATATTTTGATTTGAATTCTAATTATATACAATTAGTAATTTCCTAAGTTATACAAAATATAATAGGAAACTAATAATATCATATTTTCTTATTGACAATATATTGGGGAATGGCTTTAGTAACTTTACTGTTGTTTCTATTTAGTAACTTTAGTTAATTTGTTGAGTTAAATGAATGATTAATGTATATTAAATTGATGTGAGTGAATAGTTTTTAACCAAAGTTATGTTAGATGAAAGTCACTGAAAACTTGTCTCATATCTAGAACATAAAATAGAACTATTAAAGAATAACCATAATATAGATAGACTTGAGCGGTGTGAAGATGCACTATTTTCAAGGCATACTATCAGTTTGTACAATACAAGTTACTTTCCATAAGTGAAGCAAAAGGAAATTTGGTTTATGATATGTGAATAAGTGATATTTTTACTTAACTCTTGAATTAAGTATTTATAGCTTCAACCCTTTAATCAAGAATGTCATACTTTTTGCCTATAACCTTGGTCATGTGTAACATGACTTAGACTCATTAGAGAGCATGATGAATGACTTATCCTTTCAATTTAGGAGCGCGATTAGCTCATCCACGATACTCGGTACTATTCACTTATGACAAGGATAGTCTGGCTAGGTGTTGGGATGTGCTTGGTGAGCCATCATCTATCATGCAGGGAATCATGGAGAGATCGCTCCTACGTTTGCGACCTCACCCAAACTCTTTTTAATTCCTCTCTGTACCATTTACGAGATTGAGGGATAATGGGCCAAAATAATTGATATTTAATGTGATTGGATTATAATAGTCCATCATCTCTCTAGCATGGAGCCGATAAGGGAGAAATGGTTAAAGAACAGACATAATAATCCACAATTCCTCAAGCACGTGGCTTGTGAGAGAGAAATGCTTATGAGAGGGATATAACAGTCAAGAGTTACTCAAGTACAAGGCTTGTATAGACAAAGTGGTTATGGGAGGTGAGTTGACAAGACTATGATCCTACGTGATTAAGGTTGTGGTCATTTAAATTCATTTGATTTATTGAAGATGGTTTAATTTATTGACTTAAAAGTTCTTAGAAAGTGTTTTTAACATCTCATTGAACTTGTGATAACTAATTTGTCCTTGGAAAGACCATTAATATGAGCTATCTACTGGTTTGCATGTTTGTGAGTAGAACCTTTAATGTTCTTACATGTCAATAATGGCTACTAGGCTAGAGGGATATTTGTTTCATATAAATACAAAGACCTTTGCATAATATTTTTTTCTCATTCTCTTCTCTACCAACTTAAATAGAAATTGTTTAACCTTGACATTTCATTTGTTCATGTGAACTCAGCTTTACCCATCATTTCACGACACCTTTCAACAAGTGTTCCCTTATCCTATTTTACATATCTTTTTCTTTTACTACTTAGATGATGATGTTCCTTAGGAATTGTGACGCTAGTGGAAATGTAGTTTATCCGAATACCCATGAAGTGAGGTGGGAGGTATGGTAGTGTTATATTGAGAGTTCAACACGGGAAGTAAGAAAATGAACTAGAGATTCGTTGAAATATAGATGTTTGAGAGTTAAGATATTCGTTCTAGTAGTAGTTATAATAGTGACGCGTCTAAAGATAGTGATATTATTTTGATCTCTTTTTACACAGTACCTGAGAGACCATATATGATGACCTTAAACGCAAGCTTCAAATATAATTATGATGAAGTGGTGAATGCCAACTCCATATTTAGTAACAAAGTGAGGGTAAATGTGTTTCATAATGATCTATACATATCTTCCATTATAAGTGAATATGATGTCTTTTAAGAGCATTATGTGGATTGCAAAAAGGTTTGTAAAAGGCTTCCACGAGGGGTAGAAAGAAAATAAGTTTTCTTGTATGTGTGCGTGTGTGTGTATGTGTCATATCTAATATAGGGATGGGATTTCCCTTCATAACTTTTCAGGCAGACATTCTGAAAGTAGTCAACATCGCACACTCACGATTTTGCACAAATAGTTAGGCCTTTGTGAGGAGATTCTATATCATTTGCATGGCCATTGGGATCACTCTACCATGGGCATTTTATCTCAGTTTACAATACGAATGTGTCGATAAAGTAAATTATATTTCCATAAGTGCCCTCTCATTAGAGGGACACTCTCCCTTTACCCATTAAACAATAAAAATTGGAAGAACAAATCCGTCAGTGTGCAAGGTGGTATTGATGTTTCTGGGGTGATTTTGAGGATGATGGGGCTTACAAATTTCCTCTTTATTGGAAGGGAGGACCAGTAACATTATTAGGTTTTGACTATGATAACATCAAAGAAACTTAAAAAGATGGGGTTGAGTTTTAAGAACAGTTTTGTATTTTAAATGTTAGGGAATTGATGGACTTCGAGTGGAATCAGACAGGGCTTGATTAATATTTGCATAAGTTTGTCTTGTTAAATTTGTTTTTATTCCTTTTTATGCTTCTTTTTTTTTCATTTTTCAATTTGGTTTATAAGGAGAGAATACCCCTCATATCCCTTACTAAGAGGAAGGCGAATCTAGAGAAGACCAAAGCCAAAAAAGGCAAGGTGAGACCATCCACACAGAAAAGTGATCCCTCCAGGATAGTTACACGGATTTCCAAAAGGAGGAAAATGGCCCGTGTGAGAAATATTATTCGGGTACAACCTATATCGATGGTAAAAGATGACGTTATCAGCATCGTCTTGTCATTTCATGTAAAATGGCTCAAGGCGAACATGGGAAATGAAATCATTACTAACTTGGAATAAGATGATCCAACTGACATGGAGAAAGTTCTCCCTTGGAATAAGGTGTGGTTGGCTCTTCTAAGAGCACTTCTGTCATGATTTGCTTTGAAGTCCAAGAGGTTCCCTTATTTTAAGATAAAGGTTTGATGGTATGGTATTAATTTGTAATCAGTTTGACTCATTAAATGATGTTCAGAAGACGAGGAAGATAGGTTCAAAAGAGTTGTTTCATATATTGGGAACCTACATTTAAAGAAATGCTCTTCTTGGAAGGAATATGTTTAAGGAGTTCGACTTTGGGTAGAGGAATGGAAGTCAATTGAAGTTCGATCTCATGGTAATAAAGGAGAGCTTTTATATGAACGCGGCCTTCTTGGATTCAAAGAATGAGAATTTGTCTTCCATGGAAAAGAAATATAAGAAGGTCCAACGTTCAACGGAAAAGAACAAATCAAATAAGAAAGACAACAAGGATACTTATAAATATCCGAGTGATGATATGGCACGAAAAAAGGAAGAAATAAACTCTTTGAAAGAGGCGTTCATGACTGGTGATTCTACTAAGATCACATTAAAGGTCAACTTGGAGAAATCTCGCATGAATGTTGTCATTTATTTTGATGAGGCATTCGGGAAGGTCAAAGAATAAGTTTGCTTATTTTAACCTGATCTTGATTTGAGCAAGCTTGACTTATTCGAGTTTATCTAGAATGGGAAGTTTGTGGATGAGTGAAAGAAGATGAGGACGAGGATGAGTCCATACCATTTTTGCATAAGAGGGAACACTCATTCCTAATGAGAAGAAAACTCATATCCCAAAAAATTGAATGATGTGTTTTTTACTCCTTTTTTATGTTTTCGTAAGTTGTGGTGCTCATTTTCTATAACAGGCCCATTTCAAGGGTTTATATTAATGAAATTTTACTTTTGTGTCATTCTTTCATTTTCATCTATCTGAGCTTTGTTCAATACTTTTGTTAAGTATATAATTGAGTTTATTCATTTAATAAGGCACATAGCAGCCCAATTTGGAATGGTGAAATCCTTGGTGGCGAGATAATCCCTATTAGGATTTAGCGAGATCGATTAGGGCATTAAGATTCCCCTCGGGGTGCGATGATACCCGATAAGACACAATAATACCCAAGAGAATGCAATGATACCTCCAAAGAACACAATGATAGTTTGAGGGAAAAGTGATACCCCAGAGGGCGCAACAATATTATGTGAGTACAATTAAGATGATCTTGCTTGGGATACGTAAAGCAATAGGTCTTTTGGTTTCCTATATGTGAATAAGTAATACCTTGACCTAACTCTTGAGTTAGGTATTTATAGCTTCAGCCCCTCCCTAAATGATGCCTGTCTTTTTTTCCTATAGCATAGACCATGTGCAACATCACAAACCCATTAGAAATCTTGGTGAATGGCTCATCCCTTCGGTGTAAGAAACATGATTAGTCTGTCAACGAGACTCGAAAATATTTGATTATGACAAGGATAGTCTTGCTAGTTGTTGAAACATACTTGGTGAGTCATCCTCTATAATGAAATGAATTATGATGAGCTCGCTCTCCCACGTGACACGTGTGTGACCTAGTCCAACCTCTTTTCAATCCTCTTTGTCACATTTACAATATAGGGGCTAATATATTGAAAGCATTGATACTTAATGAGTTAAGATTATAATAACTACAATCCCTCAAACATGAGACATATAAGAGAAAAGTTGTTAAAAGAAGATACATAACAATCCACAATCCCTTAAGGATGAGGCCTATAAAGACAAAGGGCTTAAAGGAGGTGCATAATAGTCCATAATAATTCATTCACTAAGACAAAAATTTCGTATAACTCAATAGTATATTTCAATTAATAGAATAATGAAAGTGCCTTATTCAACACTTTAGAAATGTGGGGGTTAATTCTTATTACTTTTAAAATTTTATTATAAAGACTTAATTAAAATGGTAGATTGTAGACATTGTAGACTTAATTTTAAATGTTTAAACAATATTATTGAGTATCCATCATAAAACTTATTATTATGTAAAATGTTAATCTTTTAATATTTTAAATAATATCAAGCTATTGAATTTTGGTGGTCTATAGAATGTAAAGATAAACTATCAACTTCTATTTTAAAGTGTGTCTCATATTCTCTGTCAAAGGGTAGTGTGATTCAGGTCGGAAATTTATCCCATTAAAAATCAATTTTTCCGAACCTCTAATGGAAGCTCCGTGTATTTTGTTCAGATCAAGAATCAAAATCATTCATAGGGTGCACCTTTAGGTTGAATGAGGAGATATAAGTGGCAAAACTTGATGGTATAGAGAGTAAAGACCGTCGCCAGAAGTCTGCTATGTCTTTAAGGCGTCATCTTAGATATTGATAGGATATTTTAACGTATGTAGGTTAGGGAGTTCTACTAAGAAGTCTAAGGTGAAGGATCTCATTTCCTATAATTCTCTAGAGTATGTGGCTATTGAAGAGACTAAATTTGGAAATGTCTCTACTTCCCTGGTTCATTTTCTTTGGGGAAATTTGTTATGTGAATGGATTTTTATTCCTGTAATTGGAAATATTAGAGGCCTCCTCTTCATATGGTGCATCACTAAAGGAAGATCCTTGTAACACCCGACAAATATATTGCTTAGGATATATGTATATAGTATTAATATGGTACGTAAAACATTTATACATAAGCAGCATAATAGATATAAGTAATTGTATGAGTTACAGTTTTTTGCCGAAACTGTCATGGCCAAAATATATAAATCCCAATAAGTATTAATACATGATCCAAGGTACATAAATTGAAAATACAAAAAGAGTAGAATAACGCCAAGAAAATTGCTAACAAGCTAAGCCATCTTACCCTTGCCACAATCCTGCCTCGAACTACCTGAAAAATGATAATTGGAATGGGGTGAGATTACTAAATCTCAGTGAGTCTCCCTATCTTAAAGGTTCGCTCAGTACTACAGGGTGCATGCATCAGAACGGATTCACCGAGAACCCGGAGTTTTATCTCACAGTTAGGTGCAAATACACAATAAGGATACACCACCATTGGAAGTCCAATAACTAACCAATAAGACAACAAGAAAACATTTGGCACAAAAGCCACAAATAATTAGCACAAGGCCCAGTACAACGACCACAATAATATGCGCACCTGTACCCGTGTACGAGGAATATATAAGTATGTTCTACCTGCTCAATAGACTACACACTCACACCCTCGATGAGTTACTCCCGTGCATCGCATCAAGAGACTTGTATCAGCACAATGCATGATGAATCAGATTATTCCTAATTGGAATTCCAACTATGACGAGTTAAAATCCGAGGTGACAATGCTTACGCGACATCTCTTCCCTGTCTATCATCACACCTGCACGTGTGATCCTATTCGACACAAAGCCAACATTAGGTACAAAAACACCGTCTTGACAACACGAGCCCACCGGACGAAAGTCTAATTGTTTTACCTACGTGGCACCATTAGAGGTGAGTTAAACCAAGGATTTTCTACATGGAAATTTTCCTCTCTACCATACCAAGCACGCCTATGTGACCTCCACAAGCGAGGAAACGCCCCAAAGGACTCCCAACTGCATATCGCAATGGTAGCTCAGGTGTGTATGACATACCCAAAACACACAACAAGGTATCCCAGAACACACAACAAGGCACTAACTAAAGAACCAACAACATTAGTTGTGGTTATAAGTGATTTACCATCTATTAGTAGGCCTACTTAGATTCAAGCATAGATCATGCAATCAAGCACGTCAACCACACATGCAAATGCACCCGACATTCAACCGGAACGAAGGGCAACCACAATTGTTCACATCAATTCATGCATCACATAATACATTAAAACCACAATATATATTAAGAATAAATAGAATTCATGAACATTCCAAGAGCATAGATAACAATACATTAGCCTTAGACCGCATACAATATAATTAGATAGTTACTAAGGGGATCCATTCCCGATTTCGGAACATTTCTGCACTTGGGGAGAAAATCATATAGTTATGTTAGGCCAAGTTCGCTAAGCGAACTTGTAGCGAAGCCTCAATTCACTAAGCGAGCTAGTAGCGAGCTTCAGCGAATGAAGTCAGTAGCTTTAGCCAATTCAAAAAGGCACAGTTCACTTCGCGAACCTCCAGCGAGTGCTCTATTCGCTAAGCGAACTAGTAGCGAGTAATTCATTTAATTCTTTCCTTCAGTCCTAGACCATCGCTATATGAACTCTGTAACGAAGGATACTTCACTAAGAGAATCATAGTTCGCTGAGCGAATTTTTCTGCATAAATATCCCTTTAAGTCTTAGACCTTCGCTAAGAGAAATGTAGTTCGCTAAGCAAACTCTACTACATTCAGAAAAGTCAGAAAATGCAGAATTCAGACTTGGGTCCTCAAGACCCCAAATTTCCACATGTAATTCGAAATGAGCAACATACATGTCAAAATAGGGATGCATGAACATAATATTACAACATTAGAGTCAGAATCATGCATTATCAAGGATTATGATGAATATATCACTCAAAACCCTTCCTCCATATCTTCCCCAAAACAATATTTTCCCCCAAGTTTCTATTCTAATGAGACTCATCTTAGAAATTGATGATGAAGAAGCTGCAAATCAGAATAAGAAGGATGATGAACTAAGAGATAGGGAATGATGTTGGGACATGCAAGGTTGAAGAAGGCTTGAGCAACTTTCTCCTCTCCCTCTTCTTCTCACGTTTCTCTTTCTCTCTTCTACTCAAAAATCTATTTTTTTATACAATATCAAATGAAATTCACAATAAACAGCCCCTTATGTTTTCATTCAATTGGAAAAGACCAATTTATCCCCCAATTATATAGTAATGACTAAGATCCCACCTTGTTCAATTCCAACTAAACAAGAATTTTCTCATAATCTTATATTAATCGAATTTAGAGATGAAATGGGATATTACATTCTCCCACCTTAATTTAGAATTCATTCTTGAATTCAAAAACTTACCAGAAAAGATGAGGGTACAACTATCGCATCTCCAACTCGAGCTCCTAAGTGGATTCATCGGGACGAGTCTCTTCCCACAACACCTTCACAAGAGGAATGTCGTTACTCCTCAAGGATCTACTAGCATGCTCCAAAATACAAACAGGTTGCGGCTGAAAGGAAAGATCTGGTTCTATCTCAATAGCTTTGGAAGGATAGGATGAAATGAATCTAGCATGAACTTCTAAAGCTGGGATACGTGAAATACATCATGCAGCCCGGATAGTGAAGGAGGAAACACTAACTGGTATGCAACCTCACATACCTGTCCCATGATCTGATAAGGTCCCACGTATCTTGGGCTAAGCTTTCGCCTCTTAAATGGTCCTTTCAACTTTATCCTTGGAGTAACTTTCAAAAATACATGATCACCTTCATCAAATTGCACATGTCTTCTCCTTTTATCCGCATAACTTTTCTGACGATCTTGTGCTTTCTTCATCTTTTCTTGGATCGTTTTAATCTTCTTAGTATCTCTTGGATTATCTCCGGTCCAAGAATTCCTTTTTCACCAACTTTCGACCAACACAAAGGAAATTGACATTTCCTTCTATACAAGGCTTCATATGGGGCCGTATCAATACTCGAGCGATAGATATTGTTGTACGCAAATTCAATCAAAGGCAAATGATCTTTCCAATTTCCCCCACTTTAAATAATACAAGCTCTCAACATGTCCTCGATTGTTTAGATAGTTCTCTCTGTTTGCCCATCAGTTTGAGGGTGGTTTGAAGTACTCAAATTTTACTCTGTTCCCATTTCACGATGAAACGCCCGTCAAAATTGGGAAGTGAACTTTGGATCTTTGTCCGATACAATGATAGACGACAGTCCATGCAATCTAACAATTTTAGCTACAAAAAGTCTTTCCAGATGAGTAGTTTTATGTTTTGCCTTAAGCGATAAGAAATGTGCAGACTTCATCAACCGGTCTACAATCACCCATATGGAATCATGTCCACCCAAGGTACGTGGTAATACTACAATGAAATCCATGGATATGTTGTCCCATTTCCATATTGGAACATCCAATGGTTATAACATACCACCGAGCCTTTGGTGTTATATCTTCACTTGTTGACAAATCACACACTGTGCCACATAGTTCGCAACATCTACTTTCATGCCAGACCACCAAAAATGTTTCTTCAGACCTTGGTTCATTTTAGTCGACCTGGGATGAATGGTAAACTTGATCTTGTGAGCTTCATCCAGAATCATTATCTTTAACACCACATCATTGGGTACATGCACCCTTTATCTAAATAGAATGACTCTATCAGATGCTCGAAAGAAATCTGGAAGACTTTCCTTAGATTGCAATTCCATATCGTTGCATTGCGCCTGGCGAATTCTTTCCCATAATTCATTCTCAACATTCAGATTACTGATAAAAACATCTATTGGTACCCATTAGAATTGCAAATTAAGGTTCCTGAATTTCTCCAAATGATAAAATTCTAACACCATCAATTATGAGACTCGAATATCTTTTCTACTCAGCGCATCTGCTACTTTGTTAGATTTTCCAGGGTGATACCTCAAATCAAAGTCATAATCCTTAAGATATTCCATCCATTTTCTCTGGAGCATATCGAGCTCTTTCTGATCAAAGAGATACTTCAAGCTCTTATGATCACTAAAGAACTCAAAGTGGACTCCGTACAAGTAGTGTCGCCACACCTTAAGTGCAAAGACAATTGCAGCAAGTTTAAGGTCATGAGTGGGATAATTCTCTTCGTGCGGTCTCAACTGTCTAGATGCATAAGCTACAACTTGACCATCTTGCATCAGGACACCACCTAAACCCTTTTTGGAAGCATCACAAAAAACTTCATATGATTGCTCTGGATCTGGAATCACCAACACCGGAGCAGTAGTCAATTTCTCCTTCAATTTCTAGAAACTTCACTCACATTCGGAATTCCAACTGAAAGAAACTTCCTTCCTTGTAAGCCTCGTCAAAGGTAATTCGAATTTGGAAAATCCCATAATAAACCTCTGATAGTAACCTGCCAAGCCTAGGAAACTACAAACTTCAGTTGCATTCTTGGGTCGTTCCCAATTTATCACAGCTTCCACTTTAGATGGATCTACGACTACACCACCACCAGAAATAACATATAAGAGGAACTTGACCTCCGTCATCCAAAACTCACACTTGCTAAACTTTGCAAACAACTTCTTATCCCTCAACACAAACAATAAAATCTTTAAATTTTCCATATGCTCTTCCACAGTCTGAGAATAAATCAGCATATCATCTATAAATATTATTACGAATTGGTCCAGATATGGTTGGAACACACAGTTCATATAATCCATAAAGACAGAAGGAGAATTGGTCACTCCAAACGGCATAATCAAGAATTCATAATGAACATATCGCACCCTAAATGCAGTCTTAGATACATCCGAACTCTTGACCTAAATCTGATGATATCCTGACCTGAGATGAATCTTCTAGAACACGCAGGCTCCTTTTAGTTGATCCAGGAGGTCATAAATATGTGGTAAAGGATACTTGTTCTTTAGAGTCACCTTATTCAGTTGGCTATAGTCAATGCACAACCACATACTACCGTCCTTATTCTTAACCAACAAAACAGGAGCACCCCATGGAGAAACACTAGGCCGAACAAAGTGTTTCGCCAACAACTCTTCTAACTGGATCTTCAATTCCCTCAACTCAGTAGGAGACATTCTGTATGAAACAATAGAAACTGGAGCGGTTCCTAGAACAAGGTCAATAGAGAACTCAACTTCCCTTTCTGGAGGAAGAGAAGTGACATCCTCTGGAAACACATCAGGAACTGAAGGAAAATTGCGATCAAAAGCGCAGCGGAATTTAAAATTTTCCTTTAGTGATCCTTACGAATGAGCATGGTCAGTGATAGAAATATTTACCTCTTGTGGCGATTCAGACCTTTGATGTCGTGATCATGAGCGTTGATGAAGAACAACGCCTCTACTCAGTCCACACGAACAGATCGCTTCCGGTCACAGTGCTAGCTGATCACGAACGGAAACCTTGAGTGAGAGAGAGAATCAAAAACAAAATTACATCAAGTGAAATTGCTTCATCACAAGGGATTTATTTATAGAATCACTCGTGTGGGCTACAAGCTAAAAGCCCAATTAAGGCTATAAGCTAAAAGCCCAATTAAGCTTATGGACATCATACCTTATGATGTACCATATATCACTTATCCACGTGGTACCTTACCACTTTCCGTATTACACTTAAGTACACCGTACCTTACGGTGTTCCTTATTTATTCTATCTCTCATCAACCTGTCCTTATGTGTGTGACCCTGTAGGTTTTCGCGACGTTGGAAATTATATTAAATCACACATTTAATATAATAAACAGTGAGCGGTATCTAGCAACACATCACTGTTACCCAAGTCACGAAAATGTCATGTGATCTGACCAAACCTTTTCCGTGATAATATTTGTATTGTACAATTACCCTTTTGCCCTCATGTCTATATTGAACACAAGGCATACACTGTGTCACCCTTGTCTAGTTCAATATTGGGCCCTTAGACATTTATCCTGTTATGCAGGATGAGCAAATTCCATCTAGGTCACTCATGTCCCTTAGCATGCTTTGTGAAGTACCCATCAACCGTCTTTATAGTCATCCAGTTACGGATGATGTTTGATCAGTAATAAAGTACTTGACTATATATCTAGGGTCCATAGTGGTTTCAGGTCGAAGGGTGGTATACACCATTATCATCATGAGAATAACTTATGACACTTTGCATAACATTCTATGTAGTATTCTCATAGTGGGTCAATCCAGTATAAATATTACTCCTAATATTCATACCTATGTCAAGACTTGATAACTCCTTATCTATGATCCATGAGATGTGATCATCAATCTATCTTCATAATAATCTTAATGCTTTAATGTTATCCCACTTCACATTAAAGCTTGACTACGGATACTTTAAGAATAGTGTCTTATGTTTAATGGGATCTCATGATTAAGTCACACTTAACATTTCATTAAACCAATAAACCATTCTAGGGACTTTATTATTTTGGAAAGCAAACATAATAAAGAAATTCCTTTTATTATTAATAAATAATTCGATACAAGTACCAAAAGTATTGGCCTCTAGGGCTTACACCAACAATCTCCCACTAGCACTAGAGCCAATCAGGCATACCCCTAATACCCATAGATCTAGTATGTCCATCATGCTTCAGCTGCGCAAGAGGCTTTGTTAATGGGTCAGCAACATTGTCAAGTGTAGGTACTCTGCATATTTTCACATCTCCCCGATCGATCATCTCTCGAATGAGATGATAACGCCTAAGTATGTGTTTGGATCGTTGGTGAGATCTAGCCTCCTTAGCTTGTGCGATAGCACCATTGTTATCACAATAGAGATCAATTGGATCCACAATGCTATGGACTATGCCAAGTTCACTAATGAACTTCTTGATCCAAACAGATTCCTTTGCTGCAGTTGAGGCAGCAATATACTCATCCTCGGTTGTAGAATCAGCAACTGTATCTTGCTTTGAACTTTTCCAGCTCACAGCGCCACCATTTAAACAAAACACATAACCAGATTGTGATCTAAAGTCATCCTTATCTGTCTGAAAGCTAGCATCGGTGTATCCAATTACAGCAAGCTCTTCCTGACCTCCATATATCAAGAATGAATCCTTAGTCCTTCTCAAGTACTTAAGGATATTCTTGACAACTACCCAATGAGCATCACCGGGATTAGACTGGTACCTACTCGTTGCACTTAAAGAATACGAGACATCTGGTCGAGTACATAGCATGGCATACATGATAGATCCTATTGCAGATGCATATGGAATCTTATCCATACGATCCCTTTCTTCCTTACTTGAAGGGGATTGTGTTTTTGACAGACACATGCCATGTTGCATAGGTATGAATCCTTTCTTGGAATCATGCATATTAAAGCGTCTCAACACTTTTTCTATGTATGTACTCAGACTTAGGCCAAGCAGTTTTTGTGACCTATCTCTATAGATCCTGATTCCTAATATATAGGCTGCTTCACCTAGGTCCTTCATTGAAAAGCATTTCCCTAACCAAGTCTTCACTTGTTGCAAGGTAGGGACATCGTTTCCAATGAGTAATATGTCATCTACATATAATACTAGGAATACGATCATGCTCCCATTAACCTTCTTGTAGGCACAAGGCTCGTCTTCATTCTTGATGAATCCATATTGTTTTACTGTTTCATCAAAACGAAGATTCCAGCTTCTGGAAGCTTGCTTCAATCCATAAATTGATCGCTGTAACTTACATATCTTTTGGGCTTCCTCTGGTATGTCAAATCCTTCAGGTTGTGTCATGTACACATCCTCAAGAAGATTCCCATTAAGGAAAGAAGTTTTGACATCCATCTGCCATATTTCATAATCATGATATGCAGCGATAGCAAGTAAAATCCGAACAGCTTTAAGCATTGCAACTGGTGAAAAGGTTTCATCATAGTCAACCCCATGAATTTGTTTATAGCCTTTTGCAACCAGTCTTGCCTTATAGGTATGTACCTTACCATCCATGTCAGTCTTCTTTTTGAAGACCCATTTGCATCCTATAGGATTAACTCCTATAGGAGGCTCTACCAAGGTCCAAACCTAGTTTGTGTACATGGAATCCATTTCAGATTTCATGGCTTCTAGCCACTTCTCGGACTCAGGACCAGTTATGGCCTCTTGGTAGGTCACAAGCTCATCTTGATCCATGAGTAATACATCACCCTGATCACTTATGAGATATCCATATCTCTCAGGTTGTTGACGTATCCTGCTTGACCTACGCTGGTCTTGTTCTACTTGAGCAGGTTGCTCTTCCACAACTACTTGTGTTTCCTGCTCTAATTCGTCCATAGGTGTATCAATGCTTTGTGGTTCTTGAATTTCTTCAAGCTCTATTTTCCTCCCACTGATTCTTTTAGAAATAAAATCCTTTTCCAGAAAAACTCCAGTTCGAGCGATAAACAATTTGCCCTCAGAAGGATTGTAGAAGTAATACCCTCTTGTTTCTTTAGGATACCCCACAAATAAGCATTTGTCAGATTTGGGCTCAAGCTTAGTTGAAATTTGTCGTTTCACATAAACTTCGCAACCCCAAATCTTCATGTAAGACATATGTGGTTTCTTACCACTCCATATCTCATATGGTGTCTTCTCAACCTTTTTGGATGGAACTCGGTTAAGTGTGTAAGCTGCAGTCAATAGTGCATGTCCCCAAAAGGAGTTCGGAAGATCGACGTGACTCATCATGGATCGGACCATGTCTAACAAGGTTCGATTTCTTCTCTCAGATACACCATTCCATTGTGGTGTTCCGGGAGGAGTAAGTTGGGATAAAATCCCACATTCCTTTAGATGGTGTGATCGGTGGATCTGGAACTGACTGTTTAACGCTGGTTCGCGAAATGTCGCAGAAGCAAGAGTCGCCACCGTCTTTTATTTTCTCCAAATGGAAAGGACAAAAGCACAGAAAAATTCCTTATAGAGATTGCTCTCAGTTCGGGAGGTAGGTTATAGAAAGGGAAGGTGTTAGCACCCTTTCTATCCATGGTTATCCATGGGCTCTTAGATACTTGCTCATTTGTGTTTTCAAAATGGTTTGTTTGCTTTTCAACTGTGGGTTTTAAAAAGTTTCTTTGAAAATTTCAGTTCGACTCTTGTATCGGTCCTCAAGAGTGTTTGAAAAGTTGCTTTTGAAAGCTTTTTGAAAAGGTGTCAGTGTGAAAAGTATTTTTTGATTTGTTTTTGAAATTAGAGCAAGTATCTAGAGTCATCTACCTACCCTAAGGAATTCGTCTGTGTAAATGTCCTTAAAGTAGTGCCATCCCACCATTGAGAGGTAGGTAGCACCACCATTGGAGGTGTTCGGGTCAATACGAAGGTTCGGGACATGGTGATCACCAGAGCAATAGGAAGATACCTTAGAAGCTACCCTCATGCCAGGTTCCCGGATCACGAGGACTTACTAAAACATCCTCTACTCGACGATCACCTTTCGAGGGGCAAGGCAACAGTGAGGCGTACCCTAGGGGTGGTGTGTGATTTGTGTGTCATGTTCGTTTATTTTTGTCTTGTTCATGTCATGGGTGATCTACGCGTTGCTTTTATTTTAACATTAATTCTTGCATGCAAATTTATTAACAGTTAAAAAAAATGCGGAAATTAAAAGTTCCTACGCTATTACAAAGGCGCGGGTCCACATCGCCAAATTTAATCCAGGACCCGATTTGAAATAAAATAAAGAATGCGGAAAAGATAAATGTCTGATTTACACGGCTTTGGGAGAATTACATGAATATAGGAAATAAAATAAAAATGCGAGAATACGTAGAATCGGGAATGCGAGGGCGTTGGACCCCTTTTAAGGAAATTAAATTATAATTATGAAATTAATTAAATTAAATGAGAAAGGAAATTATTTTTTTTAGTTTTTTGTATTTATGGATTTTTATGAGAATTAAATGGAATTTAAAACCTAATTCTAGCTATTTTTAATTTATTAAAAAAACATGTTAAAGTTAAACCTAGAATTAACCTAATTAATTAACACAATTTTATTTACAAAAATAAATAATTAATTATTATAATGGTAAAAGAAAAGAAAAAGATAAAAAATGATTAAAACCCTAATTCTACAATTTTTAAGTTTATATAAAAAAATATTTAAAATTAAGCCTAGAATTTAAAACTAAATTAATTAACAAGATTTTATTTACAAAGATATTAAAATAAAATATATTTTTGTTTTTGTGACTTCCTGATTTTTATATTTTTTATGTTTTATGAAAAATATTAATTTGATGAATTAAATTAAAATGAAACAAATAAAAATAAATAAGGAAAAAGAAAAGAAAATGCAAACCCTTGGGGGGTGTTGACCCCAAACTGGAGGAATTGTCTAGCAATTAGGCCCATTTGTTTCAAGGCCTTGTTTGACTTTTCTGAGCGCGTGTAGAACGTTTGACCAGGGTGTATGGAATTCATCAGATCAGAGCCCTTGGATTGCCCTCAGTGGCCATGTGGCACGTCTGGATTATGAACGTATGGTGGACGCTTGGAGAGAGTGCTGCATAAGAACATGGTTAGAAAAATAATATGGAATAAAGGGAGGGGACCTGGGAATCGAACCCAGGTCCCAGAGTTTACCAATACGACGCCTGACCAATTGTGCTGCTGATTTTCTTTGTTAATTAAATGGACCATAATTATTATAAGAAAAGACAAACGTTAGTGGTCTGAGTCAGCAAAACGCGCGCCACTCTTTGAATAGACCAACCATATCATGCCACCTGATCTTCTTCCTCGTCCATGCGTTTTGACCTGAAAAAAGAACATCAAATAGCGGGGGTTTTGAACCCCCACAATCTGAAGTGCCAAAAAATAGCGAATAGAAATTGGCTGCATATAAAAAAAGCGCGAGGGATGTTTTAGATTCAGTGGAACGTCACGAGTTCAATGGTATAATTCTTATGGTTCAATTTTCCCATGTGGACGAAGCCCTCTTTTAAGGTCCCTGCAACCCTAAAAATTAGCCATGGCAATTCTTTATACAATCAATATTAATCCAATTCAACGATGCCATCAGTTTCGTTGAGTCCATAATAGTGGAAAACATGCATTATAATGTATGAATATGGCATAGAAATCAGAACATGAAAACGCGAAATATCAAGAACAGAACAGCTTCATTCTACAGTTTCTTGAGGCTAGAAGCTGTGATTTTGATTCAGGAAGCTTCCTTGATGTCTCAGGAAGGCAATGGAATAGTTGTTTTTCTTTGAAACGCACTAGAATGTAGTTTTCAGTTTTCAGATTTTTTACAAAAATTGCAATGTTCTTCTTCAGCTTTGGGCGCAGCTTTCAGGTTTTTTGCTTTAGGTCTAGCTTCTGGCTTATGTATGGAATGAATTAGGGTTGAGTTTTGAATCAAAAGATCAATGCAATCATGAATCAAATATTGGATTTAATGGCATATTTTTTTCAATCTTTTTCCATGTGTTTTGATGCCAATCATGTCCAAATCACCTTGATTCTTTCCATATAAAATAATGCACGAAATCTTGAAGGCATTCCATGCATAAAAAGATTTGAAAAGCTTGTTTTAGTATTTTTCATATATTTTATTTTATTAAATGAATTAATAGCAATTAAAAGTTCAAATAAATAAATAAAAATGATGAATAAATCCCCTTTGGGCCAAATGGTCGTGCATATGCTTTGGATGATGAATCTTGGAAGAAAATGTGGCCCATTAGCAATTTTGAGGCATTTGAAGCAAAGTTGACTTTTCAAAATTCTCAAAAATTTCCCAACTTCCACAAGGCATATCTTGATCAATTTTTAAGATTTGATCATGTTCTGTGACATTTTGGAAAGGTCTTGAAGTCCTATAACCAATGCCTTTGGTCCCATATCATTTTGATTTACCAATATCAAGTTATGGCCTTTGACCTAAAGTCCCTTTTTGTTGACTTTTGAAAATGACCTATAATATTGAAATTGATAACTTTTTGTGAGAGCATTTCTTGGACTTGAAGTGTGAAGAGGAGTTGTAGGAAATGTCTTTCTATTCAAAATGAGCTTTGGATGGAATTTTTCTGATAAGCCATGTGGAAGTTATGCCTTGGTCAAGTTACAATTGACTTTTTCAACTGTCCAAATATGGAAACTTTTGCATCTTGAGACTTTTTGAGCCATGCCTTGAAAATCATGATCAAGAATTGATCAAATGATGTTTATGGCTTCAAAATGAGATGTTGACCAAAAATTTGGACTTTTGACTGTCAAATGACCATTTTGCCCCTACAGTTGACTGTTGAGCAATTAGGGTTTCTGACTGGGCAATTTTATGCTGAAAGTCTTGAAACTTGGCATATGGATGCTTGACCATGTTTGTAGGCATGTGGGACTTGATTGGACCCTTGGAAACTTCAATTACTTTTCCAGAACCAAAACCCTAATTCTTGACTGTTAGGAGGCCCTTGAACTGTGCAACCCTTGGGGAATTTTGAAGCATGCTCTTTGCAAATTTTGAAGAATATGGGAGGGCAAATTTTGGGGTACAACAGATGGTCATCAAACTCTAGGCTTAAATATTCACCGCCTCGATCTGATCGAAGAACTTTAATATTCTTACCTAGTTGGTTTTGTACTTCATTCTTGAATTCCTTGAATTTTTCAAAGGTTTCAGATTTGTGTTTCATTAAATACACATAACCATATCTACTGAAATCATCAGTAAATGTGATGAAGTATTCAAAACCTCCTCTATCTGGTATGCTCAGTGGTCCACATACATCAGTATGTATGAGGGCCAAAAGATCATTAGCCCTTTCACCTTTTCCTGTGAATGGGGACTTTGTCATCTTTCCAATTAAACAAGATCTGCATGTCTCATATGATTCATAATCAAAAGAGTCCAAGAGTCCATCTTTATGGAGTTTTGAAATGCGTTTCTCATTTATGTGGCCTAAGCGACAGTGCCAAAGGTAGCTTGGATTTAACTCATTAGGTTTAATCCATTTAGTATTAATGTTATAAATTGGCATTTCAAGATCAAGGACATATAGTCCATTGTTCATTTGTGCAGAAGCATAGAATATATCATTCAAATAAATAGAGCAACAATTGTTCTTTATTATAAATGAAAAACCAAACTTGTCCAAACAAGAAACGGAAATAATATTCCTACTAATTGCAGGTACATAATAACAGTTCTCTAACTGAATTATTAAACCACTAGGTAAAGTCAAAAAATAAGTTCCTACGGCTAAAGCAGCAACCTTTGCTCCATTTCCAACTCGTATGTCAACTTCACCTTTTGCCAAATCTCTACTCCTTTTTAGCCCCTGCACATTAGTACAAATGTGAGAACCGCATCCAGTATCTAATACCCATGATGCAGAAGTAGATAAATTAATTTCAATAACAAAAATACCTGAATTTGAAGTCCCTACTCCATTTTTCATATCTTCCAGGTACTTTGGGCAGTTTCTCTTCCAATGTCCGGTCTTACCGCAATGGAAGCAAGTGCCCTCCTTTGCTATGCCTCCACTAGGCTTCAAAGCAGGAACAGTAGGTTTAGGCTTGGAAAATTCCTTGCCTTTCCCTTTACCAACCTGCTTGGTAGGCCTCTTGTTCAGCTTCTTTCCATTACTGACCATCAGAATGGACTTCCCTTTTGTCTTCATATTCTGCTCAACAGTTTTCAACATGCTTAGCAATTCTGGAAGACTCTTATCCATGTCATTCATGTTGAAATTCATGACAAACTGATTAAAGCTATCTGGGAATGATTGCAAGATAAAATCAGTTGCAAGTTCCTTTCCAAGCGAAAACCCTAACCTTTCAAGGTTCTCCACATACCCAATCATTTTGAGTACATGGGGACCTACAGGGTTTCCCTCAGACAACTTGCTATTAAAAAGGGCCTTTGAAAGCTGAAACCTCTCAATTCTTGCCTGCTCTTGATAGAGCATTTTCAGATGTCCGATCATATCGAACGCTGACATGTTCTCGTGTTGCTTTTACAACTCTGAGTTCATAGTAGCTAGCATGAGACAACTGGCTTCGTTAGCATCATCAAAATGCTTCTTATAAGCTTCTCTTTCTGCCTTAGGTGCCGAACTAGGTGGTTCCTCTTCAGCAACAGGTGTCTCCAAGACATACAACTTCTTATCGTGCTTGAGGACAATCCTCAGATTTCGGTGCCAATCCAGGAAATTTGTCCCAGACAATTTTTCCTTATCTAGGATTGATCGCAAAATATGGTTGTTTGTTGTCATGGTAATCTACAAAAAAAATGAAAATATAAGTATCATTAAAACAACATATTTAATTAGGCCTTTAATCAAATATGCTCCCACTATTTTACTCAAACCAAATGACCCTCATCATTTGATTCGGAAAATCCCGTTGGAAGACTTTCTAGTGGGTCGAGATCCACATTTCACTTCATTCTAAGTCAGCGTTAGGCTGATTACACAAAACTAGGTTATTTAGGTAGGAACTCCTTCCAATTGTATCTCATACAACTCTCGAATATTTTCAGTTGGGTGAATAACTCCTTATTCTAATTCATCATATGAATCATTCCCAACTCTTGCTTCTAAACATGTATAATCTTATTATAATGTGTTTAGCTAAGTTTGACCCATTGTTTTAGCAGTTGGATATTACAATTATCCCATCGCACCTTACTAATATAGAACATGCACCTCGCGTAGGCGAAGCCTACATTGTTCGATACTAGTCTTGATGAGTGCTAAAAATTGGAAAGCATGAACTTAATATTTAACTTGAGAGATTTTATTATTAGTTTGATCTCACCGGCTTAACATGCAATTCGTCTCTCTCATGCATCAACATACAAACACATGCATCAATATACATAAAAGGATACAGTTATGGCCCCTAACGCAATTGTTCTCCCAAGCCAATGAGAGAACCTAAGATAACCTAATAACGATCTAAACTTCTCCAAGCAAGATCTCCAAGGTTATCCTCCTTTGATATTGTATGCTTCTCTTTCTTCATAACATTACATTACATAAAAGAAACTCGTTTTACATACGAGGGAGTGAGATGAGAAAAGAAGTTACATCAAGAATTTTTAGAGAGAGGCACGACACGCGGACCGTATTTTACAATCCCAAAACAAAAAAAAAGGAAAAAAACTAAGGCCATAACTGATCACCACAAGACAATAATAATAAAACACTTTTATTATTAGTTTAAATTTTGTTAATTAAAAAAAAGGCAAATTAAATTTCGATGATTGATCACACTACGCAGAACTCTTGTGCATTCACAACCCTAATCGCATAACTCTGCAACAACACAACCCTTGTGCCGTCATGAACCCTAATGCAACAGTTTCATGCTATCAAACACATTTCGATTGATAATTCAGTATGATTAATCACATGCCATTGCTTCACCATACTAATGTCGGATTCCGAAACATATGAACAGTGATCGGTCAAAGGAATAACAATCATCAAGTGTTTGAATGAACGAAACAGAAACAGTATATCCCATATACCATCGTTGCGTCAGATTTAATTATATTATATATAAAAGTGATCGATCTTACTTGTGTAACCTATGGACGATCAATGTATCGCTGCTTCACCATACTAATGTCGGATTCCGAAGCATAGTCAACATCAATCATCCAAATAGTACACAACAGATGCCAAATTTAATTACTCGTTTGTTATTCAATTCATTCTGGTTTTAATCGAATCAAAACAGAAAATATAGAACATAAACAACTATCAGATCCATGGTTTCGTAAGTGGCTCTGATACCACTGAAGGAAAATTGCGATCAAAAGCGCAGCGGAATTTAAAATTTTCCTTTAGCGATCCTTACGAATGAGCATGGTCAGTGATAGAAATATTTACCTCTTGTGGCGATTCAGACCTTTGATGTCGTGATCACGAGCGTTGATGAAGAACAACGCCTCTACTCAGTCCACACGAACAGATCGCTTCCGGTCACAGTGCTAGCTGATCACGAACGGAAACCTTGAGTGAGAGAGAGAATCAAAAACGAAATTGCATCAAGTGAAATTGCTTCATCACAAGGGATCTATTTATAGAATCACTCGTGTGGGCTACAAGCTAAAAGCCCAATTAAGGCTATAAGCTAAAAGCCCAATTAAGCTTATGGACATTATACCTTATGATGTACCATATATCACTTATCCACGTGGTACCTTACCACTTTCCGTATTACACTTAAGTACACCGTACCTTACAGTGTTCCTTATTTATTCTATCTCTCATCAACCTGTCCTTATGTGTGTGACCCTATAGGTTTTCGCGACGTTGGCAATTATATTAAATCACACATTTAATATAATAAACAGTGAGCGGTATCTAGCAACACATCACTGTTACCCAAGTCACGAAAATGTCATGTGATCTGACCAAACCTTTTCCGTGATAATATTTGTTTTGTACAATTACCCTTTTGCCCTCATGTCTATATTGAACACAAGGCATACACTGTGTCACCCTTGTCCAGTTCAATATTGGGCCCTTAGACATTTATCTTGTTATGCAGGATGAGCAAATTCCATCTAGGTCACTCATGTCCCTTAGCATGCTTTGTGAAGTACCCATCTACCGTCTTTATAGTCATCCAGTTACGGATGACGTTTGATCAGTAATAAAGTACTTGACTCTACATCTAGGGTCCATAGTAGTTTTAGGTCGAAGGGTGGTATACACCATTATCATCATGAGAATAACTTATGACACTTTGCATAACATTCTATGTAGTATTCTCATAGAGGGTCAATCCAGTATAAATATTACTCCTAATATTCATACCTATGTCAAGACTTGATAACTCCTTATCTATGATCCATGAGATGTGATCATCAATATATCTTCATAATAATCTTAATGCTTTAATGTTATCCCACTTCACATTAAAGCTTGACTACGGATACTTTAAGAATAGTGTCTTATGTTTAATGGGATCTCATGATTAAGTCACACTTAACATTTCATTAAACCAATAAACCATTTTAGGGACTTTATTATTTTGGAAAGCAAACATAATAAAGAAATGCCTTTTATTATTAATAAATAATTCGATAAGAGTACCAAAAGTATTGGCCTCTAGGGCTTACACCAACAATTCACACACAACAGGAATCTCAGACACATTTTTCCTATCTTCGGAATACGTAGTGAGAACCAAGAGAAGAGGCTTTTCTTGAGTAAAAATACAATTGACCAGGTTATTTGTACCTTCAATCAGGTTACCAATAGCATCAACTGGGTGGTCGCCTCGACTGGAATGAAGATAGTTTTTTTCTTTACAATCAATATACACTGAGTTAGCTGACAACCAGTTCATTCCCAATATTACATCTATCTTCTTAAGTTTCAAGAAGATAAGATCAACCGGGAACCTACGACCATTGAAAGTAACAGAGAAATCCTTGCATACTTTCTGAGCCTCTACTACATCATCTATAGCAGATGAGATAATCATAGGATTAGAAAGAGTGGTGGCTTCGAATCCGAGCCATCACACACATGAATTAGAAATGAAAGAATTCATTGCTCCATAATCCACTAAAACAAACATAGGTTTACTATTAACACAACACATACCAGCAAGAAGGTTTGTGTTTCCTTGAGCCTTCCTCGCATCTAAGGTGTAAACACGACCTGTAGTCTTCTCACGTGTCTCTGGAGTAGGGAAATCTTTCACAAAGTGACCTACCAATCCACACCTGTAACACTTCTTTGGGTCCCCCATGCAATCTCCAGTATGCCTTTTCTTGCACTTGTTACACTAAGGAGGTTGAGTTAAATGATTACCATAATCTTGCTTCCTAACTGGAGGAGATTTATGAGGTTTCAGATATTTCCCCGACTTCCCTCGATCCTTACGTAAGGACCAGTTTTGCTCCCTTTCTTCTTTAACTCTCTTCAAACACTCAACATAAGTGGAGAATTCCCTTTGAGACACATTATAGGAAATATCAACATTCATTCCAAACATAAACTAATTGATCTTCCATAATTTATTTGGCGCATACAAAGCTTGCCTGGAGTAGGATAGCCTGGAATACCCTCTCCATTCTATACAACCAATCATGAGAAGCCACGGGATCTAAGCCATCCAAGAACTCTGGAGGTTTAATTCTGAAAAAGGCACGAAAATCTAGACCTGCTTCAGCTTGTGGAACGGGAGCGAGAGCCGCTGGTTGTTACCCGTGCATATCTTGCATCATCTGCATCATCATTTGATTCTATTGTTGCATCTGTGGCATCATCTGCAACCAGGGCATATTAGTATCTCTAGTTTCATCCTCAGGCTCCATATTCCTAGTTTCGGGCCTTCCGGGACCTCTGCGTCCATCATCCATCTTCCTGTTTGTCCTACACATAGAATTAAGTTGACCAGGCTCAACACCATGAGTAGAACATAAGGAATCATGCCGACTATTACACATATGAGGCAGGATTGAGCTAAATTATGATGTTTCATGGTAAAGCCGGGAATTGACATGCTCTGATACCAACTGTAACACCCCACACACACATTTCCTAGGATATATATGTGATATAGTGGGAGAACTGACTTAGGTGTTTTGTTTTTTATCGCAATTGTTGCGGATAATAAGAGTCGCCACCGACTTTTATTTTATCCAATAAAGGAAAGGGTGAAAAGAACAGAAAAAACCTTTTGAGAATTTTCTTGAGTTTGGGGGTAGGTTATGAAAACGGAAGGTGTTACCACCCTTTTCATCTGTAGTTATCTACGGGCTCTTAATTGCTTGATCACTTTGAAATGCTTTGTGTTTGTGTAAGTTTGAAAATATTTTGAAAATGCCTAAGTTTATCAAACTTTGCAATGAATCTCGCATCGTTGAGAATGTATACAAAGTGTTGGTTTTGAAAATATTTGTTGAAAGGAAGTGTTTGGAAAGATGTTTGAAAATGCCAATGTAAGGCCATTTTATAATGATTCTCGTATCGTTGAGAATGTATACAAAATGTTTGTTTGAAAAGTGTTTTTTAAAGTGTGAGGTGTAAATGGTTTTGTTTGTGAGAAAGCAATTACGAGCAATCTACCTACTCAAAAAGTCTTTATTCTTTTTCTCCTCCTTTAGATAGTGTTATTTTACCATTGATTGATAGAGAGACTTATCATTGGATGTGAGGGACGAGCGTGGGTCATTGTACAGCCATATAAGGAAACTTGTAAGATGTTTTAGCAATTGTCGTAAGGGACTAAGATCATTTACCAAAGGCAGCATCGAAGGCTCACTGAGGGACTATGATCTTTTAATCGAGGGTCTTTTGCTAAAACACCTCACGTTCGAGGGACATGATTGTTTTTATCCGAGGCAACAAGTGTGGGTTACCCTAGAGGTGTAAGGTGTTTGATTTCAAGTATTTATCTTTGAATTAGGGTTTTGCTAAGTTTGATTTTAAATCTTGTCATGTAAACCCTAATTACTAGCAACAATAAGGAAAGCGGTAAACTGCGGAATTTAAATGTCCTACGCTATTACAATATTTTGGGAATGGGGGTACAATTTTGTAAATGAGGGGAGGAAAATAATAAATCCCTAATTACTATTACAAACCATTGAATATGAATAATAATAATAATAATACAAAAATGTAAAGATGAAGAAGCAAAAAGAAATTTTTATTTTAGGGCTTTTTGGTGGAGAAAAACTTTAATGTTTAAACCTAATTAGACTAATTAATTTTATTTACAAAAGAAGTTAATTAATTATTTAATCAAAACCTAAAATCTAAGTTAATTAAAATAAAACCTAAATCTAATTTAATTTGTTTATAAAAATAATTAATATTAATGACAAAGAAAGTATTTTAGAGTGTAGAAAAATAATAAAATTTAGTTCTAAATATTAACAAAAAATGAAATAATATTTTTAATTAAATTAATTAAGAAAATATCTTTTTGTATTTTAGTTTTTAAATAAAAATAAATAAATAAGTAAAGTATAGAAAATATAAAAGATATGAGAGAATATTGGGCTAGGGGGTTTAAAAAGAAATATGGGAATTAAAAGTAGTAAAAAGGGCGCTAGGCCCAAATGTGTGTTTTTGTTGAATTCAGAAAATAAAATAAAAATAAAAGATGGGTATGTATGTTATAAAGCAAAAAAGGGGGTGAGAACAAGAAATTCAGATTAGGCCCAAGTTCTGAATCCAGCGCCTGTTTTGATCCCATATGGCTGACTTCTGATGGTCTATGGTGGGAAAGCACATTTGAGGCTTTGGATTAAATGGCTGGTAGATCTGATGGTCCATTCACAAGGTTGCATAACATGCGCGCGCTGCTTGATGTATTGAATCTTCGAGGAAATATTAACAAAAAAAATAAAAGGGTACCACTGGGGCTTGAACCCAGGTCCCTAGTAACAAATGCCTTACGTGCGCTTTCTCTGCCACTAGGGTGACTGTTTCATACGGTATTAAGACAAGTTGCATTAAATATAAAATGAACCCTTTCCTGAACACACTACATCTTCTTCCTTGCGCCAGCATCTCCATTGTTACATTTTCAAAATTTTGATCTTGCTCATTTCTCAACCATTTGCAAAAGTATAAACATGAAACTTGCTCCATTTTTAAATATGAATTCAACCATGTAAACAACTTAACCTATAAATCAAAGATGAACATTAATTCTTGTTAGTACCAAATAAAACCTAATTTTTTCAGAAAGTTCAAACTCAAAATTCGCATCACTCATGCAACATAAATGAAAACTAAAGGCATGGTTAGCTTCAGGGCTATGAAGTCTACATTTTTTATTCACAAAGTAACCATTAATGATGCTTGTAGAGAGAGTTAAAAGTTAAGAAAAACTTACTTCAAAACTGGAAATCCAGTATGGAGTTTGAGCACTTCTAGAAGTGTGGTGATGATCTGAATAACTTTACTGGACTCCAAGGAAGCTAATGCAACTCTTACTTTGTGATGAAAGTGGCTGAATTATGCTGGATAAGTCAACATGCAGAGCTCTGTTTTTGAGTTTGGAAGATGAGGAAGATGATGTTACAGTTGTGAAACAGGGATGAGGACGAGTTATATTTGATGTATGGAAGCTTTGAGAATGATTTAGAGGAAAAACACATGAGTGGATTGTGAGATTGAAGTTTTTGTCCAGAAATGATTAGTTATGGAGGTTTGGATGTAGTTTTGAGTTTCAGGGTGTTTCAGGGCTTGTGAATTCGTGTGTTAGGTTGCAAATAACCTCTTTATTTATAGGCAATAGGTTTGGAATCTTGAAGGGATCAGAAAAAAGAGATCACATGTTATGGTATTGAAACTTGATTTTGAAGCAAGCTTGACAAACATGGTTTCAATGCATAGTACATGGGCTTGTAGGGTGGCTAGAGGCTTTAAACATGTTTCTTCTGAGCATACATGTTGAGTGTGATCATAACAAACAAGTTATAGGCTCAAGACAAGTTGACATTATGATTAAAGTCACTTTTTCAAAATGGAAGTGTGAAATTTCTTCCCTAAATGGCATGATCACTTGGACAATGGCTCAAGCTCTTGGATCATAGCTCAATTAGTTGTGTAAACATATGATTATGGATAGATTTGCAAGTAAAGAGGCCTACAAAGCAATATTATGCAGCATAGTTGTGAGATTGGATCATGTGTTCATCAAGAACATAACTTGTAATTCAAGAATGGATGCCCAGCTTCTTCTCTTCGATTCTCTTAGATCAAGAATGATCTCTTCAAGTTTTTAGACATTTTGGAAAGCTTGAAACATTGTATACAACCTTCATGTTTACCAATTTGGCTAAATCATCTTGGAACTAGATGCAATTTGGTTAAGAAGTTAGGTCAAAAATCTGCCTAAACTTGCTAAACTTTTCACTAAGTGTTTTATGAAAAATGTCATGACTTTATGAGCTTATATCTTCAAATCTAAGCATTTTTTGGACATCAAACCTTAGGGACAAAGTTGTAGAATTCATCAAGATCTAAAACTTTCATGTTGAAAGTTTTCCTTGAATCATCTTGCATCTTGGTGAAAAATTGTCATGAAGTAATGAAATTATTAAGGCTAAAAAATACTTAGAATTTTCTAAGTCTTGAAAATATTGACTTTTTGTTGACCTTCTTGACTTTCTTGATTCTTGATGATCAAGTTTGATATTTTTGAATGTCTTGATGAATCTTGACCTTTGAAATTCAATGTTGACCAAAAAGTCAAAGTTTGACTTTTTGTGTACCAGTTGACTTTTCATTAGATGATCAAATTTCAACTATCAACCCAATGATCTTGAGACATGATTTGAGCCATGAAATTAGGTCAAGGTATTTTGTTTGAATCCTTATGATCATGCTTTAAGCCATTAAGTCGTGTACTAGGTCAAAAGTCAATGATTAGTCATTCTCAATCAAAACCCTAATTTTGACAATTTTGCCCCTTTGATGATTTGAGTGCTTTTATTGAGGAATTGTGATTAAACTCTAATAAATTGATGAATATGAGTTCAAAATGTTGATGTTGTCCAAAAGACATGAAGTTTGACTGTATATTAACCATAATTGACTTTTACCCAATACAACTGATTTTCAGTCATCTGAGCAATTGACTGAACAAATTTGTGATGCAAGGCCTGGAACTTGGTATGAGAAATCTTGAATACCTATAATGAACCATGAAAGTCATTTGAGGCATCAAAAGTCCAATTGTCCTTGAGAAAATCAAAACCCTAATTTGGAGGCTTAGTGCTTAGGAGGTGAGCTTGTCTGATCAAACCCTTGAGAACCCTTGAGCATTTGAGATCTTTGGTGAGAAATGTCTTGAGAAAAGAGAGGGAAAAATTTGGGGTACAACAATATACATATGGTATTAATATGGTACATAAAACATTCATACATAGTCAGTAGAATAGATATAAGTAATTGTACGAGTTATAATTTTTTCCAAAATTGTCATGGCCAAAATATACAAATACCAATAAATACTAATACATGATCCAAGGTACATAGACTGAAAATACATAAAGAGTATAATAACACCAAGAACATCGCCGACAAGCTAAGCCATCTTACCCTTTCCATGATCCTGCCTTGAACTACCTGAAAAATGATAATTAGAATGGGGTGAGATTACTAAATATCAGTGAGACTCCCTATTTTAAGGGTTCGCTAAGTACTACGGGGTGCATGCATCAGAACGAATTCACCAAGAACCCGAGGTTTTATCTCACAATTGGATGAAAATACACAACAAGGGTACACTACCATTAGAAGTCCCATAACTAACCAATGAGGCAATGAGAAAACATTCGGCACAAAAGCCATAAATAATCGGCACAAGGTCGGCACAACGGCCACAACAATATATAGACCTGTACCCGTGTACGAGGAATATAGAAGTATGTTCTACCTACTAAATAGACTACACATTCACACCCTCGATGAGTTACTCTCGTGCTTCACATCAAGAGACTTATACCAACACACTGCATGATGAACCAGATCATTCTTAATTGGAATTCCATCTGCGATGATTTAAACTCCGATGTGACATTTCTTACGTGGCGTCTCCTCCCTGTCTATCATCACACTTGCACGTGTGAGCCTATTCGGCACAAAGCTAGCATTAGGTACAAAAACTCTGTCTTGACAACACAGGCCCACCAGGCGAAAGCCTAATGGTTTTACCTACATGGCACCATTAGAGGTGAGTTAAACCAAGGATTTCCTACATGGAAATTTTCCTCCCCACCACAAGCAGGGAAATTCCCCAAAGGACACCCAACTGCACATCACAATGGTAGCTCAGGTGTGTATGACATACCCAAAACACACAACAAGGTATCCCAGAACACATAGCAAGGCAAAAACTAAAGAACACACAACATTAGTCGTGGTCATAAGTGATTTACCATCTATTTGCAGGCCTAATTCGATTCAAGCATATATCATGCAATCAAGCACATCAGCCACGCAGGAAAATACATTCGAACATTCGGCCGGAACGACGTGCAACCACAATTGTTCACATTAATTCATGAATCACATAATACATTATAACCATAATATGTATTAAGCATAAATATAATTCATTAACATTCCAAGAGTATAGATAACAATACATTGTCTTAGACATGCATACATTATCATTAGATATTTACTAAGGCTATTCGTTCCTGATTTTAGAACATTTACGCACTTGAGGAGAAAATCATATAGTTTTGTCAGGCCAAGTTCTCTAAGCGAACTTGTAGCGAATCCTCGATTTGCTAAGCGATCTAGTAGCGAGCTATGACGAATGAAGTCAGTAGCTTCAGCCAATTTAGAAAGGTACAGTTTTCTACACGAACCTCCTGCGAGTGCTCGATTCGCTAAGCGAACTAGTAGCGAGTAATTCATTTAATTCTTTCCTTCAGTCTCAGACCGTCGCTATGCGAAATATGTAGCGAAGGATACTTCGCTAAGCGAATCATAGTTTGCTGAGTGAACTTTGCTGCATAAATATCTCTTTAAGTCTCATACCTTCGCTAAGCAAACTGTAGTTTGCTAAGCAAACTCTATTACATTCAGAAAAGTAAAAAAAACACAAAATTCAGACTTGGGTCCCCAAGATCCCAAATTTACACATGCAATTGGAAATGAGTAACATACATGTCAAAATAGGGATGCATGAACATACTATAACAACATTAGAGTCAGAATCATGCATTATCAAGGATTATAATGCATATATCACTCAAAACCCTTCCTCCTTATCTTCTCCGAAACAATATTTTCCCCCAAGTTTCTATTCTAATGAGAGTCATCTTAGAAATTAATGATGAAGAAGTTGTAAATCATAACAAGAAGGATGATGAACTAAGAGATAGGGAATGATATTGGGACATGCAAGGTTGAAGAAGGCTTGAACAACTTTCTTCTCTTCCTCTTCTTCTCATGTTTCTCTTTCTCTCTTCTACTCAAAAATCTATTTTTTTATACAATATCAAATGAATTCACACCAAAAAGCCCCTTATGTTTTCATTCAATTGGAAAAAGACCAATTTATCCCCCCAATTCTATAGTAATGACTAAGATTCCCCCTTGTTCAATTCCAACTAAACAAGAATTTTCTCATAATCTTATATTAATAGAATTTAAAGATGAAATGGGATATTAGAATACTGGTTTTATTTTTCAGGTTTAGCGGTTCTTTGTGTTAGCCTAGAATGGAGGACCCTAAAAATCCTATGTTTTATGGTTAATGTTTACTTTATATGTACCTTGCCTAATAAGAGAGTTATATAGCAAGAAATTCTTAAGCATGAAGGGTGGTTGGAAGGCGATATTTGGTGTTTTCTTGTGGATTTTAATTTGGTTTGTTCCAGTTCTTAGAGGTTCGGTGATGATGTTTTGCATAGTCTTGTTGGGTTGGATGGGAGACTAGGGTTTCCTAATTTTATCTCCCATATGAATCTTATTGTTCTCCCACTCTTAGGTAGGAATTTTACTTGGTTTAAACTGAATGGAGGTGTTGCTAGTAGACTAGATAAGATCCTTATGTTTGATGCCTGGTGTGAGAGGTAGGGTCAGAGGCCTCAAAGGGTACTTACTAGAAATTTGTATGATTACTGCCCTATTATTCTTCACTATGCCAATCAATTATGGGGGCCTAAGCCTTTTCGGTTCAATAATATTGGCTGGCTTATAATCTGTTTAGTGAGGTGGTGTTTACTAGGTTTTCCTCTTATGTTTCTTTGGGTTAGAAGGGTTTTGTTATTAAAGATAAACTTAAGTATTTGAAATGGGTTTTGAAAGTTTTGAATAAAGATGTTTTTGGTAACATGGTCCACCCAATTGATACCCTTAGAGAGAAGATTCAAAACCAAGATTTAAAGATGGGCCAGGGGGTTGCCTTGCACTATGAGATTATAGAGAGATCTAGGGCCATTGTGGATCTCTAGTTGGTCTTGCTGGTTGATCAGAACCTAAAGAGCGGCCATATGATGATCTGCAGTCGGGCTGTAAGCTGAGGAGAAAAGGGATTTGTACCTGCAGGGCACTCCAATGATCGAGTAAGAGTGGGAACAAGGAGGTACAAGCAAAAATATCAGGTAGTGAGTAGTGAATATTAGATATCTGGCCCTCACAAGTGTGAGTTTATATATAATTCCCCTGGCGTGTAGCCATTGGTTCCTGATTTCACGCCTGGATATGTGGGTCCGTAAAATCAGGTTACTACCAAGACTTGGTCAAACCGGGCAGATGTGCTCGTAACTAGCCGTTGGTCCCGAGGAGGAGGTTAGTTACGAGCATCTCCCTGGTCATTTCTTGGTGGCTTGCACGACGTTAATGTCGGCCAGGCTGAGAGGATACTCGTCGATCATATTGGGTTAGTGCTGGTTCGGGAGGGCAAAGAGTTGACATTGCCTGACAAGTAGCAGGAAATCTGGGTTATGGTCGTGCAGGCCGTACCAAAGGAAATGTCTTAGATTAGGCCCATTCTAGTTTTTGGGCCAGTCCAAAACACTAGTCTTTCCTTAGGATTAAATAATCTCAATAAGAATAGGTGGTTAATGGAAGGAGATGGTAATACATGATTCTTTCATGTTTGTGTTAAGAGAAAGAGCTTGAAGAATTCTATTTTGGCCATTTATGTTGGGGAGGTTTGGTTGGTATTAAACAAAAGGTGACTAGATTTTTCACTAATCGGTTTTAAAAACCTCTTCAAGATTGAACCCATTTAGATGGTGTGGTTTTTCGATCTCTTTCATTGGAGGATAATCAGTTGTCTTCTACTTTGTTCCATTCCTCAAATATTAATCTAGAGATCTCTTAGTATGATGGGAATAAGATTCTTAGTCTTGATGGGTTCAATTTCTCTTTCTTTAAGAGATTTTGGACTCTCTTTAGGGTTGATTTAGGTAACATGTTTGATTAATTCCATTATTTGCCTTCTCTCTCTTGTAGCTTTCCGTCTTTTTTTCACCCTTATCCCAAAAGTTGACTCTCCATCTAACTTGGGAGATTTTAGGCCTATATTTTTGGTAGGCTCTATTTATAAGTTGGTGGTAAAAATTTTGGCCTCTAAGTTAGCTAAAGTTATGGATAATCTAGTCTCACCAAACCAATCTGATTTCCTAAAAGGGAGGCTTTTGGTTGATGGGGTAGTTGTTGTGAATGAATTGGTTAACTTGGACAAAATAACCAAGAAAGGTTGTTTTATTCTCAATATGGATTTTGAAAACGCGTATTATTCTGTTAGTTGGGTTTTTTTAGATTAAATGCTTTCCCGGTTTGGTTCTGAATGATAAATGGTGCGCTTGGATGTGTGCCTATGTTTTTTTATGGGAATTAAGCTATCTTAGTTAATAATTTTCCTACTTAGGATATTAGTATATATAGGGTTTTTAAGTAAGGAGATTTGTTATCCCATTTCCTTTTCCTGCTTGTTGCAGAAGGGCTAAGTGGTCTTCTTGGTCGGTCTATAGAGTTGGATTTTCTTTATGGTTTTAGGGTGTGATCTTGAAATTTAGTCATCTCCCACCTTCACTATGTTGATGATACTCTTACCTTAGAAGAGGCTTCAATAGAGAATATGTGGGTTGTAACACCTTGATTTTTGATTTTTTTTAAATAGAGTTTCAGTATGGTTTTAATTTAATGATTTAAGTTGGTGAATTTTGTAACACCTATTATACCCCAATTTTTGCCCCTAAGATTTCTCATCATCTCATGTCACAATGTATCAAGACACACACATTAGGGTTGTTTCTCTCTTTATCTTATATTTAAGTTTGCTCTGGAGGGATTACCAAGCACCTTAAATTGTGTATCTTGTACATGTGTTCTTTTAATTAACATCAATATGTGTATATATGCTCCTTTGAATGTTCATATTGTAGGTGATCACAATTGCATTCATCTCACCATCTAATCTAGGGTTTAAAGGGTGATTCTCAATCAAATGGTTCTCTAGTGGATTGCAAGAGCTCAATATTCAAGTTCATGTCTATGGTATCAAATATTTGTGGTTCAAGGAGCTCTATCACTTCATTTAGGTCAAGATCTCCCCAAAGTTGGTGGTGGAATTCATCAAGAAGATTCATAGGTTCATGTGTTTATTTCCATGCCTTATTCAACAAGCTTCATTGAGACTTAAGCTCCATCTTTGAGTGTGCTTCAATACAACATCATTTAAAGGCCTCTTATGATTCATCATGCTTATTTTTCAAAAAAAAGAGTCCAAATGATTCAAGGTTGATTATATAAGTTTGAGCTAATTGAGCAAATACTAGATCCAATGATCACAAGTGCACAATTCTCTCAATTTTCAACATTTTGAGTTGGTTATTTTTCTATGGATTCTTATCACATCTACAACAACCTCTCTTCACATGATAAGATCCAATTGTGCAAGAAAAATCATCAAAAGTTGAAAGGAGTTTCAAGTCATTTTGACACTCTCTAAGCTAGGTTTGTTGACTTCTAAGTACCATATCTTGATCATTGTTTGAGATTTTTTATTGGTTACAAAGCCATGATTCTCTTTAAAGGGTCATTAATAAGCTCTCTTCAGAAGTCTAAGGCTAATTTTGAATGGAAGATCACTAAAAGTTGAGAAAGATTACAAGTCTCCTTGAAAGGCCTTTGAATTTTAGGGTTTGACTTCGAATGATCATAACTTGCTCAATTTTTATCTCCTTGAGCCCATTATTTTTCCACAATAATCTTTAGGATGTGAACTTCACCTTTTCTTTTATGTGCAAAGCTTTAAAATGGTTAGAAGATGCCTTAAGAGCTCAAACGATTTTAGGTCATTTCATGGATTTTCATCAACTTCACAAGGTCATAACTCTCTCATTTTTTGGATTTTTTAAATTATTAAAGATTCACAATTCTATTTAAGAAGTCTACTTCATACCATCTTCATTAACCAAAACCTAATTTTGAGTGAGAGGCCATGTATGAAGTCCACAAATCTGTGTGTTTTTTCCAATTTCAATTGATCATAACTTTAAACTTAGATCACCAAATGGAAAATTTAAAAGCACATTGTCAAGCTTGATTATTCAGCTTTCTAAAGAATCCAAGATTGTATCATAAAGGTCCTTGAGCTGTTTGCACCATGGTTGTAAAGTTGATGCTTTGAAACTGAAAAATTCATTGCAGTCAGTTTGCAATTTCCATAATATGGCTTCTAATCACCAAATAATCACGTGTTTTCCACTTAAACATGATTAGCAAAGATATTTGAATCATTTAGAGTGTCAAAATGCATCATTTGGATTATTTTTCATGCACATGTGGTCACACTTTCTTCATGATCACAGGTGTGCACGATTTCATCTAAAATTGCATCATTCCCCCTCCTCTTGATTCCATTCACTTCCCCTATAAATATAGATCTCCTCTACTTTATTTTACAAGCTTGGAGAGCCAAAGAACCTCTATCGAACTCCCTCCATACCTCTCAATTCTGCAACTTTGAATCTGGTTTTAAAGCATCTTTTAATCCAATTTATTTGATGATTCTTCATCCTTGAACTTCCCTGAATCTAACAGATGAATAGCCAAGCCTTGAGGTGTCCTGAGTCGTGCTAGCCAAGTCAAGTTTCAGAGAAATTTCTTCATACTTCGTTCAGGTAGTAATTGGCATCAATTCTTCTAACTCAAATTACTGAAATGGTCTATAATGTTAACTGATGCTTGTTGATGGTTTAATTTTGATAAATCAATGCATTTGATGCATCTATTTTCGATTTCAGAATTTTTTAAAACTCTTTGGTTTTTCTCAATTCGACTGAGCTACAAGTTAAATAATTTTTCCGCGAGGGTACAATTGTCTTTGTCTTGATGAGACGAATCGAATGGTATTGGTCTGAACCTCTAATTTTTCCATTTGAAGATTCACAATTTCTCTGGGTTTTTCTAAAGGCTGGAGGTTGAAGATGATGACATGTTTCGTCTCAACCAATCAGAGCGTGCCAATTATTTTATTTTTATTAACCTAGATTTATTTGATTTTGTGTGTTTTTCAATAAGGTCCATAACATGCACATCGTGCTAGGTCCCTTGGATATGCTTACTAATGCGTTTGACATTGATCAGATGGTCCACATTATTTTGGTTTTAATTCTATTTTTTGATTTTATATTTTAATTGTTTTAAACTTCAAAAATTCATAAAAAATTCATTCAACTTTAAAAATCATGAAAAAACTCTCAAAAATACTTTTGAGTTTTCTCTTTCTTATTATTATATTTTCACAATTTTATTTTATGATTTGGTATTTTTATATTTTTTCACTTTAATTGAATTGTTTTAATTATTTAAAAATACTTTTCTTGATTTTGAAATTCTGGAAAAAATATGGAAGAATCCAATGACCTCTTGACAAATATTGGTGAGCTCGTTTTATTTTTATTTATGATTTTACTAGTTTTTTACAATTTTTAGTTTATTTTTCTTATTTCTTTGAATTTTAAAAAATAGTTTCTGACTTTAAAAAATTCTGAAAATTTTTGCCTACACTTATTGACTCATGTTTGACCTAAGACTTTTTTTTAGGATTTTTATTTGCTATTTTAATATACTTTGTGTATTTTACCAATTATTTCCCTTTTACTAATCATTTAAATATTGTTTTATTGAATATTATTTATTTTTTTGTTTGGTCCTGATTTGGGTGTTATTTTGGGACAAGTTCCTCAACCTCATTGGATCTTGGATGGTGATAGATTGAAAAAACCAAATCCACCAAAATAGATGAATTATGTTGATGATATTTGAAACCCTAATTTCATTTGATACATCCTCTCCCTCTTCAACTTATCCCTTTCTTACTTGTGCTACATGTTGTTGGAGAATAATCTACTTATCATCTCTCTAATATGTGGCACATAGATTTTTATTGAACGACCTCAAAATAGGTGTGACTTCTACATAAGTACGTTTACGATTGCTTAACATAGCACTAAATTTGTCCTGATTCGAAAAATGATCATTCATGGCCCAAACCTATGTTTGCAAGCCCAAGTATGTTTAATTTGAAACTTTTGATCCAATAACCTTGAGGTTCATTGTTAGGAGGCTTTGATCTTATCAATCCTCTATTAAACTTTCATGAATTTTGGTCTAAGTGAATCATTTAAACATTATTGATCATATATGCTTGCCTTGAGTACGTGAAATAAATGATATACTTGACAAAAAGAAAATGAAACTCGTTGTTGAGAAGCTTTGACTTTATCAATATTCTAATGAGTTTTCAAATACAAGATTCAAGATGGTCATTCAGCTAACCTCTAACTTCTAATTCACTAATAATTTACTTTACTTTGTGCTTTTACTTTATGCCCTTTATTTTTACGCCTTTAATTTTATGCACCATTTACTTTAACATTTACATTTTATGTTATTTTCATCTTTGCTCACTTGAGTATTTATTTTTATGTCATTTTATCTTTGCTCATTTAAGCATTTATCTTTATGTCTTTTTTTAATTTATTTTTCTCACTTGAGCTTCCTTTTCTTTTTGAAGACACTTAATAACCAACTAGAACATTAAAAAACTTTAAGGCTACTTGGACTATTTGGTTATTATCCTTGGGATTATGGACTTGTGGACCCCTTGGACTTAGGATAAGAAGTCCTGATACCCTTGGGACCTTGTGATTCTATTGTTGTTTTGTCTGAAGTTCCTTGGGTTTAATCTAAGACATCGGGTTGATTTTCTTTGTGTGCGGGTTATTCTGATTATATGCTTTGACTATGATTTAGAATTCCTCTATTTATAGCTGTTACTCTTCCCAATTTTTGTGAATACTTAATGCATCTGAAGCTTGGGTATTCTTGAGAGGTTTAGTATTTTTACTTGCTTAGTTTCAATCGAAAGGATGAGAATTCTACATTGACTTCTTTATGTCAAATGTTGACTTCTTGTGGGTTAGATGGTTCTTTTCCTTAGCTTTTACTTTATGCTTTAGGATAGTCCCTTCATCTCCCCCTATCTTCTTTAATTTTAAAACTTTTCAAAACTCTTCTTATTTTCTAACTTGAATCGCTTTCATAATAAACATGGACTTAGGTCCATGCATTTTAAAAATCTTTTCTTAATCAAACTTTAACCAACTTAATCATACATTGAAATTTTTTTAGAAGACTAAAAGTTAATCAAACTCATTCAAACCATTTTTCCACTTTGGCTTTTTACTTTATAATTTTTTCTCAAAATATTAGACTCTTGTCGATTCTTGTAGTGATGTGAGATACTATACTTCTACCTTATATAGTGAAGTGAGATATTTTTCACTTGGGTGTTTAGTGAGGCTTTGATGATTTTAAAATCCAAGCTATATCCTCCACTTTGAGATGATGCAAATTCTCCTTTCTCATAATCGTGGGTAGTAAGTATGTTTTCTACTCGGGTGTTACGATGATATCTCTTCTCTTAAAATTAACCAACACGCATGTGTTTTAAAATTTTAAGGTGAACTACGAGTACCCTGATCCCCTATTGGACAGAAGGTGGTACGTAGGCACTAAAGTTTCACAACTGTAGCGGGTGCAAAATTGTAAAAAAATACTTCTTTTCTTATCTCCATCGTCTATTTTTGTATACACCATTTATAGCCAAAATACACAAATTTTCAAAGAGGTTTCTGTGGAGTATCGTAGATGTTTAGGGTACTAATACCTTTCCTTTGCATAACCAACCCCCGTACCTAGATTCTCCCCCTCTCTTTTGGGTTTATTCACTCTTTTCACATTCCTATAGAAATAATAAAGCGCGGTGGATTTTTATTTGATCTGTGCGATTCAAGTCAATCCAATGGCTTAGTCTCAATAATTCAACCACTACAGAAAACTGGAAACTTCACTATGGATATATTGATCAAATTTTGGTCCATCTTTAAGTGGGTTGAGCCTATCTTTGTTTATATTGTGTATGTGTTATTATTTGTTGTATATTATGTGTTGTATATATGTTTGTCTGGATTTTCCTAGTTTTCCGGGTGCTTGGTGATTTCTCATAAGTCCTCTAACCGGACTTGGGAGAACTTAAGATAGGACGAGCGGTATAGTCATGTTAACTTTGAGGGAGGAATCCCAAAAAAGGAGACATGAGATCCCCCACTCAGTGGAAGCCCCTTTGACTGTAGTATTCGTTTATCGAGCAATTGGGAAGACGTGCTGCTTTCGATTTGGGAGCATGCTGAAGCTGAGGACCGTAGAACCCTTAACCCATTTTGGCTTTTTAGGTGTAGTGTGGAAACTATGACGGAGCAATCCAGAAGTGGTTGTCACGCAATGCTACACTCAGATGAGTTTTTCCTGAGAATATTGCTGATTACTGGGTTAAACGGGACATTGGCAATATCCAAAGGAAGGATGTAGACTCTGGGAACCTTTTAGAACCTTGTTTGATAGGTGATAAACTATTAGTCTGTACCTTGTGGGTAGTACCATTGGCTTCATACTCGTGACGTCGAACCTATGAACCCCCATGTTTGTGATCTTGTGTGTGATTGTTGCATCATGCATTCATGCACCCATGAGCATTATTTAAAACAGTTGCTTCAAGGAACTTAAGGGTTGACTTTTGCAAATATCTCATGTAAAATTCAATCTGTGCTAATGTCCTTTAGATAATGCTATCCCACTATGAATGAGTAGGCAGTACCGTCGTTGGAGTGTAAGGGTCAATTCGATTAAGGGACGTGTGGTCACTAAAGCAACGTTAGGACGCCTTAGCGGTAACCCTAATGTCTTAGATCATTTTTCCGAGGCAACCGTTTCGAGGCAACTATGATCTTTGGACAAAATGGCAACCTCTAAAACTTCCTATACTCAATGACCACGTTCGAAGGCAACCAAGTGAGGTGTACCCTAAGAGTGCGCATGTGCGAGTGTGTTGTTTCCGATTAATTTTATCTTTGTACATGTCATGGGTGAGCTATGTTGATTTTAAGTTCATGCATTCGATCTTGTCATGCATTCCCTGTTACCAAGCATCTAACAATTTATAAGTTGTGGAAATTAAATTGCGGAAATTAAATCTAACTATTACAAGGCGTCGGGTATTTACATCGCCAAAAGCAACCCTTGAAATTAGAGTGCGGAAAATAAATAAAGCGATAAATAAATTAAAGTCCTATTAAAACTATTACATTGCGGAAGCAAGTACAATAATATGATAAATGGATCGCGTGCGAGAAAATTAAATCGAGCGCATTTTTTTTAGGGTTTTCACCCTTTTTTGAAAGAAAGCATTTTTTTGTTTATTTTTGAATAAAAAGAAATTAATTTAAGTTAATTAAATAAGTTAATTAATTAATTAAGAAAAAGATATTTTTGGATTTTTGGATATTTAAGGAAATAAAATAAATTTGATTAAAAGTTAATAAAAGCCTAATTTTCTACATTAATTTTAATTATTGCAAAAATATTAGAATTATACCTAATTAAAACTAAGTTAATTAAATTAGTATTTATTTACAAAAATAAAGTCATGAATTTAATTTTAATAAATAAAATGTATTTTTGTGTTTTTGATTTTATGAGGAAAAAATTTAATTGGTTAATGATAATAAAAATAATAATTAACAAAACATTTAAATAAAAGAAATATAAAAAAAGAATAAAAATAACCAAGGGGTTTGGGCCAGATTTGGATGGTGAGATTAGCATTTTCCAGGCCCATTTGCTGCAAGCCTGATTGACTTTCCATGATCTCACGTGCGCCTGTTGACTAGAGCACATGGTGGTCTTTCATTCTGGGCCATCAGATTTGGCCTGGAGGCCATCTGGCAAGCATTGGAATGGTGATGTATGGTGAACTGCGCCTTTGGAAGGGTATTGGATAACCTGGAGACAAAATACAACAAATATTGGGGGACCTGGGATTCGAACCCAGGTCCCAATGGATTTTGCACTAGAGCCCTTACCAACTCAACCATCATGCTTAATTGTTAGTATAATAAGAAAAGAATATAATATATGAAACAACAACAATATGCCAGCAATGCAAAAACACGCGCGAAGCTTTTGAATGGGCCAGTTGGAAGAGGACACGTCTTCGTCTTCTCCACTGAACCCTGGTTCGTTTTCCTGCGGATTTGAATCTACAACTAAATCCCTAGGTTGATCCTAAAATCTTCTCTAGGCTATGGAAACGAATTCTGAGACCATCATCATGCTCGTCTCTTCCTCCTGAACACGCTCATGGCCATTGTTTGCATCAATTTTTCCTGAAACTGAAACGCCTAAAAACAAGAACCAAAAACCCAAGTTTCGGGTATGGCGTTACAGGCTATGAAAACAAAATCAAACATTGCAGAATGTTTCGAAACCATTCAAGAATCATGAATATGTCAATGTTTTGTCAAGAAAAAGCAAGAATATGGAGTTTCGATTTCACATACAGAGCGAGGTTCTGAGAGACTTACAGTGCATTTTAGGAGGCGAATGGCTTTGCTTTTGATTGCTACTGCTTCAGTGGATGTCCAGCAAGAGAACCACGTTGTGTTTTGGCCTTGAATTGGACTCTAAGGGTGATTTCAATTTCAAGCTTTTTCAAGCTTTTTTCAAGTTTTGCTTTTGTGATTTTTGCAGCCTCATGGTCCTCTTGCTCGTGCCTTTAGCTTGTATAAGTATAATGGAATGAATTAGGTCAAGTTTTGGGCTTTGATTCCTTGTGCATTGATGATTTAGGATTTGATATGATCCTCCATGAATTAGCTTCCAAATTTGTCCTAAATCCAATATTTTGTGCATGATATGGCTTGATACGAGTTTGATTGTGTACATGATGATATTTAAGACTTGTATCATTCGAAAAGATACCAAGTTATCAATTTTTAGATTTTATTTGGATTTAAATTGATTTAAAATGAATTAATTCAATAGAAATAAAATAAAATGGAAAAATCAATGAATGGACATAAAACTGAAGATAGGACACGTGTGTAGTGTGACAAGATCAAATCAAGTGGGAAAAAGTGGGCCCTTTTGACAAAATTTTAAGTTTGGGGGATAGTTGACTTTTGGCAATTTTGGAAAAATGCCCAACTTCAACAATGCATAACTTCTTCAATTTTGAACTTTTGGAGCTGTTCTTGGACTTATTAGAAACCTTGAGATGTCCTCTAACCAACCCTTTTGGTCTCATATCATTTTGATATTCCTTGCTCAAGTTATAAGCTTTGGCAAAAAAGGTGTTTTTGTTGACTTTCAAAAATGATCTATAATGTCCAAATTTATAACTTATTGTGAGTGCATTTTCTGATCTTGGGGTATGAAGATGGATTGTAGGAAATTGCATCCTCTTCAAAATGAGCTTTTGATGGGTCCTTTCTCATAAAGTATGAGAAAGTTATGCTTGGTCAAAGTTGAGTTGACTTTTCCTACAAAACCCTAATTTAGCAACTTTTGAATCTTGATGAATCTTGAGCAATCCTTGATGAATCATGATCAACCCTTGATAAAATGATGAATTAATCTTCAAAATGAGAATTTTGACAAAAAATCTTGAGGTTTGACTATTTATAGGTCACAGTTGACTTTTGCCCTATCATAGTCGATTTTTGGGCCTCTTGAGCAATTGACTGACCAAACTTCCTCTGCAAGGCTTGAAAATTGACATGGATGAACTTGAGAACATATTAGGACATTGGTAATAACTTGAGGTCATTTGGATGTAAGGACCTTGATGCAACACAAAACTCTAATTTGAGATTGACTGCCTTAGGAGATGATTTGACTGTCCAACTCTTGAGAAATCTTGAGCCACTTGGAGATTATTCTTGTAATGTCTTGAGAAATATGGGAGGGAAAATTTTGGGGTAAAACAGTTGCCCCTGTTTAATCTTCTTGAACCTGAGGATATAGATTGGCTTTCGGGCCTTTCGTGATCCGAAGGTGGAAGATGATTGAACACTAAAGTGCCCAGAAATTTGCACTCGCATGAAGTGGTATTAGCCTGGTGATGACGGGAATGGGCTTACAGATGCCATTTGGAGATTGTTGGTTGGTGGTCTGAACTTCAACTGGAATACGAATCAGGGAGATCTTATCGGCGATCTGACTGAACCAAAGGAGGTCTTGAATCAACTTTAACTGGATCAGAAAAATCTTTAGGAATCGATTTAACTGGTTTTGTCTCTTTTGACTGGGTTTGCATCAGAAAAATATTTAGGAATCGATTTAACTGGTTTTGTCTCTTTTGACTGGGTTTGCATCAGAAAAATCTTTAGGAATCGATTTAACTGGTTTTGTCTCTTTTGACTGAATTGGCCTTAGAAAAATCTTTAGGAATCGATTTAACTGGTGTTGTCTCTTTTGAATGGATTGGCCTCAGAAAAATCTTTAGGAATCGATTTAACTGGTTTTGTCTTCTTTGACTGGATTGGCCTCAGAAAAATCTTTAGGAATCGATTTAACTGGTTTTGTCTCTTTTGACTGGGTTGGCCTCAGAAAAATCTTTAGGAATCGATTTAACTGGTCTTGTCTCTTTTGACTGCGTTCGCATCAGAAAAATCTTTAGGAATCGATTTAACTGGTCTTGTCTCCTTTGACTGCATTCGCATCAGAAAAATCTTTAGGAATCGATTTAACTGGTCATGTCTCCTTTGACTAAATTGGTATCAGAAAAATCTTTAGGAATCAATTTAACTGGTCTTGTCTCCTTTGACATAGCTGAGACCTTAACTGAATCTTTCCTGAAAGGTAAAGGTCAGTCATATGCAATGCATGATATGGATCAAGAAATGATGTTCTCAACATAAATGAGATTGTATGGTATGATGTGTTTATGCATGTATCATGATGTATGGAAATGTGATGTTTTAGCTGGGGAAAATAAATCTCGGATGGCTGCTGGAGAATAAAGTTGGATTCTTCGTTTCCGCTGGGGATGATGAACGAAGATGATAAACTTGCAGGAGAGGATAACTCCGTTGGGGAATAAACTGATGAGGAGATTACTCCGAGGGGAATTACTCTGTGGGGAAGAGATGTTCTGCTGAAGATTCCAATGATAAGCTCCGCTGGGGATGGATTACCGTTACTGATGACACTGAATTTGTTGAGGATTGAGCTCCTATTTGTGAGAGGAAAGAACTTCGCTGGGGATGATCTTTCAGTTGCAACTTGCTGGGGATAATCCTGTTAGACTTTTGTGGGGGTGACCCTTTGAATTTGGCTGGAGAGATTTATTTTGTACTCCGCTGGGGATAGACTTCCAGAGTCTACTGGGGGTGATGATTCAACTCCATTGGGGAAGCTTTTTCAGACCGTGCTGGGGAAATATTGACTCCACTGGGGGTATCCTATATTTTGTCGGGGAACATTCTTATACTCCGTTGGGGAATATTAAGACTGCCGGGGATACTCTTATACTTGTTGAGGAATATTCTTACACTCCGCTGGGGAATATTAAGACCCTTTTAGTGCTGATGGTAGGCTAACTCTGCTTGGGGAGAGCATTGCTGATTCGTTCATAGTTGTAAGTCTCAGCTGGGAGAGTTACCATTATTGTCTTACTCTGCGGGGAGTGAAGATATCTTAGCCATACTCTTCAGCTTAATTTACCGTCGTACTTGGTGGACAGAGCAACTGTACAGTTCGGACAATTCTTATTTGCCCCTGTTTCTGCTATTACCAGTAATTCATCTTTCGTTTCGCATGTAGATATTTATGAGCAGCGGTTAATGTCAAATGCATATATCAAAAATGAACATTGGACGTTCTTTGCAAAACAAAACAGAAAAAGGAAAAACAGTTTGAAATTTGTCTGAAAATGAATTTGTATTGATTTTGAAATTTGGCCTGTAAATAGGCGCTTTTGTACAAGAGGCTGACGTCCTAGTAAGAGAACTCTGCCGAATAATAGATTTTACACAATTTGTGAAAAACTAAACAAAACAACTATGTGAATAATCCCACTGGGTTCCAACTCTGCTATTGCCTTTATGTCCTCGAGCATCTCATCACTTTGCTGCTTGGTTGAAGGTAGATCAGATTGATCAGTGTCGTCTGAGCTTGAAAGTCGATACCGAAGTCTGGATGCAAGGTGATCCAATGAGACATAGTGTTACGCTTTGATCCCTAATTTTTTCCTGGACCTCCCTTTCGGGTTTTCAGTCCACTGGGATACCCATTTTTGCCAAGTCGCCTTTTCAGGTTTTCGACTTGCCGGGTGTACAGATTTTTTTCATTTTCATCCCTTATTTTTGCCCGAACCCTTTTGGTTCGCCGGGAAGCCCTTATTTTTGCCTAGGCCAGTCAACCTAGCGGGTCTTTGATTATGCGTAATATCTTTTCACTATGTCTGCATTGACGGGGTGAGGAAGGTCGTCACCATCCATGGTAGTTAGAATTATAGCTCCTCCTGAGAAAATGTTCTTAACCACAAATGGCCCTTCGTAAGTAGGGGTCCATTTGCCCCTGGGATCACCTTGAGGTAAGATAATGCGCTTGATTACCAGGTCCCCAACTTGATACTCTTGTCGTCTGACTTTCTTATTAAATGCCTTGATCATCCGTTTTTGGTACGTCTGACCATGACAAATAGCAGTAAGTCTCTTTTCGTCAATTAGGTTTAGCTGATCAAGCCGGGTCTGAATCCAGTCATCTTCACTCAAACCTGCATCCTTCATGATCCGAAGAGAGGGTATTTGAATTTCAATGGGCAAGACTGCCTCCATGCCATAAACCAAGGAAAAGGGTGTTGCCCCTGTTGACGTCCGTGCTGAGGTACGGTACCCATGGAGAGCAAATGGTAACATCTCATGCCAGTCTTTGTATGTCACCGTCATCTTCTGCACAATCTTCTTAATTTTCTTGAATTGCTCGCAGAGCTCAGTGATTATATTGTTATTGAGGTTGGTACCATTATCCGTAATGATTCTCTCTGGTACACCATATCAACAGATCAGATTGTGCCGAATGAACCGTGCCACGACGTTCTTGGTTACGGTAGCAAAGGAAGTTGCTTCAACCCACTTCGTAAAATAATCAATTGCTACCAGGATGAAACGGTGCCCGTTGGATGCCGTAGGTCTAATCTCGCCGATCATATCAATGCCCTACATTGCAAAAGGCCAAGGTGTTGTCAAGACGTTTAGAGGAACTGGAGGTATGTGCACCTTATCAGCATAGACCTGGCACTTGTGACATGTCCGAGAATGCTAATAATAGTCGGCTTCCATTGTGGACCAGTAATATCCTGCCCGAAGGATTTTCTTTGCCATGGTGTGTCCACTGGAATGAGTTCCGAAAGTGCCTTCATGTAACTCCGTCATGATCCTTTCTACTTCATTCTTATCCATACAACGCAGTAAGGTCGAATCATGGTTACGCTTGTAAAGAATTCCATTGCTGATGAAGAACTCCGCCGCGAAACTCCTCAGAAACTTCTTGTCATTGACAGATGCACCCTCGGGGTATTCCTGAGCTTCAAGGTACCTCTTTACTTCATGATACCAGGGTTTATCTGTTACCTCCTCAGTCTCAACGTCACAGCATTGTGCAGGTTCGTCCAACTTTTCAATGATGATTCGGGGAGCCTCGTTGTCCCAATTGACTTTGAACATAGAAGACATCGTAGCTAGCGCGTCCGCCAACTGATTCTCCTCTCTAGGGAAATGTTCAAAGGTTATCTCCTCGAAATGGGGAAGCAATGTCAACACATACTCCTTATAAGGAATAAGATTTGGGTGTTTCGTATCCCACTCGCCTTTGATCTGACTGATCACGAGAGAGGAATCTCCGAAGACACTCAGAAACTTAATCCTTAGGTTAATTGCTGCTCGAAGACCCATAATGCACGCCTCATACTCTGCCATATTGTTGGTGCAGTTGAAACATATTCGGGCGGTGAACGGAGTATGAGAGCCTTTAGGAGATATGATCACAGCGCCAATGCCATTACCCAAAGTGTTCGAAGCTCCATCAAAGTACATAGACCATCGGGATCCTTCCTCAGATCCTTCATCCGGTCCAGGTGTCTCACAATCAGTTACCAACATGATATTCTCGTCCGGGAATTCAAAGTTCATATACTGGTAATCATCCACTGCCTAATGTGCCAAATGGTCTGCCAATATACTTCCCTTGATTGCCTTTTGGGTTATGTACTGGATGTCATACTCAGTCAAGATCATCTGCCATCTTGCTATTCTTCCGGACAAGGCAGGCTTTTCGAAGATATACTTGATTGGATCCATCTTTGAAATCAATAGAGTAGTGTGAGTCAGCATATACTGTCTCAGCCGACGAGCAGCCCGTGCCAAAGCGCAACAAGTTTTCTCGAGCAGTGAGTATCGAGTCTCATAGTCGGTAAACTTTTTGCTAAGGTAGTAAATAGCATGCTCTTTTCAGCCAGACTCGTCATGCTGACCCAACACACACCCCATTGAGTTATCGAGTACTGTCAAGTATAAGATCAAAGGTCTCCCTTCAACTCGTGGCATCAGAATAGGTGGCTCTTGGAGATACTCTTTGATCCTTTCGAAAGCGGCATGGCATTCATCGTTCCAACGTACCACTTGATCTTTCTTCAGTAACTTGAAGATTGGTTCACAAGTAGCAGTCAGGTGCGAGATGAATCGGGCAATGTAGTTCAGTCGTCCTAGAAAACCTCTGACTTCTTTCTCTATTCTGGGAGATGGCATCTCCTGTATAGCTTTCACTTTTGCAGGATCCCCTTGAATACCTTTGTTGCTCACGATGAAACCCAACAGTTTACCATATCTCACCCCGAAGGTGCACTTGTTTGGGTTTAACCTCAGTTTGTACAACTTCAACCTATCAAACAGCTTCTGCAAATGGTCAAGGTGTTCTTCTTCAGTCTCGGACCTTGCAATCATGTCGTCGACGTATACCTCGATCTCATGATAGATCATGTCATGAAACAAAGCAACCATGGCACGCTGATACGTTGCCCCATCATTCTTCAGTCCCAAAAGCATGACATTGTAGCAAAAGGTACCCCATTGAGTAACAAAGGTTGTCTTCTCCATGTTTTCGGGAGCCATTTTAATCTGATTATAACCGGAGAAGCCATCCATAAAGAAGAATACCTTATGCTGAGCAGTGTTGTCAACCAGAACGTCGATATGAGGTAGAGGGAAATCATATTTGGGGCTTTCCCTGTTCAAATCCCTGTAGTCAACACACATTCAAACCTTACCATCCTTCTTCGGCACAGGAACCATATTGGCAACCCACTGAGGGTAAAAAGTCACTGCTAGAAAACCGGCGTAAAACTGTTTCATAACTTCAGCCTTGATTTTCTTAGACATTTCTGGGCGCATCCGGCGGACCTTCTGTTTTACTGGAGGACAGTCTTCCTTGGTAGGCAGGCGATGAACCACAATATCTGTATCCAAACCAGGCATATCTTTGTAAGACCAGGCAAAGATCTCAACATAGTCATGCAGCATCTGAATCAACCGTTGCTTCACACTAAGCTCCAGATTTGCACCAATCTTGACTTCCTTCTTGTTTATCTCAGTACCCAGATTCGCTGATTCCACCGGCTCTTCGTGCAGCTGAATAGCCCTCTCTTCTTGAAGTAACAGTCTTGCAAGTTCACTAGCAACTTCGCAATCATCTTCACCTTCGTCTTCAGCTAAGTTGATCGGATTTTTGAAGTCATAACTGGCAGTAGCAGAGTCGTTACCAGTGAGATCCAGAGTGGATGTAGACCTGTATATGTGAGTGTGTGTGTAAATAGCTGTTTTGCAATATATAAAGAAAAACAAGGAGCGCAAAATTTGAAATACAAGAAACTTCCAATGCTTTTATTAATTATATATGAAAATGACACACATAAAGCCCTCACAAATGAAGCCACAGTGCCCCGGGTAAGACACCGGGCCGTAAAAGCATTGTCTGTTACAAATTCAAAACAAAAAGTTTCATTACTGGGTGATCACAGAAACAGGCATAGAATCCTTCATTGTCCAGTTGCTTAATCCACCATTGGCAGTCGGGTAGATCCAACTGTCGATATCAAACTCTTCATCATCGTCATCTCTGATAGCATTCACCCCTGCCTCCTGTTTAGGTTTCTCTGGTGCTTCGAGCTCAATCTCTTTCGCATCGATCAAGTCTTGTACCTTGTTCTTCAAAGTCCAACAATCATCTGTATTATGCCCCGGGCTATCAGAGTGATAAGCACAACAGGCATTAGGGTTATACCTTGGTGACGTTGTATTTGGATTTTTCGGGGCTTCCTTTGGAATCACCAGATTGGTCTTCAGCAACTGTGGCAGAATCTGAGATAAGGTCATGCTGAGACGGGTGAATTGCCTTCGAGGTCTCTCGTCCTTTTGTTGATTGTTATGTTGAGGAGCACCAGCAAGTTTTGAAATAACAACCGCGTTAATAGCTTGGCGGTGTTCAGGTCTATTCTGTCTTCTCGAACTGTAGACAACACTAGACTCTTTCTTAAAGGGCTTCTTCTTGGTACTTGATGAGGCACCCTTCTGTATGTTACCAGCCTTAATACCAGCCTCAATCCTCTCACCGGTCAAAATAAGCTCTGTAAACCCAGACGAAGAGCTCCCAATTAGGTGGTTGAAAAATGGACCAGACAGGGTCCCCAGAAACATGTCCACAAGCTCCCGATCAACCAAGGGTGGTTGTACTCTTCCGGCGAGATCCCTCCACTTATGAACATAATCTTTTAATCCTTCACCCGTTCCTATTGACATACCCTGGAGTTGGGTACGCGTGGGAGAGAGGTCGGAGTTGTATTGATACTGCCTGTAGAAAGCAGTAGCCAAATCTTCCCAACTGCGGATACTGGCTCCGTCCAACTGATAGAACCACTCAAGCTGAGTCCCTGAGAGACTGTCTTGAAAGAAATGGATCAATAGGTTTTTATCAGCGGTGTACGGCTGAATCTTCCTCACATACGACCGGAGGTGCAACTTCGGACAAGAAACTCCGTCATACTTAGCAAAGGTTGGTGCCTTGAATTTCTGGGGAATTACCACCCCAGATGATAAACCTAGATCACCAAAGTCCAGACCAGGCACTTTCTGAACTTCCATAGCATTCAACCGGTCTTCCAGTTGCTTGTACCTATCCTTGGCATGAGGATACTGTTCTTCATCAAAGTCTGTCTCGTTGTCGGAGACCACAGGGCTAGGAGCCCTCCTTTCCTCTTGACTATCTTTCCCTCCAGATGAGGTGGTCAGATCAACTTCATTCTGAAGCCTGTTTCCAAACCTAGGACCAGTGTTAAACATGATTGTCCTCTTCTTCTTCTTCTTCTTCTTCTTCTCTTTCAGAATCAGGGTCTTCAGGTCTTGCTGACCCTTAGCTAGATTCATGAACAACTCTTGAAATTGGGCATTCTGGGCCTGTAGGGACTTGATGGCTTACTCAGTTGAAGGTTTAGCATACATGATGAGTGCTGAAATAAACAGCGAAGAAGATAAGAGACCTGTAATGGGTACCTGTTTATGAAGTGCATGGGATGAAATGCGTATGATTATGATTTCAAAGACAGTCAAGAGATTCAAATTTGTAAACAAGAAATGAAACACACTTTATTAGATAAACTTTGGATTCAAATTGTTCAACTGATTCCCTTAAGGCGTTACATGAAAGGAAATACTGAAAAGTAAATAAAAACTGGAAAGGAAATCATCAAAGGTCAATCAATGCTCCCATGGTCTCTTCTTGTCGGTGCGGACATAGTCATTGAGAATCCGCTCGTTCTCCAACTGCCTAGTCAACCTCTGGATCTTCTGCTCTTGCTCATTGAACTTCTCTCAGTAAGAATTCCGTTCTTCCCTCAGCTGCATCCAAGACCTTTTTAGTGCCCCAATGTCAGTGGGCATATGAGGATGGAGGATGGTTGGAAGAACCCCTTCTTCATTAGCAATTTCAACAATGATAGGCCGGACAGCTTCATATGGCATACCCAGCTTCTGGGCACGGATACAAACCTATCTGAGATATGGCTCCATTGGAAGGGAAGTCTTTGGACCCAACTCGTGTGGATCAGATCTGTGAACTCTATCCCAAGCCTTTATGAATTTGCGACGTTGCTCGTCGCTATCTCCTTGAAAGTCAAAGATGATACTAGGCATTAACATCTCATGAGGTCCTTATCTTCTGGCTTTCCCAAACTGACGTAAGGCTAAGCACGGATTGTAAGAAATTCCTCCATGGGTTCCTAACAGTGGAACATTGGGATACTCCCCACAGCAATCAATGATAGCCTCCTCATCCATACCCTTGAGAGTCCAAATGATGTCATTATTAGAAAGAGACATAACCCTATAAGCCTAGCCCATGCCTTCTTTGTTCTTCAGCACTGACTTAGGGAGGTGCGAAATAAACCACCTCTCCAATAAAGGAGCACAGCACATCAAGGTTCCCCGCTTTCGGGTCGTACGAGCATAAAGCTGATGAAGGATGTCACCCAAGAGAGTGGGTACAGGATTGCGAGAGATGAAGATCTTTACCACATTAACATCAACAAAGGAGTCAGAGTTCGGAAACAATACCAAGCCATATATCAGAAGATCCAGAATATCCTCGAATGCCTTGAAGTCTAGGCTATCCCAGAAATAGTTAGCCTTACCAACCAAAAACTTAGTCAGAAAGCCCTTTGCTCCACTTCTAATTTCCCAATTAGCTATCACCTCATCTTTGGTCAAATGAAGGGTTGCAGCAATCTCTTCGGGCCTAAGAATTTTCTCCCAACCAGTAAACGGGGTCTGCTCCATAATAGAGATACCGAGCAGATCAGAGAACTCTTCCAAGGTGGGAACCAGATGGTAGTCCTGGAAAGTAAAGCAATGGTACAATGGATCATAGAACTGAACCAGGACACTCATCATTTGTTCATCCAATTTGGAGGTGACCAAACTGAGAAGATAACCATGTATTCTGAGGAAGGAAGTAGTATCAAGCATCTTTGCAATCAAATCTTTAAGCATAGTGGGAACCTGGACAAAGTTGATCCGGATGGTATTCTTACGCATAGGCATCATGATGACCTACAAAACAGAAAAAAGATGAATCCCTCCTGTCTTTGAAATAGGTTAGTCTAATGCAAGATGTATGCAATGTTATGATGTCATGATGTCATGATAGGAAGCACATCACAAGTATCCACAAAAAGAAAACATGGTAAAGGAACACAAGTCACACAGAGAGCCCTTAGATTTCAGGCTGGCAAGGAGCTTAGGCACTACCCTCTTTCAGTTTAGTTGGTTTAAACCTGTCCTAAAAATAGTAACCGGGTTCTAGAGGATCTCAATATCACTGACTACCCTTAATCGGTCATAATTCCAGTTTAGCAACCCTTTCTTGCAGCCGGAATCATCACGAGAGTTTAGTCTCAATGAGTGTAGCATACTGCTACTGTTCTATGGCCAAGTTGGTCAATTTAAAGGTTCTAAGGTCAGTTGGTGCTCAATGACCCCTTAGAAGACCCATATTCCCCTTGTTCCAACACAAGGGATATCGGTACAGACTAAAGTGTCACACCAACGTAGCTACTGCTTCAACCGTATCGGTCTATGCCGTACAGTTCCCTCACAGTTTTATTGCTACTTACCTAAAGGGTATCCCCAGATCCAGGTTAGGATCTATAGTAACTCTGATACAAGCCCACAAATATAAAGCATACAAAGCATACAATTGAAAAGACAATGATCTAATCCTAAGGTACACCCCACTAATATTAACTGTCCCCAGCAGAGTCGCCAGTTCTGTGATACGGTGGGAGAGAACTGACTGTTTTTGAAATGTTGGTTCGTGTTTTGTGTTTGTTTTTGCAAAATGTCACGGTAAGCAAGAGTCGCCACCGTCTTTTATTTTATCCAACAAGGAAAGGAAAAAAGCACAGAAAAATTCCTTTTTCGAGATGTTTCTCGGGTCCGGGGGATAAATTATAGAAAGGGAAGGTGTTAGCACCCTTTCTTTCCGTGGTTATCTATGGGCTCTTAGGTACTTGCTCAAAGTGTTTTCAAAATTTTCTTTTCTTTGTGTTTATGGGTTTGAAAGGTGTAAGTGCGAAATTTTTTGTTTTGTTTTGAAGAGAGCAAGTACTTAAGAACCATCTACCTACTCGAAAAAGGAATCAATCTGTGCTAATGTCCTTTAGACAATGCTATCCCACTATGAATGAGTATGCAGCACCGTCGTTGGAGTGTAAGGGTCAATTCGATTAAGGGACGTGTGGTCACTAAAGCAACGTTAGGACGCCTTAGCGGTAACCCTAATGTCTTAGATCATTTTTCTGAGGCAACCGTTTCGAGGCAACTATGATCTTTGGACAAAATGACAACCTCTAAAACTTCCTATACTCAATGACCACGTTCGAAGGCAACCAAGTGAGGTGTACCCTAAGAGTGCGCATGTGCGAGTGTGTTGTTTTCGGTTAATTTTATCTTTGTACATGTCATGGGTGAGCTATGTTGATTTTAAGTTCATACATTCGATCTTGTCATGCATTCCCTGTTACCAAGCATCTAACAATTTATAAGTTGCGGAAATTAAATTGCGGAAATTAAATCTAACTATTACAAGGCGTCGGGTATTTACATCGCCAAAAGCAACCCTTGAAATTAAAGTGCGGAAAATAAATAAAGCGATAAATAAATTAAAATCCTATTAAAACTATTACATTCTGGAAGCAAGTACAATAATATGATAAATGGATCGCGTGCGAGAAAATTAAATCGGGCGCATTTTTTTTTGGGTTTTGACCCTTTTTTGAAAGAAAGCATTTTTTTGTTTATTTTTGAATTAAAAGAAATTAATTTAAGTTAATTAAATAAGCTAATTAATTAATTAAGAAAAAGATATTTTTGGATTTTTGGATATTTAAGGAAATAAAATAAATTTGATTAAAAGTTAATAAAAGCCTAATTTTCTACATTAATTTTAATTATTGCAAAAATATTAGAATTATACCTAATTAAAACTAAGTTAATTAAATTAGTATTTATTTACAAAAATAAAGTCATGAATTTAATTATAATAAATAAAATGTATTTTTGTGTTTTTGATTTTATGAGGAAAAAATTTAATTGGTTAATGATAATAAAAATAATAATTAACAAAACATTTAAATAAAAGAAATATAAAAAAAGAATAAAAATAAGCAAGGGGTTTGGGCCAGATTTGGAGGGTGAGATTAGCATTTTCCAGGCCCATTTGCTGCAAGCCTGATTGACTTCCCATGATCTCACGTGCGCCTGTTGACTAGAGCACATGGTGGTCTTTCATTCTGGGCCATCAGATTTGGCCCGGAGGCTATCTGGCAAGCATTGGAATGGTGATGTATGGTGAACTGCACCTTTGGAAGGGTATTGGATAACCTGGAGACAAAATACAACAAATATTGGGGGACCTGGGATTCGAACCCAGGTCCCAATGGATTTTGCACTAGCGCCCTTACCAACTCAACCATCATGCTTAATTGTTAGTATAATAAGAAAAGAATATAATATATGAAACAACAACAATATGCCAGCAATGCAAAAAACACGCGCGAAGCTTTTGAATGGGCCAATTGGAAGAGGGCACGTCTTCGTCTTCTCCACTGAACCCTGGTTCGTTTTCCTACGGATTTAAATCTGCAACTAAATCCCTAGGTTGATCCTAAAATCTGCTCTAGGCTATGGAAACGAATTCTGAGACCATCATCATGCTCGTCTCTTCCTCCTGAACACGCTCATGGCCATTGTTTGCATCAATTTTTCCTGAAACTGAAACGCCTAAAAGCAAGAACCAAAAACCCTAGTTTCGGGTATGGCATTACAGGCTATGAAAACAAAATTAAACATTGCAGATAGTTTCGAAACCATTCAAGAATCATGAATATGTCAATGTTTTGTCAAGAAAACGCAAGAATATGGAGTTTCGATTTCACATACAGAGCGAGGTTCTGAGAGACTTACAGTGCATTTTAGGAGGCGAATGACTTTGCTTTTAATTGCTACTGCTTCAGTGGATGTCCAGCAAGAGAACCACGTTGAGTTTTGGCCTTGAATTGGACTCTAAGGGTGATTTCAGTTTCAAGCTTTTTCAAGCTTTTTCAAGCTTTTTTCAAGTTTTGCTTTTGTGATTTTTGCAGCCTCTTGGTCCTCTTGCTTGTGCCTTTAGCTTGTATAAGTATAATGGAATGAATTAGGTCAAGTTTTGGGCTTTGATTCCTTGTGCATTGATGATTTAGGATTTGATATGATCCTCCATGAATAAGCTTCTAAATTTGTCCTAAAACCAATATTTTGTGCATTATATGGCTTGATATGAGTTTGATTGTGTACATGATGATATTTAAGATCTGTATCAATCAAAAAGATACCAAGTTATCAATTTTTAGATTTTATTTGGATTTAAATTGATTTAAAATAAATTAATTCAATAAAAATCAAATAAAATAGAAAAATCAATGAATGGACATAAAACTGAAGATAGGACACGTGTGTAGTGTGACAAGATCAAATCAAGTGGAAAAAAGTGGGTCCTTTTGACAAAATTTTATGTTTGGGGGATAGTTGACTTTTGGCAATTTTGGAAAAATGCCCAACTTCAACAATTCATAACTTCTTGATTTTTGAACTTTTTGAGGTTTTCTTGGACTTCTTAGAAACCTTGAGATGTCCTCTAACGGTCTCATATCATTTTGATATTCCATGCTCAAGTTATAAGCTTTGGCAAAAAAGGTGTTTTTGTTGACTTTCAAAAATGACCTATAATATCCAAATTTATAACTTATTGTGAGTGAATTTTCTGATCTTGGGGTATGAAGATGGATTGTAGGAAATTGAAACCTCTTCAAAATTAGCTTTGGATGGGTCATTTCTCATAAAGTATGAGAAGGTTATGCTTGGTCAAAGTTGAGTTGACTTTTCCTACAAAACCCTAATTTAGCAACTTTTGAATCTTGATGAATCTTGAGCAATCCTTGATGAATCATGATCAACCCTTGATCAAATGATGAATTAATCTTCAAAATGCGAATGTTGACAAAAAATCTTGAGGTTTGACTATTTATAGGTCACAGTTGACTTTTGCCCTAGCACAGTTGATTTTTGGGCCTCTTGAGCAATTGACTGACCAAACTTCCTCTGCAAGGCTTGAAATTTGACATGGATGAACTTGAGAACATATTAGGAAATTGGGAAGCACTTGAGATCATTTGGATGTAAGGACCTTGATGCAACACAAAACCCTAATTTGAGATTGACTTCCTTAGGAGATGATTTGATTGTCCAACTCTTGAGCAATCTTGAGCCACTTGGAGATTATTATTGTAATGTCTTGAGAAATATGGGAGGGAAAATTTTGGGGTACAACAACTGTAAATTGTCCATAGTTGGCTTTTTCCCCAATACAGTTAATTTTTAGGTCAACTGCTCAATTGACAGAGCAAAAGTGTGATCCAAGGCTTGAAACTTGACATGAGTGATCTTGGGGATCCATAATGATCCATTAAAGTCATATTGGGGATTGGAAGTTCAAAAATCCTTGTGCAATCTCAAACCCTAATTTTGGTCATCAGTGCTTAAGGAGGTGTCTTGAGTTGATCAACCCTAGTGCAGTCTTGAGCCAAAGGATATCTTGTGAGCAAATTCTTGATAAATGAGAGGGAAATTTTTGGGGTACAACAATGGGAAAAGCATCAATACAAATATACTTTGAAGTGCAAACTTTTTGTTTTTTTTTTGTGCAAAGACGTCCAATGACTAAAATTGAATGAACATATGCATATGAACATAATTAAACTATTTAGCATATGTATCCTGCCAAGCAGAAACAAGCGTCTCTTTAATGCATTTGAGATATCCCCATAGAGTTATCTCATTAGCGTTATCTCATTAGCGTTATCTCCACAGAGCCCGCTATAATAAACCTTTTCCCCAGCAGATTTGCCCACAAAGTTGGATTTATGCAAGCCTCGGTCAGAGTCTCAATCTCTCGACAGCCCTCTCCTCAGCTGAGTTGGTCTTAAAAGAAGAAGCCTTGTGGATTTCTTCCTAAAGAATTAACCTTTCCAGCATATCATCAAATATCCTCTTCGACAAGTTTTGTTCCCCAACAAAATAATACACTCCTCAACAGGAATCATTTCCTATTCAAACAACTTTCAGTTACTATGAAGCCTGGACCCGACCAGATAATAGTTAACGTATCGAGATACTATAAAGCCTGGACCCGACCAGATATCAATTCAACTTCATCCTTTCAAGCAAGTTATTGTGAAGCCTGGACCCGACCAGATATCAGTTTAACTTCATCCTTTCAAGAAAGTTACTATGAAGCCTGGACCCGACCAGATATCAGTTTAACTTCATCCTGTGAAGTAAGTTACTGTGAAGCCTGGACCCGACCAGATATCAGTTCAACTTCATCCATTCAAGTTACTGCAAAGCCTGGACCCGACCAGATATTAGTTCAACTTCATCCTCTCAAGTAAAGTTACCATAAAGCCTGGACCCGACCAGATAATCAGTTCAACTTCATCTTTTAAAGTAAGTTATTGCAAAGCCTGGAATTCGACCAGATAGCAATTAACTTCATCCACCTCAGAAATTTGCGAAACTTGGAATCCGACCAGATAGCAGTTTAACGTTAGTAAGTTGTTGCGAAGCCTAGAATTCGACCAGATAAACGTTTAACTTCACTCTCCCAAGTAATTTTTTATGAAGCCTGGAATCCATCCAGATAACAGTTAATTTAATCTTCCCTAGTAAGTCGCTGTGAAACCTGGAATACAACCAGATAACAGTTTAACTTCAAGAAATTTTCTGCGAAGCCTGGAATCCGACCAGATAACAGTTAATTCACATCTTCCCCAACAAGTTATTGTAATTCCTGGACCTGATCAAATATCAGTTCAACTTCGTCCTTTCAAGTAAAGTTACTGCAAAGCCTGGACCCGACCAGATATCAGTTCAACTTCATCTTTTTAAGCGATTTATTGCAAAGCCTGGAATCCGACTGGATAATAATCAACTTCATTATCCTCAACAAATTATTGCCAAGCCTAGATTCTGACCAGATAACGGCTAACTTCTGATGCTCTCCGATTAGGAATAATTCCCCAGTAGAGCATTGGACAACCAAAGTTCCTGAATTTTATTCCTCCAAGCAGAAATCAACACTCCCCCCAGATTTTCCTCATGCGAAAATCCAAAGTCAATATTCCCCAGCAGGTTTCTCCTCAAACAATAAAACAGGGATTTCCAACGAAAACATTCTAAACAAAGTTAAGGATATGCTTATTCTCCAACAACGGTTCAGGATTTAGCCTCCCAAAGTTCCCCAGCATGTTGTCAAGGATTTATTTTCCTAGACAAAGACACGCTGCAATAAATGCATCACATTCATCAATCATAACACATACATGACAAATGAATACAGCATAATCTCATGTATTTTGAGAACATCATTACGCCATGCATACATCTGCATGCAACTAATCTATTTCCTTGCAGGAAATATCAGCAGGCAAAAGACGTCTACCATTTCAGTATAAATCAACTAAAAGATTTATCCTGATACCTCCCCCAGTCACTCTGAATGTTATCTCTAAGCCCATTCCCTACACAATCAACTAACACATCATCGAGTGCAACTTTCTAGGCACTTTAGTGTTCAATCATCTTCCACCTTCAAGTCACGAATGGCAGACCCGCCAATCTAACTCTTCAGGTTTAAGAAGATTGAACAGGGGCAGCTGTTGTACCCCAAAATTTGTCCTATCATTTCTCAAGAATTTCTTCCAAAAATCTCCCATGAAATCAAGTTTGCAGCAATAATACATCAATTTAGGTTTGGAATTGGCACAAGGGGCAAAATGGTCAAAATGCACACTGAAAAGTCAAACTTTGACTTTTGTGATCAAAATCAAGTTTCAAGAATCATATTTCATCAAAACATGTTAGAATATGAAGTTGTTTCATCAAGAAAATCAAAAGTCAAAATTACTTTGGAAAAGTCAAAATTCTAAGCACTTAGAAATTTTTCTAAGTGTTAAGAAAATATAATAAGTTCAGAACTTCTGGCCAGATTTTTATCATGATGCAAGATGATTCAGGAATAACTTCTGACACGAGAGTTGTAGATCTCAATGAGATCTAAAACATTGCAGAACAGAACTTCTCCTAGAAATGATGGGATTTCAAGTTATAAACATTTGAAGACACGTCCATGAAACTGAAACACTTAGTAAATTCTGAGCATTTCCAAGTCAGAATTTGGTTAGAACATCTGGGCCAGTTTTCACGTAGGTTTAATTTGAATTGCAAAAGTGATTCAAATAAGGGTTATAAAGCATGTTACAAGCTTTCAGGAAACTCCGAGAACCCCTTCAGATCATGCTGGAGCAGGGAGAATCAAAGGTCAGAAGTTGGACATTTGTTCTTAATCTAAGTCACGTTAGTGTCGAACTTCTGATCCAGTTTCAAGCTATTATGCATAATCTCATGTTGTAGGTTTTCTGCTTGTTAAATCTCATCATCATTTAATGCTCACACCCACTTTTAAGTCTTTATCCAAAGGATCTTCCCACATGTGGCATGAAAGTACCATTGTTGTCCTTGGAAAGTAAACTTTTGTACAAAGTTTATGTTGGGCCCATGCTTTACTTTTTATTCTGAGTGTACTGCTCCACAAATCATGCCCATAAAATTAGATTAGGCGTGGTTAAAGCTGCTAACCACTCTACTTTGCCTTGAAACTTGTTGGGCTAAACTTGTTTCAAGAACAAGTCAATAAGCCATAGCACATGATGGTTGTACTCTTGACTTCTCCAGGCACTACTACGAAAATGGGCTTTCACAGCGCTTTTTTTTGCCCTTTAAAAGCGCTTAAAAGCGCTGCCGTAGCCAGCACTGGCGTAGGCTACGAAAGCGCTTTTTTCTGGCCAAAAGCGCTGTCGTAGGTGGACCTATCCCAGCGCTTTTTCCTTAAAAAGCGCTTTGATAGGGGGGTCTTTCCCAGCGCTTTTTGAAAAGCGCTTTGATAGGTGTGCTATTTAAATTTTTTTTTTTTATTTATCAGGCCTTTTACAGCGCTTTTTATGGAAAAAGCGCTTTGATAGGGGGGTCTTTCCCAGCGCTTTTTTCCATAAAAAGCGCTTTGATAGGGGTTCTATTTAATTTTTGTTTTTTTATTTATCATGGCTTTTACAGCGCTTTTTATGGAAAAAGCGCTTTGATAGGGGGGTCTTTCACAGCGCTTTTTCCATAAAAAGCGCTTTGATAGGGGGTTTCTATTTAATTTTTTTTTTTATTTATGCTGCCTACGAAAGCGCTTTTTAGCCAAAAGCGCTTTCGTAGCTCATACAAATTTTTTAAAGTGAAACCTATAATTTGAGGTTCCCTGTGCGGCCTGTAATTTTTTTTTGGTCCAATAATTTAACCTGTAATTCAATCCTTATCTATACATATATTTTAAGAAATCGGTATTATATTAACAGAAACCGGTATACCATATAATATTCAATCCTTATCTATATATATGTAACTAAATCATATATAACTAAATTTGTAACCATATATACATTTGTAACCATAACTAAATCACATACAAAGTATCGTGTTAATTTGTAACCATATATATATACATATGTAACTAAATCATATATAATTACATCGAAAATAATGCTCCACCGACACGGTCGTCATCCTGCAAAGTATGAATATGAACAACACGGTAAATTAAACAAACAATATTAAAGGCTCCAACACAATCAAACTAACACGTACAATAATATTTTATTCATACCCATCAGAATAATCTGTTTTCAACATAAAATTGACATATTTCCTCTTTGACTTCTTCCACTTGAACTTTCGTGTACGACATAGTATAGAGGTCATCAAAGTACTACATAAGAAATTATTACTTCAGTATATGCATGATGTTATTAAATGTAGAAATCATACAAAATTATTCTAAGTTATAAATCCATACCGTGCTTGGAATCTCTACTTGATTTTTATGAAGGATTTCTTTCATAAACCTCAAGCAAAAGTATCCGCAATCTACATCGTTATTCTGTAACGGACACTGCATAGAAAAACAGAATATATTTTATAGTTGTCGTGTAATTTTATCAAGTAACATAACTATTATTATAAGCAACTAATTTTGTACCTGCACTTTGATCCAAGTAATATTTGATGATTTACTCCGGGGTACCTGTGCGTCCCTTTGACTACGAAATATTTGTATTGATCTAAGAAAATAAAAACATATATTTAGATCAATCTCACAGAAATAATTAAATATATAAATATACACGAATAGTTAGAACGATCTCACTTACTGATCAACAGTTTCCTTCATAGCGGGATAGTTAGTCCATTCCCCGTCTACCGAATTCAGAAAGTACACAACTTCTTTAATCGGATCGATAGCCAACAACAACCAGTGTTTTCTAAAAATTTAAGCAACAGTTTAGAAGAAAAGTTTCTACGCAAAATAAACAAAGATATATTAGAATAAATGAAAAACTCACCCCACTGGAACAGTGTTATACGGCAAAATAAACAAGCTATCTGGGTTGCCGACGTAGGCCGTGTATCGATTCACTAAGTACTCCCTAACTGAACCCGGTTCCCTGACAATTGTCGCTCCGCTGACAATATGGGCAGACAAGAAATGGAAGCGTCTTGCCAATACAGTCTCGCGCATTTTTTTATCGTACAACAACCTTAAATAAAAACATATAAACATTAGACTATTTTCATTGAAATGTGTAAATAAATTGTTCAACTAATTAAATGATATATTTATCGGAATACCGGATGTATGCGTGAACATTGCCGATGCCTAATTCACCATGCGTCATAATCTCAGTCATTTCGTCCATTCCTATCGTTTCTTGGCAGTCAAGACCAAAGATATCTGCATCCATAAGGATTGTACGAATACCACCTGACTTCAAATCTGAGGTTTCCAAAAGTACTCCAAGTGTATTCCGATATCGAGGTACAAAAACGCCTCTTCCCCCGCCTCTTCCCCCCTTATGCATTGACTTTTTCGGGGGTGGTCTGCTACGAACAGGCTGGGTCACTTGTTGTGACACTTTCGTAGATACCTAACAATCATATAACTTAGGTAAATTATAAAATCGTTCAGTTTTAAATTCATATCATATAATAAACAATTTAAGTGTACCTCTGGAATTGATGCCATAGACTCGCCGCCTTGCTGCAAAATCTCCTTACCCTTATTAGCGGGTTTTGTAGGAGGCTAATATTAAAAAATAATTAACTTAACGGTTCAGAATTGACATTTGAAATCTAAATGATTCATATTAACGGTTTTAAACATACCTCATCATCAATGAAAATGAGGTCCAAGGGCCATGCAACAAACGACCCTACTGCGTCTCGCACCGATCTTATATCCAAGGCCACGTCAGGTACCGGTACCAACGCATCGGGATCAATAGGATAATCTACTGATACTCTCAGGTGTCCAGCCGGGATCGGTGTATTATGAATTAAATCTCCCAAAGTGTTGTACACTTTTCCCTTGCCAACAAGGTGATAATCTGATGCCATTACGTATAGTTGGCAAGATGAAATGCCCTAAACCAATATGCATACATATTACTTTTAATTCAATAATAGAAAGAGGTGGAATAAAAATGAGAAACTTGAACAATAGAGATTTATCAATATATTTATAATTACCTCAGGAAATTTATTCTGACGGTTGATACTAGCGTTGTCACTAGTTTCTTTCGCCATTGCCGCATTGCCCTTTTCCCTCATTAATACCTCTTTATCTCTTTCCAATGCATTGACTTTTGCTTGTAATTCCATAAGTACATTAATCACTTCTGCATTGGTAGGATTTCTTTTCCGATGATGCTGGTAGAAAGAGGTTGGAGTCACACCATGACCTTTACCCCTCACCCGACCGGAATACTCAGGAACATTCAGTGCTTTACTAAGTACGCTCCTCGTATCCTGGTCGTCACCGGTGGACTCCGTTTGTGACAATGTCTCCTGAAAATAATGGAGATAAAAAAATCAATTAAATAGTCATAAAAATTTGATTTAATTAAAGACACAATGTTATACTTACGCATTCATCATAAATTCTTAGAACACTTGGATCAACAGCTTGATTCTTGCCCACACGAGCTTCCTTCCACAGCAAATGTGCTGGAAGTGAGGTTTCATCACTTTTCGTCTCCTCTAACTATGCATAGAAACAAACGGTTAGATCGTCAAATACAACACATTTAGACAATTAATAAGAACATATCATTTCTATTTATTACTTACAATTTTTTCCTCTAAGCGTGCATATCCCAAACGCCCTTTTTTGTATGGATACGCGGGCTTTGATGCTCTCTCACTATTTTTGGCACTCTTTTGCCGGAATTCGTCATCTCTTTGTCTAATAAACTCAGTCCAATCTTCTTGTTTAATGAAAAGATTATACTTTTCTGGCCTTCCGGCCGGGAACTCTTCCAGCCACTTTCCTTTGTCATCCTTAAGATAGGTGTTCGTCAACAGATTTTTCCACCCTCTAAATCTTTTCCCGGCCAACCCAAGTACGAAGCCTTTACGCTCATCTGGAACGTTAAAAGACCGCTGCATATAAACCATATAAACATATAAGTAATTTAAAAACCATATAAACCATATAAACATATAAGTAGTTTAAAAACCATATACACCATATAAACTTATAAACTTATAAACATATAACCATATAAACCATATAACATACATACCTTAACATCTTCCCAAAACATTTCTTTTCCTTGCTTCAATGCTTCACATTGTTTCGCATTCCATCTAGATATGGAGATTGGCACATGCATACGAACAAGTGTACCAACGTAGCTTGTGAATTTTGAAACATTAACCCCAACTACTTGATTTGAATGATTCCAATCTACATTATATATCACTCCCTTATCTCTAGCACGAATGATTTCGCGCATTATGGTGATGCCTCGTGCAACATCATTTGCTGAAGTATCATCCGCTGCATGATTTGATTCTTGTGAGTTTTCATGATCTTGTTGGTTTCCTGGTGGGTTTTCTTGTTGGTTTCCTTGCGGGTTTTCTTCATTGCTAGCCATTAGACCTGTAACAAAAGTCAAACAAGCACATTAGTACACTACATGAAAATGGATAGTCGAAAAAGATATGAATAGCACTAAAGGAACTCAAAATTGAATAAAATGCTAAAAAACCAAACTTGCAAGAAATAAACCTCACCATCAGCTCCGGAAACATTGTTCTACTAAATAAACACTAGTCACATTCGCAAAAATTCAAAACGGTTCAAAAGATATGCCAAAAATTCAAAACATTATTCACATATTACTTACAATATTAGGCTATAATTATAATAATACCTTTTTCACTAACGTCTCTTTCTTTTCTTGGTAGCAATATATTTTACGCTTCTGTTAACAACTCGGATGGTTGGATTGATCCAAATACCCTCATTATGATCATCTCTAGTACAAGGTTCATTCTCATTTTGATCGTTTCTTGTACAAGATTCAATGCCAACGCCAATATCACCTTGATCTCCAATGTTTTCATCAATTACTTTGTTAGACAAAAGCACTATAGACCATTTCGTACTTGTCGGATCATTGACATAGAACACTTGTTTAGCCTGAGAGGCTAGAATAAAAGGTTCGTCTTTGTACCCCACCCTATTGAGATCCACTTGCAAAAATCCTGACTTATCCATTCGTACGCCATTATTATTTTCAACCCACTTGCAATCAAATACAGGAATCTGAAACTTCCCGTAATCAAACAACAAAATGCGCTCGATAACCCCAAAATATGACAGATTTGCAAATTTCGGGTTTAAGTCATTCGCACTTGATATGTGCATCGCTTCAGCTACCAAGGTAACACCACTATTCTGCATAGTACTTTTATCATCCTGTTCTTTGGTATAAAATGTGTATCCATTAATTGCGTATGCGCTATAAGAAAACACAATCATACTTGGACCATATGCTAAACATCTCAACCTTTCTGTTACTGAAGCAGGATCCGAACGATACTTTGAATAAATTTGTTCCTTAAACCACGGTATGAAACTTCGATTGTGCTCTCGTACTATCCAATTCTCATTTCTATTCAGATTTAAACCTCGAAGAACACCCTTGTGCATTTCAGCATACGGCTCAACCTCAATCTCATTGTGCAGAACATACAAATGCACCTGATCCCGTTCGACCATTGACACTGTCACAACTTTATTTCCAATTAGTCTTTTTCCTTCTTTTTTCTCGACAATATGAGATTTGGGGAGTCCAATTGATTGAACATTTGACAGATATTCAATGCAAAACTCAACCGCTTCTTCAACAATGTATCGTTCCGCAATACAACCCTCCGGTCGACTTCGGTTTTTCACGTACCCTTTTAAAATTTTCATATAACGTTCAGCAGGGTACATCCATCTCATATAAGCTGGTCCGCACAACTGTGTCTCTTTGACAAGATGAACGACTAGATGAACCATTATGTCAAAAAACGAGGGAGGAAAATACATTTCAAGCTCACATAAAGTAACAACCACCTCTTTTTGCAATGTTGGTAAGATCGCAGGATCGATCACCTTGCTGCAAATTGACTTGAAGAAAAAACACAACTTAGTTATTGCGCTCCTTACTTTTTCTGGCAGAATAGAACGTATACCTATTGGTAGAAAATGTTCCATTATAACATGGCAATCATGAGTCTTTAAACTCTTTAACTTTAGGTCTTTCATTGACACAAGTCTTCTAATATCTGATGAGTAGCCTTCTGGAACTTTAACTTCACTGAGGAACTTACACAATATTTTCTTCTCCTTTCTAGATAGAGTGTAAACAGCAGGTGGTAGATATGTGCGTCTTCCTTTCGTCACGGGTGCCAATTCAGTTCTAATTCCCATGTTTAACATGTCCTTCCTTATGTTAATGCCATCCTTAGACTTTCCTTGTATATTGAGTAACGTACCAATAACACTATCAAATACATTTTTTTCAATATGCATAACATCGAGGAAATGTCTTACGTACAACGACTTCCAATATGGAAGTTCAAAAAAAATCGACCTCTTCTTCCACCCACTCGTGACAAGTCTATGTGCAAAAGGCTTGCCAAACTCAGTACTCACATCTTTCACCTTTTCAAAAATCTGATCACCTGTCAACATATGTGGAGCTCTACCGTGTTCTGCCTCTCCATTGAATGCCTTTCTCCACCCACGATAGTGATGATTAGAATTTAAGAATCTACGATGACCGAGAAAAACATTCTTCTGACAAAAGTTCAATCGCATCGTATCGGTTTCATCTTCACAAACAGGACACGCTTTTTGACCCTTAATGCTGTACCCTGATAGATTTCCGTACGCCGGAAAATCATTAATTGTTCCAAACAACATCGCCCTCAAGTTGAAACTTTCTTTCCTATACCCATCGTAAACCTCCACACCGGTCTCCCACAAAAACTTCAAATCTTCGACTAAGGGTGCCAAGTACACGTCTATGTCATTCCCTGGTTGTTTGGGCCCAGAAATTAACATAGATAGCATCATGTACTTACGCTTCATACATAGCCACGGAGGTAGGTTATATATCATAAGAATCACAGGCCAGGTGCTATGCGAGATACTTTGAATACCATGCGGGTTCATTCCATCAGTAGACAACGACAAGCGAAGATTTCTTGCTTCTTTTCCAAATTCAGGATAATCAATATCAACTTTCGTCCACTGTGGTGAGTCTGCCGGATGTCGCAACTTCCCATCAATAATTCTTTCATCTGCATGCCAAGTCAAGTGTCTTGAATCGGTCTCACTACGATACATGCGCCTAAATCTCGGAATTATAGGAAAATACCATAACACCTTTTCCGGAGACAACTTTTCCTTATATCGAGGGGCACCGCATTTAGGACACTCATTTAACACTGCGTACTCGTTTCGAAATAAAACGCAATCTTTTGGACATGCATGTATCTTTTCATAGCTCATGCCAATAGAGGACAACATCTTTTTGGCCTCATACGTTCGATTGGGAAGAACATTATCCTCTGGTAGCATTTCTTTCACGAGGGCTAATAACTGTGTGAAACTTTTATCCGACCATCCGTTGTCCGCCTTTAAGTTGTACAACTTTAACACCGCAGACAATCTTGTGAATTTTGTACAACCATCATACAACGGTTTCTCTGCATCGCTTACCAACCTCTCGAACATTTTGGGACAATCCTCAAGATCTTCTTCAAGCGCTTCTGCAATCTCTTCGACTCGATCATAATCGTATGCGTCTGCGAAATCCTCATTTGAAGCATACGTCGTATTATAACTCGATTCAACATTCCCGCTACTTTTCTCACCATGCAAATTCCAACATGCATAACTTCTATCAATTCCATGCATCAGTAAATGCGATTCCAACTGAACCGCGTCAACCCGTCTCCCATAACAGCATCTCAAGCAAGGACATATCATTCCATTGGGTTCTCTGGCGTGCGCAACGGCAAACTTAACGAATTCTGATACCCCATCCTCATACTCTTTCGACAATCGATTGGCAGTCATCCATTTTTTATCCATGGTTTGACTATAGCAACTAATTAGTCACGCAACTATAGCAAAATAATAATTAATTACCTGTAAAGAAATTCAACATATCAGGTAATCAAATTCATAGTTATTCTTGCCTCACCTTAAGCATGTGCTAAACAACTCATAACTAATTACTAACTAGTGAAGTCGGATACTAGTGATTCAGTCTTGGATACAGGTAATAACAATTATATTCAAACAATAGTGAAGTCGGATTTCAAACCTTACGGTAAAGATTTCATCGGAGGAGAAGCAACCGGAAGATTTAGCAACGGAAAAATCCCGTCAGATATTTTTGGTATAGTCCTATAGTCCTAAATTCTAACATCTACACGCTAACTAATGTGTTGCATGGTTCATTGTGTTTAAGATTTTCATTGATGTTTGATGAATCCCTGAAACGTGCTCGTTTCAATGCTATCAATACTGCCATACTGCCATATACAGCCCTATACTGCCATAACAGTCTAAATATAAACAAAAACACAACCGCAGCTCATGAATTCCACTCAACTATAATCATTAGAAATTCACACTGAGCCGGAAAATAAAAGTAAAAACAATCAGTTATTCAAGTCAGTTCAAGAATAGGATAGAAACCTTTGAAAATGTTGAGAGCGTCCCGCGTACACTACGATCAAGGACAGTTCGAATTTCTTCAATCGGAGAAAGTTACCTCTCAGATGTTTCGAACTCTAAGAAACGCGGAGAATGAGCGTCGTACGTAAAACTACATTAGTCTACACTATAGTCATGTCGATGATACAAAAGTGCGTGAAATAACCTTAGACCAACATTCACTTATAACAAAAAATTCTAAGATAACTCACACGTAGGTATTCTTCCTCCAAGCAGGCGGTATTGGTCCAGTGAGAAGGTTTCCAGTAAGAAATCTACCACAAAAGAAAATAAAGATATCAATATAAAAAGGTTAATATTTATTGAGCTAGACTAAGCATTGAGGGAGATAAGCTAGTTATATTGAATCGATTTAGTTAACTGTCTTGAGGGACCGTTCTATACAAAAAAAGTGTTTTAATCAAGGTTGTCAAGATCTCAATCTATATCTTAAAATCTTATTATTTTGCAATCTTACTCACCCCAATGATCCTGATCTTAAATAGAATTTTGTTGTAGCCAAATTGTAAAAAACAAATAGTAAAACTGTTGAAAACAAATACAATGAACTTGATCCTATGAATTAAAACTGAAGGTTGTAGCCAAACTGTAGAAAACAAATACCCCAATGTAAGAAACTGATCCTATGAGATAAACTAAGATATTCTAACATTAATAGTAGAGTAATGTAAGATTCTTTTCGTATATATATTCTCACACATTCGAGGGCAAGTGAGTATGCTTACAAATCAGTAATACTAGTAAGGTTCTAACTTCTAAATTGATTGTTTCAATCCTTGTTGAATGTTTAAAATCTTGATCATCAACCTATTTCAATTCTATTCTCCTATTTCATATCATATTGTTAACAGTTTCTAATAAAAAAACACCTGTTATTAGGGAATTTAGCGCCGCTGGTAGTACATGTTATCAGCATCCCATATAACAACACTTTTCCTATGAAGAAAAAAAAAAAAAAAAACTCTCTTCCTCTTTGTTAACCAAAGCATGACCCATATTTCTCTTCTTCTCAAATCACATATCATAATCAACAACATCAAAATTAATTCCAGGAAACAAGAAGCGATTTTTACCTGAGGCAAGATCTTAGTGGGTGGCAGCGAGCTACACAGCGGCTGGCTCTATTATTGGTGTCACGAATGAATGGTCTCCAGCAAGTTACAGGGCGACGAGTGAAGGAGATGTCCGTGGAGCAGTGGTCGCGGTGGGTTTGAGTTCTAAAGCGGAAGGATCTAAAGTGGAGGTTCGGGTCGGAGACCGTGGCGGTTGTCCAGCACGCAAAGAGGTTGTCGGCGGAAGGAGGAGTTCGAACAGTGGCAAACGGAAGGATTGGCGGAGGAATCTTGTCGCATCTCACGAATTTCTTCAAACCAGTTTGGAGATCGGTCACCGACTTATAGCCAAGCTCTCCCGGTGCATAAGAGAAATATTATAAAAAAATGTTGTTGTCTTTGATTATTGATGGATTTAGTGTTGTTAATGGTGCTGGAAAGTATATGTGAGTGAATGTGATATGCGGGAGAAGAAGAGCTATTGTATTGTGCGTTTGAAGAAGAGAAAAGAATGAATAATGTTATTTTGATGTTTTAATTTATTAAATTAAAAATAATATAAGCTATAACAGCGCTTTTGAAAGCGCTTTCATAGGGGGGCTTTTACCAACGCTTTTTAGGGTAAAAGCGCTTTCATAGGTCCAGCTATGCCAGCGCTTTTGAAAGCGCTTTCAAAGGCCAATCTTCCACAGCGCTTTTTAAAAAGCGCCTTCATAACCCTATTATTTCGTTTTTATTAATATTTTTATTTGACCTACCACAGCGCTTTTAATGTAAAAAGCGCTTTCGTATCCCCCACCTATGCCAGCGCTTTTAAAAAAGCGCCTTCGTAGGTTTCCCTTTTTTTTAATTTTGGTTTTTGTGAAGGCTATGGCAGCGCTTTTTCAATAAGCGCTTTAGTAGAGGCGCTGCAAAAAGCAGTTTTTGGCGTAGTGAGGCTTCTAAATCCTTTTCCTATAAATTCAATTTCATTTGCAACTGTTAGAGAGGTCAGAGACATTGGGAAAAAAAGCCTTGTAACCTTGCTGAAAATTCCAAGAACTTGAAACTGCAGTCCAAACACAAAACCTGCTAATTTTTGGTTTTTACATCCAAACTCTAATTTTCCTTGTGCATTTCTTGGCCAAATCACCCATACAGTTTATGATATACACTTAGAAGTCGTCCCAACTTCTGTTCTCAGGCTGTAACACAATCTTCATCAATCTCCATTTCAAAAATCAGAACTTTGCACCTTGACCGCTCCAGAACTTTTCCACTATTCATAGCTCAAAGTTAAGAGTTGCTTTAACTTGCTGAGAATTTTAGGAAGCTGACTAGAACATCACAGCAATCTGAATCAGACTCTAATTCACAAAACAATTCCAGCTACAAGGTAAGTTTCTTCTGACTTTTAGCTCATTGCTTAAGCATTGTTAGGCTTGCATTTTTAAAAATACAATGTAGATGCCATGGCTCTGATTCTGTACATATTTATAGATTTCATTTATATGGCCTAAGTAGAGAGAATTTCATATCAGAACTTCTTGAGGAAATTAGGGTTCAGAATTAGGATTAGCAAAATTCATGCTTGCTTTTGGTTTACAGTTTTGATGCTTTATGTTTCTGAAATCATGTTGAAATTTGCCATAATTGCTATGTTTTCATTTTTTTCCATTTTTGTTGAGAAAATGACTAAGTTGCAGATACTCTGACTGGCGTGGAAAAGGAGATCAAGTTCATCATCAGAACTTACTTTGTGATACATGTTGTTGTACCCCAAAATTTGCCCTCCAATTTTTCACAGAAATCACAACCCTAGGATTTCTCAGATATTCAAAGATTGGCTCAGGAATCGATCAGACAGTTTTTCTCCTGTGGCAATAAACCAGCAATTAGGTTTTTTTACTTGCAGTTCTCAGAAGAAATGAATTCACAAAGATCCAATTTGCTTTCACATGTTTTCATTCTTTTTCAAGTTTACTGAAAGGTTACTGTTTGTTTTCAAGGCATATTCATTTAGGACAAGAGATGGGATCTAAGACTGTCATTTGGAACATTCATGTTTTGTTTGATCCAGGTTAACCAGATAATTTGCGTCTGTTAAGACATTTGCTTGTTAATGGAATAAATATTTGTTTGTTTATGGAATAAACATTTGTGTATGAAATACACAGTGCGTGTTTATTTGGAATGCAGTGCCAAGATTACATGATCATTGGAATTTAAGTTCTCTTGGTTGGAATTATTGGAATACAGTTTCAATTATCTTAATCAGGAATCTTAAAGAACTAGTGAAGATGCGAAGAGAAAATTACGAGTTATTGACAGTGAAGGATTTTAATGGACATCAGAATACCTCATAAGACTTTTTTTTATTTACTTCAAAAAATTGTTACAATACAATTTATTATTTAAATGCTTTAAGTTTTACAACTTATTGTATTTGAAAAATAAATTAGTACAATTATTTGAGTATTTCTATCTAAATTACAAGGAAAAATCTAAGCCTAAGGATGACTAAGATTTCATGGTTTCCATGCTTGCCAAAGAATCTCTTGTTTCCTCTGCTTTGCCACCATCCAGTTTGCGCTCACATGAAAACAAAAGACAGAAAAATGATTAGTACAGTTAATTGGATATGGTTAAGAATTTTCAAAAGAGAAAAATGTGTTCATCATTAAAGTTTGCAATTTGGAATCAGAAGGCTTTTTTTAATTCATCACGTTTTTATTTTTCTATTTGCAAATCACAAGAAGATTATTCTTCTTGGTTCACAAAAATAAAAATAAAAATGCAAGCAAAGTTGTCCAAATAAAAATGCAAGCAAAGTTGTCCAAATAAAAGTGCAAGCAGGGTTGTCCAAACAAGGCGCAAAACAGGGCCAAGAAATACAGTAGCATGGCCAAAACAAATATAACAAACAGAATAATGCAAACTAGACAGCAGCGCATCATGTGTAAACAACAGCATCAGCAAAAACAAAATGCAGACAAAGTACAAGCAACAACAGCATCAGCAAGAAGAAAATATAAACTAAGTCAACAAGCAAGAGGAGGCTTGTTCAATAAGCCAGTTTTCATCATTTTCCAAATAAATTGCAAACTTTTCAGAAAAAAGCATTTGGCTTAGGGTCATTAAGAGAGGAAGAGGAAAGAAGTCACCTAGGGATGCTGCCCTGCTGTCACAATTGCACCAGAAATGCTAGAAAACAAAACTGCAAGGAAAAGAGCATAAGGAGAACATACCCAAAGTATTCAAAATTTGGTGGTTTTCCCACCATTTTGAATAAGCTATCAAACAAAAAGCCACATGAATATAACAGTAGAAAAAGCTCAAGAGAAGGGGAGAACATTAAGTCAAAAACAACATTTTGTCAAAAAGTTCAAAAACTCTCCAAACTGCATAACCAGTTCAAAAACTCTCCAAACTGCATAACCAGTTCCAAAACTCTCCAAACTGCATAACTCAGTTCTCAAACCTGCCAAACTGTCAAAGAAACACAAAACTACCATCAACCTCCCAAACTGTAAAAACAGTTTTCAAGTCTCAAAAACATTTCCAAACCCAAACCTCCAAAACTGTTAAGTTCATACCAAACTATAAAAAATCAAAAAAACAACATTTTGTCAACGAGTTCTCAAAAGCTCAAAACCTGTAACTCAGTTCAACACCAACAAAAAAAACTTGTAACTCATTTTCAAAAATCCTTCAACCTGTAAACCATCAACAAAATCATCTGCATAACAAGTTCAAACAACCAAACCTGCATAACAAGTTCAAACAACTAAACCTGCATAACAAGTTCAAACAACCAAACCTGCATAACAAGTTCAAACAACCAAACCTGCATAACAAGTTCAAACAACCAAACCTGCATAACCAATATCCCAAACTCACAAAACTCAGAATCAAAACATTCAAACCTGTAACAATACCAAAAGGTCCAAAACCAACATCCAACAATAAAAAAAACTCAGATACTCAACAAATCAAAAGAGAAAATCGATAAGGTTTCAAAAACAGAACAATACCAGAATCCATCAGCATCATCAAATCATCAGCAAACAACATCATTCAAAGCACGAAGAAATCACCAAGTCAGAAGTACAACATCATTCAAAGCTCGAGGGACATAAATAAATTACCAGAAAAGCTCGTGCATTCAACCATCATCTCTTCCATCTCACGCCTCTGGCCACCAGGGAGCGCTACGTTCTACCTCAGCCTCCCTTTTCATTTCACAGGAATTTCCAAAAGGTATGGATACTTTTCTTTCTCCATAACACTTCCTGCATCTCAAAGCATAGCACAATAGGTCAATAGAAAAAAAACCATGAACCAAATGTGCCAAACCAATGAACTGTTAAGCCAAAAAACAAGACTATACCTTTTCAAAGAAAAACCACTGAAAAACGTGAGGATGTGAGGGTGAGAGCGCTCCGGAAACTTGAGGGTGGTGGGAGATCAGAATAAGCATCAATTTCAAACCACTTAGACATAAGTTCCATTTTAGAACCTAGATTTTTTTCCAGAAAAAAAGGTTTCACTCACGAATTTAGGAAGAAGAATAGGGACGGAGAGATGAACGAAATAGGGAATATATGAGAAGATGAAGGGAGAACGAAACAGAGTGGCGCCGCTGTACCAAGGGTTCAAAAACCCTAATTGTTCTTTGCATCCCTAACCAAAGCGTTAAACAAGAGCTTAAGACATTGGGCCATTTCTTTTGCAAAAGACTTAAAGCCCAGCATGTTCTGCCAATAACCCACCCCCATCTGATTTGTTTTGTTTTGGTTAAATGCAAGCATCCCTTTTCTTTGGACCCAACAACTTCTTAAGCCTATTTCTTCTTTTAATTTGTTTTATTTATTTTTAAAAAATGCTAAAGAAAACCAAAATACATTTTTCTTATTATTAAATTAATCTTGAAGTTAATTTTTTTTTTATCATTTTTCTTTTTCTTCTTTTAATTTATCTTTATTAATTTGTTACACATAATAAAAACATCAAAAAACATTGATTTAATTAGTTTTCTTTCTTTAAGCTTATAATTAATAAAATACACAAAAATATAATAAAGTTCTTAACTTAAATCATTTTCTTTTAGATTAAATTTTATTTTTTCTTTTTTTCGAGTAAATACATACATTTCATACCTTATTGATTTTATTTCATAAATTGTCATAGCTTTGTATTAAATCGCACAACAATTCGATTTGGTTGTATTATTTGGACATTGCCATTTTTATGTGATTCATCCCCATTTGTAATAATTGTACCCGCATTCCCAGATACTTTTGTAATAGCTTAGACTTTTAATTCCTGCAATTTATTGCTTTCTATATACCGTGTAGTAATTAGGCATGTATGGCAAGATTCAAAAATCAATCGCTAGATGACCTAATCCAAGAATAAATAACTTGAAATCAACATACTTCTCACACGTGCACCTCTAGGGTAATCTTGCTTGTTGCCTCAGAAATACAATCATGTCCCTAGAATATGAGACACTCTAGCAAATTACCCTTTGATAAACAAAGATCGTAGTCCCTCGATGACCCTCGATGTTGCCTTTGATAAAACGATATCGTTCCTTACAAAAAATTGCTAGAGCGTCTAACAAGTTACCTTCAATGATTGTAAAATGGACCCGCGCCTGTCCCTTCACATCCAAGGATGGGGCTTCTTACCAAATCAATGGTAAGATAGCACCATTAAAAGGAAGAAAAAAGAACAATTTAAGACCTTTCGAGTAGATAGTTTCGCTCTTAATTACTCGCTTGCTCACGACAAAAACTTTCACACCTACACTCCCATTTCAAAACATTTTCAAAAGATAAAACATTTTGTATACGTTCTTATAGAGACGAGAACCATTGCAAAACCTCTTTTCAAAAATCTTTTCAAAACACTTTTCAAAACACGATTCACAAACACATCTTTGAACCATTTTTTGAAACTAAACTTTGTATAAGTTCTTATAGAGACGAGAACCATTACGAAGAAATTTTCCAAAATACTTTCAAAACCCACACCACAAGAACATAATCAAAACAAAAGCAAGTGATCTAAAATGAGTAACTAAGAGCCCATGGATAACCATGGATGAAAAGGGTGCTAGCACCTTCCATTTTCATAATCTACCCCCCGAACCCGAGAAAATTCTCGAAAGGTCTTTCCTGTGCTCTTTTACCTTTCCTTTTGGAAAAAAGAAAAGTAGGTGGCGACTTTTGCTAACCGCACAAGTGCGAACGAAACACAAAACATCTAGTCGGTTCTCCCACCGTATCACAGAACTGGCGACTCTGCTGGGGAAAAAAAAGTGGGGTTACCTTAGGGTTTTAGATCACCTTTACATGATTATCTTGCTTGACTTGTATGCTTTATCTTTTGGTTCTTTTGTTTGTGTTTGAATCCTCTACCCGGATTTGGGGCACCTTTTTAGGTAAATAACAATAGATTGTGGAGATTGTACGACGTAGATCGGTATGGTTGAAATAATAGCTATGTTAGTGTGACGCATTTGTGGATACCGGTATCCCTCGTGGTGAATCGAGGAGAATACGGGGTCGCTGAGTGGCGTCGCAAAGCACTAATTAACCTTAGAACCCTAATTGAACCAACTTGGCCATTAGGACGTAGTGAGGTAACCGTTTCGGTGTAAAGCTGAAAATTGGTTGGCACTCGATACTACACTCATTGAGGCTAGACTTTTGGGATATCTCGGCCGCAAGAAAAGATTGATTGTGCTGAGACAATGCCTAAAAGAAAGGTCGGCGATATTGAGATCCTTTAGAACCCGATCTTTATTTATAGGACAGGTTGAGCCCACTAAAACGTCAAGAGGGTACTTACCTACAAACTCATGCAAGCCTGAAACATAGGGATCTATTTGTTGTGTGTATATATGTTTGCTTGTACATAAACATCATAAACATCATCAACATCATATGCATTCTCACTAACCATTTCAAGGATTTAGAAATTTATCTTTGTTTTTGTTTTGTAGGAAATGAATCCTCTCCGAAGAAACACTATCCGAATCAGCTTTGTAAAAGCACATCCTCAACTTCAAGAGCTAGCCTCAAGAGTGCTCGGGGATTCTCTTTTTACCAAGAAGTATGGTCGACTTCTCAGGCTACATCCAACTTCCAGGAAGAGATGATGTGTGTATTGTTCCAATTCTTTGATCTCGTACATCATTGTTTCACTTTTCCAGACTATCAGTTGGTACCAACATTGGAAGAGTTCTCTCTACTCTTAGGGGTGCCCGTGCTTAATCAGATACCGTTCACCGGTCTAGAAGGGATTCCAAAACCTGAAGTCATTGCCGAAGCTTTACATATAAAGAGGGCCGACGTTACAGCCAATTGGGAGACAAGAAGTGGGGTTAAAGGATTTTTAGATAAGTTTCTGTTGGAAAAAGATCGTTCATTCTAGGATGACATGGATTTCCAAGCTTTCAAAGAAGTGCTAGCTCTCCTCATTTATGGTTTGGTTCTGTTTCCTAACTCAGACCAATTCATAGACGTTAATTCCATCAAAGTCTTTCTCTCTCGCAATCCTATACCCACCTTGCTAGGAGATATCTTGCATTGTCTTCATACCCGTACCATGAAGAAAAGAGGTACCCTTTTGTGTTGTATACCTCTACTCTCTAAGTGGTTCACTTCACACCTGCCTCAGTCAGCATTGAAGAACGAGCAAAGATTGACTTGGTCTCAAAGGATGATGTCTCTCACCCACTCTGATATCCGTTGGTGCTCAAGATCCTTGGAAGATATCTCTATCATCGACCGTTGTGGTGAGTTCCCTAATGTACCTATGCTAGGTATTAGGGGAGGTATCACCTACAACCCATGTTTAGCTCTTCGGCAGTTTGGGTATGCCCAAAGGGACGACCCTCATGAGATGCTCGTCCGAGGTCTGGTTTTTGACTACGACAAAGAAGACCAAGGTTACCTCCAGAGGTTTACACGTGCTTGGGGAATGGTGAACAAAGTGGACAGTAGGACTTTTGGACATAAAAACTCTATCCCTCTCAAACCTTACCTTAAGTGGGTACGGGCTCGTGCCCAAAGTCTCTTAATGCCTTACCCTTCCATCCTTCCTGTCATCATTGAGCCTGTTATTGAAGGAGACGTCCCGTACACCGTTCTTCATCCAGACATGCCTACCTCTCTCGAAGACCTGCAGAAAGCCTGGGTTCAGTTGAAGGAGGAGTGAGACACCATTGAAACCCAGTACTACGCCAGTGAGAAGAAGGTTCTGGAGCTCACCAAATTGCTTCATAAAGAGAAGAATCTGAATACTTACATTGCTCCAAAGAGGATGCGTTCGGTCTTTTTGTCTTGAGAATCTTGTTGTATTTTAGTTTCTCTCTTTGTAAGCCCAAGGAGGCATGATTTATTCAAACTTGGTTTTATTTAATATGACGTGCGTTCTTTTTGGTTTGGGAAAATTTAAATCTTCTAAATTTCCTTGAAATCATTTTCATATCGCATCTTCATTCATCATATGCATAAGCAGGTCTTCACACCAAGTTTCCTCATCCCTCTGTTGTTTATTACAGCAACATGGATCTTGAGCAAACAGTTAAAGACTTACAAGCTCAGAATGCACAATTTCAGCAGCTACTCATGACCTTGGCTAAAGGGCAGGAGGAGCTCAAAACTTTGCTAGAGAAGGAAAAGGAGAAAAAGAAGAAGAAGAGAGTTGGTGTAGCTACCTTGGGTAGAAGATTTGAAGGTCAATCTAGAAGGGTCCTAGATTTCCCCTCAACATCTGATGAAGGGGTAAGAAAGGGTAAAGAGACTGCAGTGCCATCTGACTCTGAGGAAGAAGAAGAGGAGGAGGATGAAGACTATTCAGAGCAGCAGTATCCTCCTGCAGATGATAAATACAAGAATCTGGAAGAACGCCTGGCAGCCATAGGGGTACAGAGAGTGCCTGGGCTGGATTTTGAGGAACTAGGGTTGGTATCTGGGATTGTAATCCCTCCTAAATTCAAGGTGCCTCTTTTTGCTAAATACGATGGGTTGTCTTGTCCCAAGATGCACCTACAGTCTTATGTCAAAAAAATTCAACCGCATTCTTCTGACAAGGATCTGTGGGTCCATTTCTTCCAGGACAGTCTTTCGGGGACGTAGTTAGATTAGTTCTACCAGCTAGAGAGGTCTGATGTGCATAATTGGGAGGATTTGGCAGCTGCCTTTTACAAGAAATATCAATATAATGCGGACTTAGCGCCAACTCGTACTCAATTACAGAGTATGGGCATGGTATCAAATGAAGGTTTCAAAGAGTATGCCCAGAAATGGAGAGACTTGGCTGGAAGAGTACAACCACCCCTATCTGAGAGGGATCTAGTTGATATGTTCTTGGGAACACTGTCAGGCCCCTTTTTCAATCACCTGATTGGAATTTCATCTGCAGGGTTCACCGAGTTGATTCTGACTGGTGAGAGAGTTGAAGTCGGCATCAAGAGCGGGAAAATTCAAAAAGATGCATCTGCCTCCGCTGCCATCAAAAAGCCTTTCCCAGCAAAGAAAGAAGTATCAGTTATCTACTCTCAAAGAGGTCAAGTAAGAGTTGAGTGTCGGCCAGCGGTAGGGGCTGTAATGATTCAAAAGTCTGCAGTTGATCAGCCCAGAAACAATCAACCCAGAACCAACCAAGCAAGGGTGGAAAGGCCTGTACGGCAATTCACCCAGATAAACATGACTCCTGCCCAAGTTCTAAACCATCTCTTGAAGTTAAACCTTGCCAGTCTGAAAGAGGCCCCGAAGAATCCGAATACAGCTTCTTCTTACTACCATTCAAATGCCAAGTGTGATTATCATTCAGGGAGTATACGGCACGACACCAACAATTGTTGGGCCCTCAAGAATAAGATTCAGGATTTGATAGACGCTAAAGAAGTGGAATTCGACGCCCCTGAAAAGCCAAACGTAATCTCTGCTCCAATGCCAAAGCATGGTCACAATACCCATGTTGTTGAAGAAGATCTTTGTGTTGCTATTGTTGATGATTTGATGACTCCGCTACCGATAATCAAGTTGAATTTGCTGAAGGCTGCGATTTTCCCAGGTTGTGAAGAAGATTGCTGCCTTTATTCATCCTTACCAACCGACTGTCCATTGTTGAAGTTAGGCATCCAACGCCTAATGGATAACCAATAAATTCTTTTTGAGAAGACTCTTGTTATACCGACTCCTGTCAATGATATTTCAATAATTACCATATCCGCCAATCTTTCCAAGGTCTCCAAAAGACCTGTTAAGATTACATCCGATCCGAAGATTGCACCTTTGAAGATAACCATGTCGGGGCCCGTCCCGTACAAGTCCGGCAAATCAATACTGTGGAACTATGGGGGAGAGATCTTTTACCATGGTGTTAAGCAAATTGAATCGAATGAAGAGAGTTCTGATGAAGAGACTTCTGACATTGGAGACATTGCCAGAACGAGTAAAATCACCCGCAGTGGAAGAATTTTCTCTCTGAAGATTGCCCCTCCAAAGGCAATCTTCAAACCCTCAGCTACTCCTAAGGTTACCCCTGTGTCGGTAAACATATCTGCGAGAACTCCAATTATTGAAGAAGTTATAACTCCTATGGTTGTCCCCTCTGCTTCTGATGATGATAGAGGGAAAGGGATCCAAGAAGAGCCCGTCAGGATGAGGGCTCAGCCATTGGTTATCCCTGAAACCTCTCAAAAAGAAATGGAAGAGATTTTGAAAATAATCAAGAAAAGCGATTATGATGTTGTGGAGCAACTAGGGCAAACCCCCTCAAAGATCTCTATGTTGGCCATGCTTCTTTGTTTAGAAGCTCATGCTAAAGCTCTGATCAGATTTTTGAAGACGGCCCATGTGCCCCAGGAAACCTCCGCGGATCAGTTCCAGGAATGTGTAGCTAGCCTAACAGCTGACAATGGTCTAGGATTCTCTGATGCTGATATAATAATCAAAGGGAGAAAACATAATGACGCTTTGCATGTCTCGGTGGAATGCAGAGGGACTACTCTAGGACACGTACTGGTAGACATTGGTTCATCGCTGAACGTCTTGCTAAAGAAGGAATTGGATAGGCTGGATTATGAAGGCCTAACTTTGAAGCCCAACAACATCATTGTCAAAGCCTTTGATGGTTCTAAAAGGATGGTCCACGGGGAGGTGGACATCCCGATTAAAGTGGGAATTGAAACCTTTAACTCTACATTTTATGTGATGGACATCCGTCCTTACTATTCTTGCTTATTGGGAAGACCCTGGATTCACCATGCTGGAGCTGTCACTTCTACTCTACATCAAATGCTCAAGTATCCTGTCCAGGGGAAAATTATAACTGTTCACGGCGAGGAGGAATACATGATAAGCCATCTAAATTCTTTCTGCTATGTAGAATTGGATGGTGAATTCATCGAAACCCCTTTTCAGCATTTTGAAGAGGTAGCTCAGGAGATTGCGGCAACCAAAACAGTGGCTTCTGTGCCTATGATTACCAGACCTCCACCTCGGATGTCGTCTCTCAAAGATGAAAAGACTGTGATTGAAGAAGGAGGAAGCCCAATCTGGGGGCAGCTTCCCGATTTTCCTTTCAAATCTGATAAATTAGGCTTGGGTTTCACTGCTTCTGCTCAAAAGGCTGTACGCTGCTCCCGGACTGGAGGGCCACCATTGAAGATCATCCATCATGGAGTCAATGATTTGGGGGATGGTGAAGAGGAGAGCAACCTGGAAGACTGGATTTTCCCTACTGTTGATGGAGGATTGTGCAATTGGGAGGCAAAGGACTTTATTCCCATTACTTTCATAAATCAGTAATTTATCTTTCAAACATTTTTGTTGGTTTGTAATAATTCTTAAACAATTCGTACACTTTTAACCTTGTGCCTTACCCGAGGCACATAGGTCCATTTGTAAGGGTTTGATTTTTCATCTTCATATGCCATTTTAATGAATCATAGACGTTTTCACATATAAACTTTTGTGTTCATTTTCCTTCTTTTTACATTTTATTTGTTTAAAGGTGGCTATCCCTTACACACACCCACACTCACAAATGCAGATACCCTTCCATTCCGGATTCCATGGGTAACAATTTTGCTATGACCTTCAGTGACTCTGAAGATCTGGTCTACCATGCCGAATACGAAGGTGAAAAAGACTGTGAAGTGCCGGGAGAATTGGCTAGACTGCTACAACAGGAAGAAAGGGCTATTCTACCTCATGAGGAGTTGTTAGAGACAATCAACTTGGGTACTGAGGAAGACAGAAAAGAAGTCAGAGTGGGTGCCAACCTAGAGCCAAATGTCAAAGAGCGCCTGTTGTACCCCAAAATTTGCCCTCTCTCTTTTTCACAAGAAATCACAGCTTCAGGCTTTTCCTGATTTTTCAGATTGGTTTAAGAATCGGTCAAACAGACTTTTCTCATCAGTCAGAAAAAATTAGGGTTTTTCATTGATTTTGAATCAGTCAGACAAAATTAGGGTTTCTTTTGATTTGTTTGAGTTTGGCTCAGGGTTTGATCAAGCAGACGCTTCTTTAACCTTAAATCAAGAATTAGGGTTTGCACGCGTATTCTCAGAAGAATTTGAATCCACGGTGTCTTAATTGGCTGTCACACTGCTTTGACGCCTGATTTCATTTTGTTTCTCAAAACCTGAACCTCTGGATTAGAAGCTGAGGCTTCTGGTTAGAAATTTGCAGTGTTTGGTTTAATCAGTAGAAGGAAAGGCATATGGACGTTTGTTTGATTAACTGTGCAATGTTTATGGTTAATTGGAACGTCGGGTTTATTATTGGTTAATGCGAAGTTGCAAGACTACAGTGTTTATTGATTATTTATAGTTTCTAAAGTTAAGATTATTGGGAAAAACTTCCAATTATTATGACTTAAGAAATTTAAATAGTTAAATAAGCAATGGCAGAAGAATTAAAAGAGATATTTGACAAAGAAAATTTTTTATTCATTTTTAATTGTTTGTTACAAATATTATTTGAACACTGTAAATTTATTTACAATTGTTTACAATAATATTATTACAATGATTAAAAGTAAATTAAAACTATATCCTAATTCTCTGGAAATCTTCATCTTCTACTAATTGCATCCTTTGCTCAACTGATCCTTATCTGCAAAGACAAAAAAGAAAGAAGTCAACACAGATAAATTAAAAAAAAAGCATTTTCAGACATTTAATCATAAAAACTCATCATTAAAGATTTTGGCCGGAATTAGTTTATTCGTCCTCTCTGCAAATCGCAAGAAGATGTTTCTTCTTGGTTCACAAAGAGGAAAGCAATGTTTTACAAGCATATGAATTATTTTGCAAAATGCACAAAGCTAAATTACAAAGTGCAAACTAAAATGCCAAACAAACTGCATATGCCAAACAATTACAAAGTTCAAACTGAAAAGCAAGTTGCCCACGTCCAAAATGCCAACTAAACTGTCAAAACTGTCCAAAGAAGCAAACCAAATTGTCAAAGAGGCAAACTAAGTCACAAATACAAAGCTGTCAACAAAACAATGTCAACTAAGCTGTAACTGTCAAAAGCGGTCAACAAGCACACAAAAGCAAGGCAGAAAATCTGGAGGTATGCAGAGGAAAGACAAATGCAAGCAAGCTTGTTAAGAATACATTTTTATCCATCATTTTCCAGGCCAAAGTCTTTTCAGAAAAAAAGAGAGATATTCTAAGCAAAGATGTGCTTTCTGTGGAGAGAGAAAAAGAGGGAAAAGTAACAGGCTTACAGTTTTCCAGGCAAGCTTAAAGATAAATATAACAAAATCAGAACACTGTCAGAGGGGGGCAGAATACACATAGAAGAAGATATCACAAAAAACTATAAACCTCAAGCTTTGCAACCTGTTAAAACATTGAAGCCTGTTCCAAGCTTGGATCCTAAGAAAACAACAAACAGCCTGCCTGTTACATAACACAAACGAGAAGCCTAACAAACACACCAGAAAAAAGCCAAGCAAAAAGACAAGCCTGTTTCCAAGCATCCTGCATCAAAAACCTCTCAAAAGAAAACAAGCTTAGAAACTGAAGCAAGCCTTCAAATCAAAAAGCCTTTCAAAGCCAAAGTTACAAACATTCAACCTGCCTAAAAACCAGTAAAAGCAAGCCTATCAAAAACTATAAGCATGCTAACCTGCCTTCAAACAACAAACTCAAAGCACAGTAAACCTGTTTCAAACCACAGGCCAGCCTCAAACACTTCAAGCAAGCATAACTAAGCTTGCCTGTGCCAACAAAACCTTGAAGCCTGCTAAAACCACCAAGCCAGTCCAAATATCAAAGCATACAGAATATCCAAACCAAGTCAGAATCAAACAAATCCCAATGTAACACCCCTTCTAAAATACCCCGAATAATATTAATTATATCAATGATTAAAGACATATTCCATCAGAGTTAACACGGAACAAGGGATGACACAATTTTGAAATAAATAAAACTTCCAATAAAACAGTAGTCATGCTACACTGAGGGTCATTATTCAAATAATTCAATCAAATTAAGACCATGTCTTACACAGCGGAAAAATACCATAACCAAAACGGAATAAACCAAAACATAATTATTCCCAATGAAATTCAAAGAAACAATTGAATAATAACTAATTCCTCAACTAAACGTTCCCCAGTGTTACAACCTATCAGAGCACGACACAGACACGCAGACTTAAAGTAACATAGCTCTAGAGCCATCCTCACCAACTCCTGAGCTGCTAACTTTAATCTGAAATTGTTAAAGTAAGGGTGAGATTTCTCATAATTAACATGCATTATAAGCTTCTCAATCAACATTATATCACAAGCATATTATTTCACCCATTTTAACATAAATTCAGATTCAACACGCAGTTCCAATCATACAAGTCATTATGCACAAATCAATAATCAACCAAAGAATTGTAACACTGGAAGACATCCTAACATGTTACAATTCCATGCAAACATAAATGCAGACACAATGCATGTGGTACCAACACGTGACCAAGTCACCCAACACTGATCCATCATCAACCGGATACAGCAACCATCGATTCGTCCATAAACACCCGGACATGAATCCAGCCTAACCACCCATCATCACCCGGGTATCGGTTAACGGCAATACAAGTCAAATTCCACACAATGGGAATTAACTTCACCAAAACAATGCATATGCACGCACATCACTAGCATGCAACATCAAATCAGTCTATGAAATACATCAATTTATCATAACTGAACCAAAACCAAAAACATGATATCTCAACGATCATGCACACCATCATTAGCAACATAAACATGCCTTTCATTCACACAATACTAATACATCCATCCATCACAGGTTCACTGCTACATACACACTCATGTGCGTTGGCCAATAATCACTTATTCCGGGATTTGACTCATTTTCAAAATAATTTCAGGTTTTAGGAAATATTTTCATTTTATAAAATAGAGCATTAAATTTAAGAAATAACGTCCAAAACGGCACTCAAAACGGACTTACGGTTTGAAAGTTATGAATTTTCAAAGTTTAATATTTTTCAAAAAGTTATAGCAGAACCCGGTTCCTACATATGCAGGAACCGGTTCCTGCGAAGTTCAAAAATCACGCTTCTTGAAAAATGTATGGGAACCCGGTTCCTACCTATATAGGAATCGGTTCCTACGTGCATTTTTGCCAGTTTTTATAAATTCACACAGTGGAACCCGATTCCTCCCCACTGGGAACCGGTTCCCACGACCTGCAGAGTCAAATTCTGCACTTTTGACAGCATTTATTCATTCTAAACCAATTCCAAACATACCCATACGAATTGCATCATGAGAAACACCAAAACACATCCATTTTGCACCATTATAACATCAAACAACATTATTTCATCATTCCTTTTTATCATCTGACACCCTAATGGTTTTCAACCTACAATTCGACGCAATAGGGACAATTCTACGGAACCCTAGAATTCCAAACCGGGATTCCCTAACATACTATGATCCATACTATTGAATATCTAAACCGAAAATACGAATTAACTAATCGAAATCACCCCTTACCTTGTGGGTTCTTCGAATTCTGACGCTTCCGGTTTTCTCCTTCTTTTTCCTCTTCTCAAATGCACATATGATGAATATTCCAAAATAACTCTCTTTCTCTTCTTTTTCCTTTTAATACTCCTTTTATTATTCCAATAAAATAATTAAATTAGTAATTAGTAAGAGTAGAGTATTTTACCCCTCACACCCTCTAATCACTCTTCACACCATCAATACTTCTTTCCTTTAATTAATTAAATTAATTCCAATAATCCAAAAATACCAATAATTAAATTTCCAATTAAATTAATAATTAAAAATTCTAATTATTTAATAATCGGATTATTTGGGGTGTCACAACTCTCCCCAACTAAAAGAGTTTTCGTCCTCGAAAACATACCTTAGACGAACAGTTCGGGATATGAGTCCTTCATCTGACTCTCCAGCTCCCAAGTGACATTTCCATCTGTTGGTCCTCCCCAAGCCACTCTTACCAACGCGATCTCCTTGCCTCACAACTGTTTCAACTTCCGATCCTCAATTCTCGCAGGTACCGCTTCCACAGTCAAATTCTATCGTACCTGTATATCGTCTACCCAAATCTCATGAGACGGATCAGCAATGTACTTCCTTAGCTGAGATACATGAAAAATATCATGCAAATTTGCAAGTGACGGCGGCAAAGCAATCTGATAAGCAACTTTCCCAACTCTCTTGGTAATCTGAAACGGACCAATAAAACATGGAGTCAACTTCTTTGACTTCAAAGCTCGACCAATACCAGTCATCGGAGTAACTCGCATAAAAACATGTTCTCCTTCACTAAACTCAAGATCTTTCCTCCTCTTATCGTGATAACTTTTCTGACGACTCTGAGAAGTCCTCATCTTCTCCTGAATCATCTTAATCTTTTCCGAAGTCTGTTGGATAATTTCCGGTCCAATCACAGCACTCTCTCCAGATTCATACCAACACAATAGTGTCCGACACCTCCTACCATACAATGCCTCAAACGGAGCCATACCAATGCTCGAATGAAAACTATTGTTGTAGGTAAACTCAATCAATGGTAGATAACTATCCCAAGCTCCACCTTTCTCCAACACACAAGCTCTTAACAAATCTTCCAACGACTGAATCGTTCTCTCCGTCTGACCATCTGTCTGTGGATGATAAGCGGAACTCAAATGCAACTTAGTACCCAAAGCTTCTTGCAATCCCGTCTAGAATTTAGATGTAAACCTCGGATCTCTATCTGACACAATACTAGAAGGAATATCGTGCAAACTCACAATCTTCTCAACATATAATTTTGCCAACCTTTCCATCGGATAATCCATTCTTATCGGAATAAAGTGAGCAGATTTCGTCAACCGATCAACAATAACCCAGATAGAATCACAATTCTTCGATGTCCTTGGCAAACCTGACACAAAATCCATAGAGATTCCATCCCATTTCCATTCCAGAACAAACAACGGTTCCATCAATCCTGACGGTTTCTGATGCTCAATCTTCGACTTCTGACAAACCAAACAAGCATACACAAACTCAGCAATTTCCTTTTTCATTCCCGGCCACCAAAACAACTTCTTCAAATCATGGTACATTTTAGTAGCACCAGGATGAATACTCAATCCACTACGATGTCCTTCTTCCAAAATACTCTTCCTAATCTCTGCAACATCCGGAACACACACCCTATTACCAAATCTCATAACACCATTATCATCAATCCGGAACTCGCCTCCTTGACCTTGGTTGATCAATGTCAATTTATCAACTAACCCAACATCGGACTTCTGTCCATTCCGAATTTCTTCCAGAATACCACTAGTCAGTTTCAACATACCCAATTTCACACTATTTGGAGTAGTTTCACATACCAAACTTAAATCTCTGAACTGCTCAACCAAATCTAACTCACGGACCATTAACATCGACATATGCAAGGACTTCCTACTCAAGGCATCCGCAACAACGTTTGCCTTACCAGGATGGTAATTCAAACCGAAGTCATAATCCTTTAGAAATTCTAACCATCTCCTCTTCCTCATATTCAACTCTTTCTGATCAAAGAGATACCTCAGACTTTTGTGATCACTGAACACCTCAAACCGAGAACCATATAAATAATGCCTCCACAACTTCAAAACAAACAGAACAGCTGCCAACTCCAAATCATGAGTCGGATAATTCCTTTCATGTACTTTCAATTGTCTCGAAGCATAAGCCACCACTTGCTTATCTTGCATCAACACACCACCTAATCCCATTAATGATGCGTCACAATACACAACAAAAGACTTAGTCGGATTTGGCAAAATCAAGATCGGAGCACTTGTCAACCTCCTCTTCAGCTCTTGAAATCCTTTCTCACATTCAACATCCCAAACAAACATCTGACCCTTCCTGGTCAACTTAGTCAATGGTAACGCTAATTTGGAAAATCCTTCTATAAACTTCCTGTAATAACCTGCAAGACCCAGAAAACTACGGATCTCAGAAGCATTTTTCAGCGCTTCCCACTGAGATATTGCTTCTACCTTCGTAGGATCCACAACAATTCCATTCTTGGAAATTACATGGCCAAGAAAACTTACTTCACTTAACCAGAATTCACACTTGGACAACTTCGCATAAAGCTTCTTCTCTTTCAACAATTCCAACACAACTCTGAGATGTTCTGCTTGCTCTTCATCGCTCTTCGAATAAATTAGAATATCATCAATGAACACCACCACAAACTTATCAAGATACAGATGAAATATCCTGTTCATTTACTCCATGAAAACACCAGGTGCATTAGTAACTCCAAACGGCATAACAGAATACTCGTAATGTCCATACCTCGTTGTAAATGCAGTTTTCTGAATATCTCTCGACTTCACACGAATCTGATGATATCCAGATCTCAGATCAATCTTACTAAATACACAAGCTCCAACTAGTTGATCCATCAAATCATTGATCCTCGGCAAAGGATATCGATTCTTGATTGTAACTTTATTCAGCTGTCTGTAATCAACATATAATCTCATTGAACCTTCTTTCTTCTTAACCAACAACACCGGAGCACCCCACGGCGAAACACTCGGATGAATAAACTTCTTCTCAAGTAACTCCTCCAATTGTTTCTTTAACTCCGCTAATTCATATGCCGACATACGGTAACACGCCATCGACACCGGACTAGTTCCAGGAATCAAATCTATAGTAACTTCTACCTCCCTCTCAGGTGGCAATTCACTAACGTCTTCCGGAAACACCTCTGGAAATTCATTCACCACTGGAAATCCATCACTCTTTGCTTTTCCCTCCGCTTCTATTGCAGAATACAACATAAATACCACAACACCATCTTTAATAGCTAGGTTCATCTGTTTAACCGACATAGTCACATCTTCGACACCAACCTCTTCAGGAAAAATAACTGTCTTCGCAAAACAGTTGATATGAACCTGGTTGAATTCCAACCAGTTCATTCCAAGGATGATATTAAGTTGTTCTAACGGTAGGCACACTAAATCCATACCGAAACCCCTACCAAAAATCACAATAGGACAATTCTTACAAACATACGAAGTAGTCACTGAACCCGACGCAGGAGTATCAATAACCATACTTCCATCCATATTAGAAATTTCCAAATTCAATCTTTTAGCACAATCCAAAGCAATAAAAGAATGCGTAGCTCCAGTATCAATAATCGCAATCAAAGGTATGTCATTAATAAAACATGTACCTTTAATCAGCCGATCATCTGGCTTAGTCTCTGACCCAGACAATGCAAACACTTTACCACCAGCTTGCTCCTTCTTGGGTTTTGTACACCGAGGACGAGTATGACCTTCTTCACCACAGTTGTAACAAGTCACCACTCTTACTCTGCAATCATTGGCCACATGGCCGAGTTTTCCACACTTGAAACACTTCTTATCATTACTTTTGCAATCCACCATACGATGTCCTGTCTCACCACACTTGTAGCACTTAATGGAAGAACTAGAATCTCCTTCACCAAACTTCTTCCAACCACCGGGTCTCTGATTACTTCTATCATAAGGCTTACCACGATCCATTTGTTGCTTACCCTTCCTATCAACATACCCTCGAGCATTCGACTTAGTGCTAGCAAGATCCTCCTCTAAAATCCTACTGCAGTCAACCAGATCAGGAAATCTTCGGATACGCTGATACCGAATACCCTGCTTAATCTCATCACGAAGACCATTCTCAAACTTGATACATTTGGAAAATTCTCCATCTGCATCGTTAGTATAATGAGCATAATACTTTTCTAACTCAGTAAACTTCGAAGCATACTCACTGACAGTCTTGTTACCCTGCTTGATTTCCAGAAACTCAATCTCCTTCTTGCCTCTGATGTCCTCAGGAAAGTACCTCCTCAGAAAAGCCCTCCTGAACACAGCCCAAGTCAACGCAATACCATCTTCTTCCATTTCAGTTCTGGTAGCAACCCACCAGTCATCAGCTTCCTCTGCTAACATGTGAGTTCCGTATCTCACCTTCAGCCCTTCAGCACAGTCAATTACTCTGAAGATCCTCTCGATCTCCTTCAACCACTTCTGAGCACCTTCGGGATCTTGTGCACCCTTGAACAACAGAGGATTATTCCTCTGAAAATTCCCCAATTGTCGGTCAGCACCAATCACAGCTCCCTACTGGTTCCCTCCGAGTACTCCAGCCAACATTCTCAATTCTTCAGCAATAGCATCGTCGTTTCTTCCGTTACCTCTTCCGGCCATTGTTTTGTAACATTACAAAACAACCTCATCAGCACACAAGTATCGACAATGTCATCTTACACTAGTCGCATACAAAAGGGATAACGACACAAGACAAGACCGACTATGCTCTGATACCACTATTGTAACACCCCTTCTAAAATACCCCAAATAATATTAATTATATCAATGATTAAAGACATATTCCATCAGAGTTAACACGGAACAAGGGATGTCACAATTATGAAATAAATAAAACTTCCAATAAAACAGTAGTCATGCTACACTGAGGGTCATTATTCAAATAATTCAATCAAATTAAGACCATGTCTTACACAGCGGAAAAATACCATAACCAAAACGGAATAAACCAAAACATAATTATTCCCAATGAAATTCAAAGAAACAATTGAATAATAACTAATTCCTCAACTAAACGTTCCCTAGTGTTACAACCTATCAGAGCACGACACTGACACGCGGACTTAAAGTAACATAGCTCTAGAGCCATCCTCACCAACTCCTGAGCTGCTAACTTTAATCTGAAATTGTTAAAGTAAGGGTGAGATTTCTCATAATTAACATGCATTATAAGCTTCTCAATCAACATTATATCACAAGCATATTATTTCACCCATTTTAGCATAAATTCAGATTCAACACGCAGTTCCAATCATACAAGTCATTATGCACAAATCAATAATCAACCAAAGAATTGTAACACTGGAAGACATCCTAACATGTTACAATTCCATGCAAACACAAATGCAGACATAATGCATGTGGTACCAACACGTGACCAAGTCACCCAACACTGATCCATCATCAACCGGATACAGCAACCATCGATTCATCCATAAACACCCGGACACGAATCCAGACTAACCACCCATCATCACCCGGGTATCGGTTAACGGCAATACAAGTCAAATTCCACACAATGGGAATTAACTTCACCAAAACAATGCATATGCACGCACATCACTAGCATGCAACATCAAATCAGTCTATGAAATACATCAATTTATCATAACTGAACCAAAACCAAAAACATGATATCTCAACGATCATGAACACCATCATTAGCAACATAAACATGCCTTTCATTCACACAATACTAATACATCCATCCATCACAGGTTCACTGCTACATACACACCCATGTGCGTTAGCCAATAATCACTTATTCCAGGATTTGACTCATTTTCAAAATAATTTCAGGTTTTAGGAAATCTTTTCATTTTATAAAATAGAGCATTAAATTTAAGAAATAACGTCCAAAACGGCACTCAAAACGGACTTACGGTTTGAAAGTTATGAATTTTCAAAGTTTAATATTTTTCAAAAAGTTACAGCAGAACCCGGTTCCTACATATGCAGGAATCGGTTCCTGCGAAGTTCAAAAATCACGCTTCTGGAAAAATGTATGGGAACCCGGTTCCTACCTATACAGGAACCGGTTCCTACGTGCATTTTTTCCAGTTTTTATAAATTCACACAGTGGAACCCGGTTCCTCCCCACTGGGAACTGGTTCCCACGACCTGCAGAGTCAAATTCTGCACTTTTGACAACATTTATTCATTCTAAACCAATTCCAAACATACCCATACGAATTGCAACGTGAGAAACACCAAAACACATCCATTTTGCACCATTATAACATCAAACAACATTATTTCATCATTCCTTTTTATCATCTGACACCCTAATGGTTTTCAACCTTCAATTCGATGCAATAGGGACAATTCTACGGAACCCTAGAATTCCAAACCGGGATTCCCTAACATACTAAGATCCATACTATTGAATATCTAAACCGATAATACGAATTAACTAATCGAAATCACCCCTTACCTTGTGGGTTCTTCAAATTCTGACGCTTCCGGTTTTCTCCTTCTTTTTTCTCTTCTCAAATGCACGTATGATGAATATTCCAAAATAACTCTCTTTCTCTTCTTTTTCCTTTTAATACTCCTTTTATTATTCCAATAAAATAATTAAATTAGTAATTAGTAAGAGTAGAGTATTTTACCCCTCACACCCTCTAATCACTCTTCACACCACCAATACTTCTTTCCTTTAATTAATTAAATTAATTCCAATAATCCAAAAATACCAATAATTAAATTTCCAATTAAATTAATAATTAAAAATTCTAATTATTTAATAATCGGATTATTTGGGGTGTCACACCCAATGCCTCAGAACGTATTCATCATAGGCTAAGATAACCAGGCAAAAGAGAGGAAGAACATATCAGCAACTCAGAAGCAAAAAAAAAAGGCAAACAACTCTCAGATTCGAAATCATCATCATTGTAAGAGAACAACAACATCATCAAATTCAGAAACGGGCAAGCAAGCAGAAGAGGAAAAGAAGTTTCAGAAACAGATGCCCTAAGGTTTTCAGATTAAAGCATCATCATTAAACGAAAGCAAGATACAAAGTACCAGGGAAGCCACAAAGCTAGCATCATCAAGCTCCCACGCCTCCGGCCACCTGAGACGCGCCGCCGTCCTCCTCCGTCTCCTCTCCAAAGGTAGTAATTCCTCCCTTTTCTTTAACACCTCATACAAACATCAAATAACAAAAGATCAGAATATGAAAATCAATAACATGCAAAACTGAAAACCCTAAAAGCGCGTTAAAACCGAAACTGTCACCTTTTCTCATCACTGCCTTGTTCAATCATGGAGAGAGGGAAGATGGATGGTGGCGTCTGGTAGCACAAGTGAAGAGATTCATTCAGAATCCTGGCTCAAGAAAGATGAAGAGGACAACGAAGAAGAAGGTGGGAGCAGCGCCGTTCGTTCACACAAACCCTTGTTCTGAACAAAAACAAAACAAACCCTAAACAAATTTTGTAACACGTCTTGGGCCTCCGCCCCACAAAAATGCCTAAGCCCAACTGAAAACTGGCGCACACCGCCCCCCCTTTTCCTTTGAATCTGTTTGTTTTTGTTTGGGCCAAACATTTCCTCCTTAGGCCCATTCAACTTTTTTTTATTTTTTTTTATATACTTACAAAACAAATTCTTTTTTTTTATATATCACTTTATTTTCTTTTTCTTTGATCAAAATAATACATTACTTTGTTGTATAAATTTCACCAATACTTTTTTTTTTACACTTAAAATTTGTATATATGAAAACATTTTAAAAAAATATATATAAATAGTTAATTTGTTTTTAAGGTTAAGTATTTCCTTTTAATTAAAACTTTTATATAATTTAATAAAAAAACATAAAAATAACATTAACTAAAAAATATAAATATTAGACTCATTAGGTTAATAGATTTTTGTCTTAAAACTTTTTTTGTTTAATAAATCTTTTTATATAAATTTCTAAAAAACATTAACAAAAACAATAGATTTTTTTAAGTTAAAATTTTCTTTTCACTAAAACTTTTGTTTATATATAATTAACAAAAAAATCAAAAATAAATAAAATACTTAATAAATATATTAGGTTAATATTTGCATCATTTGTAAATAATCATGTGCATCTTACATACTTTTATTTCTCTTTGATTCTTATACATTGCTATATTTTACATTGAGAATATAGTTCGATTTGGTTGTAAATGATATTTGGACACTACTATTCCGATAAGCCTCATCCCCCATTTGTAAATATTTGTATCCCCATCCCCATAATCATGTTGTAATAATTTAGGACTTTAAATTTCCGCATTTAAAAGCTTTCAAATTATGCCATGATAGACCTAGGGTTTGTATGTAAATAAAACCAACAAATAGCTTGACTAATACAAAGACAAAAAAGCATGAAAATGGACAACACCAATCACACTTGCACCCCTAGGATAATCCCGCTTGTTGCCTTCCAAAATGGGCCATGTTTTCATGTCAAGTACTTTGGCAAAACAAAAACAAATCAAATGATCATAGTCCCTTGATGACGCTTTCGAAGTTGCCTAAACAAAATGATCATAGTCCCTCAAGAAATGCCAAAGACACTTGACACTATTGCATTCATGGTCTAAACGATGACCCACGCCCGTCCCGTTAACATCCTAACACAAGATTGTCCACCAAATACAATGGTGGAACAATACTGTTAAAAGGGTTAAAACATGAGAAAGATCTTTGAGTAAAATTAGGGTAGACCAACTCTTAATTACTTGATCAAACTTGCAAAACACACTTGCCTACTTTCAAAACACACTCCATAACACAACTTTCAAAACAACTTTCAAAAACATTAAAATATCCTTTCAAAAAGACAAACACCATTGCATATACTCAAACAAGAGTCATTACAATGGTTGCCTAGACAAGGCATCTTTTTTTTTTCAAAACATTTTCAAAACCACACACACAAAGCACCATTTCACACAATTGAAAATCAAGTCAAGTTATCTAAAACAAGTAACTAAGAGCCCATGGATAACCATGGATGAAAAGGGTGCTAGCACCTTCCCTTTTCATAATCTACCCCCCGAACCCACGAAAACATCTCAAAGGTTTTTCCTGTGCTTTTTAACCTTTCCTTTAGGATAAAATAAAAAGTCGGTGGCGACTCTTGCTAAACCGAACAAGTGTGAATACAAACGCAAAACCTCAAGTCAGTTCTCCCACCGTATCACACAACTGGCGACTCTGCTGGGGATTTTTTTTCTAAAAGTGGGGTTACCTTAGGGTTTTAGATCACCTTTTTGCATGATTAATTGTTTGCTTTGATTGCTTTACCTTTGTGGTTCTCTTGTTTGGGCTTGAAATCCTACACCCGGATTTGGGAAACATTCATAGATAGCAATACGTTGTGGAAACTGTGCGGGGTATACCGACACGGTTAAAGCAATAGCTATATTAGTGCGACATATTTGTGAGTACCGGTAACCCTTGAGTTCAATAAAGGAGAGTACGGGGCCGCTGAGTGATGTCACTAAGCACTAATGACCTAGAACCTTACTTGACCATCTTGGCCTTTTATTAGGGGTAGTGAGATGACCGGCTTTGGTGCAGTCCGAAGTTGGTAGATACTCGATACTACACTCATTGAGGGTTGTTTTCTTGGAATATTTTGGTCGCTAGTTAAGTGGCTAAACCAAAACAATGAACATGGAAAACAATCCAATGATATTGAGCTCCTTAGAACCCGGTTACTATTTATAGGACAGGTTTTTAAAGCCAACTACACTCAAGAGGGTACTCACCTATGAAACCTCATGCAAGCCTGGAACTAGGGTTTTGTGTGAATTGCTTGTACATGTGTTTGTGCATACATCATGAACATCATAAAGCATCATACGCATCCACTAACCATTTCAAGGGTTTGGATCTTCATCTTTGTTCCTGTTTTGTAGGTCATGGAAATTCTTCGCAGGAAAACCATCCAAGTCAACCTTGTGAGAATCCCTCCTCAACTCAAGGAGCTTACATCCAGAATTCTAGAAAGCTCTATCTTCAATGAAAGACATGGTAGACTTCTCAACCTAGTCAACACCAGCATTGAAGAAGACATGGTGAAAGTGTTGTTCCAATTCTTTGACCCCCTTCACCACTGTTTCACATTCCCCGACTACCAATTGGTGCCTACTTTGGAGGAATTTTCTCAACTCCTGAGAATTCCTATTCTTAATCAACTACCCTACAACGGTACGGAAAAAGAACCGAAGCCTGAAGATGTTGCTCAAGCACTACACTTGCAACCATCTGACATCAAGGGGCATTGGGAAACTAGAAGTGGTGTCAAAGGCTTCTTGGCAAAATTCTTGTTTGAGAAGGCACAAGAGTGTTGGAATTCATTGGATCTACAAGCCTTTGAAGAAATTGTGGCACTTCTCATTTATGGGTTGGTCTTATTCCCAAATCCTGACCAACTTATAAATGTCAATGCTGTCAAGATTTTCCTATCCAGGAATCCCATACCTACATTGCTTGGGGACATCCTCCACTCATTTTACACACGAACAATGAGGAAGAGAGGTGTTCTCATGTGTTGTACTCCTCTCCTTGCAAGGTGGTTTATTTCTCACCTTCCACAATCTGTTTTGAAGAATGAGCAAGGCTTAAGGTGGTCACAACGATTGATGACCCTCACACATTCTGATGTACATTGGTGTTCTCGGTCCAGAGAAAATGTTGTCATCGTCGATCGTTGTGGTGAGTTCCCTAATGTTCCATTACTTGGCATTAGAGGAGGCATTACCTACAACCTTTGTCTAGCTTTGAGACAATTTGGATATGCACGGAGAGACGGCCCTCATGACATGCTGATTCCTGACCTAGTTTTTGACTTCGACAACGATGCGCAAGGACTTCGCCAAAGATTCATCAGAGCTTGGAGGATGCCTAATAAGGTAGATAGCAAGACACTGGGGCATAAGAACTCCATCCCTCTTGAGCCTTACCTCAAGTGGGTGCGAACCCGAGCCCAGAGTCTTATGATTCCTTACCCTCACATTCTCCCTTTGATCAAAGAGCCTGTTAAGGAAGGAGAGGTTCCATACACCATCCTACATCCTGACATGCCAACATCATGGGAGGAGATGCAGAAGAGTTGGATCCAACTCAAGGAAGAAATGGATACTTTTGAAGCCAGCTTCTACGCCAGTGAGAAGAAGGTTTTGGAGCTTTCCCGCCGACTTCACGAGGAGGAGACCCTCAACACTTACATCGCACCAAAGAGGATGCGCAACGTCTTTTTACCTTAAGAAGTTTTTGTAATATTTGGCCCATGAGGCATTTATGTACTGACAAAATTTCTTCTTATTAATATGACGTGTGTTCTTTTTGTTTGCAACAACTTTGGATTTCTAAATCCTTGAATGCATTGCATGAATAAACATATCATTCATCATATGTATAAACAGGTCTCCACACCAGGTTTCCTTATCTTTCTGCTGTTTATTTCAGTAAGATGGATCTCGAACAGACGGTCAAAGATCTGCAGGCACAAAACTCGCAGTTTCAACAGCTCCTTATGACCTTGGCAAAGGGTCAGGAGGATCTTAAAGCACTGTTAGGGAATAAAGAGCAAGAAAAAGGAAAAAAGAAGAAGAAAATAGTTGGGGTAGCTACACTGGGAAGAAGATTTGAGAATGAAGCTAGGAGAGTTCTTGAATTCCCCTCGACATCTGATGAGGGGATCGGTAAGGGAAAAGGAGCTGCATTACCTTTTGAGTCCGAGGCTGAAGAGGAAGAGGTTGAGGAAGATGAAGACTATTCGGAGCAGCAATACCCGCCAATGGACGACAAATACAAAAGCCTGGAGGATAGACTGACAGCTATGGAGCTGCAAAGGGTTCCTGGGTTAGATTTTGAAGAATTGGGATTGATTGCTGGGATTGTGATCCCTCCAAAGTTTAAGGTGCCAATTTTTGCAAAATATGACGGGTTGTCTTGCCCGAAGATGCACCTGAGGTCATATGTCAGAAGAATTCAACCTCATACATCCGATAGAAATCTTTGGGTACACTTCTTCCAGGATAGCCTGTCTGGTACACAACTTGATTGGTTTTACCAGCTTGAGAGGTCAGAGGTACATAGTTGGGAGGATTTGGCAGATGCCTTTTATCGCCAGTATCAATATAACGCTGACTTGGCGCCAACCCGTACTCAGCTACAAAGTATGGGAATGGCCTCAAATGAGGGGTTCAAAGAATACGCCCAGAAATGGCGCGACTTGGCCGGTAGGGTGCAACCACCGCTTTCAGATAGGGAGCTAGTTGATATGTTCTTGGGGACCCTATCTGGCCCTTTCTTCAACCATTTGATCGGGAGCTCTTCCGCAGGGTTTACTGAATTGATTCTGACTGGAGAGCGGGTGGAAGCTGGTATTAAGAGTGGGAAGATTCAAAGGGATGTCTCTGCATCTACAGGCGTTAAAAAGCCATTTCTGGCCAAGAAGGAAGCAGTTGTTGTGTATTCTCAAAAAGGATTGGGAAGAACTGAGCGCCGGCCGACTGTAGGGGCCGTGATGATTCAAAATTTGTCAAATGATCAGCCTCGTACCAATCAGTCTAGACCTAACCAACAACGGGTAGAACGGCCACAATGGCAGTTCACCCGCATCAATATGACGCCTGCACAAGTTCTTCCCCATTTGTTGAAGTTGAATCTGACTGGTTTAAAGGAGGCACCGAAAAACCCTAACACCACATCTCCATACTATCATGCCAATTCCAAATGTGCCTATCATTCTGACAGCGTCGGACATGAAACCAACAATTGTTGGGCGCTAAAGAATAAAATTCAAGACTTGATAGACGCAAAAGAGGTTGAGTTCGACGCCCTCGAGAAGCCGAACGTAATATCTGCTCCGATGCCAAATGTGATACGGTGGGAGAACTGACTATGGTTTTGCGTTTGTTTTCGCAAATGTTTCGGTTGAGCAAGAGTCGCCACCGACTTTTTATTTTATCCTATGGAAAGGTTTAAAAAGCACAGCAAAAACCTTTGAGATTTTTCTTGGGTTCGGGGAGTAGATTATAGAAAGGGAAGGTATTAGCACCCTTTCTATCCATGGTTATCCATGGGCTCTTAGGTACTTGCTTAGATCAACTTGCCTTGGTTTTCAATTGTTTGAATATGGTGCTTTGTGTGGGGTTTTGAAAAATGTTTTGAAAAGATGCCTTTTATAGGCTACCCTTGTAACAATTCTTTACTCGAATGTTTTACAAAAGGTGTTTTGTCTTTTTTAAAAAGATGTTTCAAGGTTTTTGAAAGTGTTTGTGAAGTGGATTTTGAAATAGGCAAGTGTTTTCTTGGAAAGTTTGACAAGTACTTAAGAGTTCATCTACCCTAAAGTTTTCTCGAAGATTTTTGTTATGTTTTAAACCTTTTGACAATTTTGTTCCACCATTGCATTTGGTGGACAATCTTGTTTTAGGAGATTAAAGGGACGGGTGCGGGTCATCGTTTAGACCATAGTTGCAATAGTGTTAAATGTCTTTGGGCAATTTTCTTTTAAAAGGGACTTGATCATTCATTTAAGCAACATTTTTGAGGGACTATGATCATTTGATTGTTTGTTTTACCCAAAGAAGTTCAACATGCAACATGGCCCAATTATTGGAAGGCAACAAATGGAATACCCTAGGGGGTGCAAGTGTGAAATGTGTTGTCCATTTTTCATGCTCATTTATCTTGTATTAGGTCCAACTATTTTGTTCATTTCTTTATTCACATACAAACCCTAATTCTAGCATGGTATGTTTAGAAAGCGATAAAGTGCGAAATTTAAATTCCTACGCTATTACATCACAATAATATAGGGAGGGGGGGTACAATGTTCAAATGGGGATATTTAGACAAGAAATTAAACCTAAAACTATTACATCATTTTTATGAATATTTACAAGATAAATAAAAATGTATAATTCAAATGGTAAATAAAACAAATATGCAAGTATGCAAAAGGAATTTTTATATGTATGAAAAAAAAAGTATTATTTATGTGAAATAAAAAAAGAAAATAAAAGGGATATTATTTTTTGGAGTATTTTTGAATTTAGGGCAAAAACCCTAATTCTATTAAATAAAGCATACCATTTATTTATTATGAACAAATATTTATGTATATATACAAAAATAAAATAAAATGAGGTATTTGTCAAAAATGCATTTTTTATATTAAATTTTAATAAGAAAAATAAAAGGGGTATATATTTTATATTTATCCTGAATATATTAATGAGTATATGTATATATGTATTATTTTAAATATGTATTACATATATAAGTAATAATAATATTTAATATTTTAGAAAATAGTATTTTTTCATATAAATATTTTCAGAAGGCAAAATAAAAATAAAAATGAAAATAAATGTGTTTTTACATATTTCTTAATATTTTAACAAAATGTATATATTTCTTTATTTATGTATAAATTAGAAGAAAATCAAATAAATATCAAATAAATTAAAAAAAGGTGAGGAAAAATATTTTTATGTTTTTAATATTATTAACAAAAATAAATAAGTCGGAAATAAAAAAGAAAAGTAAAAAAATCAAGCAAATGGACAAAATGGGCTCAGGGGGTGCAATATCAAAAACATGGTGTGAATAAAAAAAATGACACAGGCCCAGCCCAAACCACTTCTTCTTCAACCTCTGAATCAAAAAACGCGCGCCTGCAAGCTGTGTTTGAAATCTTGATTCTTTGATTTTTTGAACAAACTTCCAACACAAAAGATGTTAAGCATGAAATCACGATTCTAACCATATGCATAACTTGATCTAACTCTCTAAGATGAGGGAGAATTTCTCTTCCCCCAAATCCTAACCTAGTTTTTCTGCCATTTTCAAACTCCAAATTCTCTCTACTCAGGCAAAAGAAATGAAAAGTAAAGGAATGTACATGTTCAGTGGCATGAATAGGACATTGTTTCTTCACAAACTTAAGACTAATGATGCATAATAAGAGAGATACGAGTTCATCAAAATACCTGTTCAGCTGGAGTTCTAACTGGCAAATGGGGAGCTTACAGTGCAAGATACTGATTGGTATAGCTTCCTTGAGGTGTGGTGATGCTGTTCCAATATCTACTTTGCCTTGAGACACCTTGAACTGAGCTGTAGGACTTCAACTGCAAAATGAAAAAGTGAAAATGGTGGAACTTGTTAGAGGAGTTACAGGTCGTGTTTCAAGGCATGGTTAGCTTACATATGTGCTAGGGAATGTGTAGGAACTGATTTTGGCAAAAGAGCTTGAAGGAAATGGAAGATAGCACTCAAACTGCAGGCTTTGCCCTGTTTGTGCAGTTTGAGGGTGATTATGGCAATGGGAGTGTTTGAGAGGTGCAAGGGTCGTGTATCAGCTTGGTTATGATCTGTGTAATGTGTTTGATAACTTAGTTCTTGTGTGTCTAAGCTGAGATGGATGTTGTGTGATGTTATGACACTTTTCTTCTTCCTTAAGCAACAAAAGCCAACTTGTGTTTCTAGGCATGTAGAGGGCCCCTAATGTGCTGCATAATCCCTCCTTGATCAGTGTGTTATGCTCATAAACTTGTGCCATTCAGATTTGTAATGTACTTGTTGGATTTCCAAATTGACATAAAGTGAATTTTAGCAAAAATGGATAGTTCACTTTATCTAAAAATGGATTAGGCTTGTGTACAATACTTGAACTCATAGAATAACACCTTGACACAATGAACAAGCATTAAATTATTGAGTGTAACTTGGTTTAAGGACCTGTAATCTAATCTAAGGCATGCTGAGTTCAAATTGCAAGGTTATGAACATGTAACTTGGTCATGAACAAAGTGGTTTTTTGCTATATTGTGAAATTCGATTCTCCCTAACCATGAGGTTGTTTGAGAAGTTATTGGACATTTTGGAAAGCTTGGAATGTGTACTACAATCCATCTTTGAAGTGCAATTTGAAATTCCAAGTGGAAGTGTATGGAAAATGGCTTTGAAGTGGGGTAGAAAACCTTGTCAAAATAGGTCAAAAATTCACTAAGTTAAGAATGGTTTAGTGCCCTTATTCAAAAATTTGTAACTTGAGATACAAGCTTCAAATGAGAAAACTTTGTGAATCAAGGTTGTAGATTATGAAACAAGCTACAACTTTCATGTTTGGACTTTTGTTTGAATCCAAATGGATCATGGTGAAAAAGTGGGGCAAAGTTGGGAAAAAATTAGGGTTTTTCATAACTTAGAAAAATTCTAAGTTATGAAAAATTCCATTTTAAACCCTAATTTGCATTTTGTGATTTCTTGGTGAACAAGTTTCATGATTTAGCATGTTTTGATAAAAAATGAATCTTGACTCTTGATTTTGACCAAAAAGTCAAAGTTTGACTTTTCAGTACACAGTCAAAATTGATCAATTGACTGGGAAATTCAACTGTCAATCCTGTGTACTTGGGATCTTTTGAGTTTGTTGATCATGTCAAGATAATTCCATAGGGTCCTTGAGTCCATGTGTGAGCTTGGTTTGCCGTTGGCTAGGTCAAACAGTCAAAAATTGCCTTTGTGCAGTCAAAACCCTAAAAATGACCATTTTGCCCTTTTGGTGATCTGATCAAATTTCTTGGGGAATTGTGATCCAAACTTGATCAAATGGTCAATATGAGTTCATAATGTTTATGTGGATCAAATTTCATGAGGTTTGACTGTCAATTGGCCACAGTTGACTTTTTCCCCAATACAGCTGATTTCTAGGTCAACTGTCCAATTGACTGGGCAAAACTTGGAATCAAGACTTGAAACTTGATGTGGGTAAACTTGGGAGTCCAATATGAAGCATGAAAGTCATCTTAGGCATTTTGGGTTAAGACATCTTTGTGCAAACACAAACCCTAATTTGAGTTAACATTGCAAGGAGGGGTCTTGAGCAGATGAAACCCTAACTGGATCTTGAGCTTTAAAGGCTTTGTGGTGAGAAATTAATGAGAAATGGGAGGGCAAATTTTGGGGTACAACACCAAAGCATGGCCATCATGTTCATGTTGTTGAAGAAGATCTGTATGTTTCTGCTGTTGATGATCTGGTAACTCCATTACTGACAATCAAGTTGAATCTGTTGAAAGCTGGGATTTTCCCAGGTTGTAAAGAAGATTGCTACTTTTGTTCCTCCCTACCAATTGATTGTCCATTGCTGAAGATAGGCATCCAAGGCCTAATGGACAACCAACAAATTCTTTTCGAAAAGATTCCTGCTACTCCAACTCCTATCAAGGAAGTTTCAATAATCACCATTTCCGCCAATCTTTCCAAGGTCCCCAAAAGGCCTGTTAAGATTACATCAGTTCCAAAGATTGCACCTCTGAAAATAACCATGCCTGGGCCCTTCCCCTACAAATCTGACAAATCGATACTGTGGAATTATAGTGGAGAAATCTACTACCACGGTGTTAAACAAATTGAGATAACTGAAGAGAGCTCTGACGAAGAAACTACCGACATTGGAAACATTGCCGGTACGAGCAAGATTACCCGAAGTGGGAGAATTTTCTCTCCAGAGATTGCCCCTCCAAAGGCAATCTTTGGACCCTCAGCTACTGCCAAGGTTACTCCTGCACCGATAAAACTTTCTTCAAGAACTCCGTTGATTGAAGAAGCTGTTATTCTTGTGGTTGTCCCTCCTACTTCTGCTGATAAGGGGAAAGGGATCCAAGAAGAGCTCGTCAGGACGAGGGCTCAACCATTGGTCATCCCCAAAACCTCTAAGAAAGAAATGGAGGAGATTCTAAAAATAATTAAGAAGAGTGATTATGATGTGGTAGTGCAACTGGGGCAAACCCCCTCGAAGATCTCCATGTTAGCATTGCTGCTTTGTTAGGAGGCTCATGCCAAAGCCTTGATAAGGTTTTTGAAGACAACCCATGTGCCCCAAGAAACCTCAGCCGATCAATTCCAGGATTGTGTAGCCAGCCTTACCGCTGACAACGGCCTGTGTTTCTCTGATGCTGACCTGATTCCGAATAGAAGAAAGCACAACGACGCACTGCATGTGTCAGTTGAATGCCGAGGAACCACTCTCTCCCATGTCTTGGTCGACACTGGTTCTTCTCTAAACGTGCTGCCTAAGAAAGCTCTGGACCGGTTGGACTGTGAAGGCTTGGAGCTGAAACCAAGTAATATCATTGTCAGGGCCTTTGACGGGTCTAAAAGAATAGTGCATGGGGAGGTCGACATTCCCATCAAGGTAGGCACTGAAGTGTTCCACTCAACCTTCTATGTGATGGACATCCATCCGTCATACTCTTGCTTGCTAGGGAGGCCATGGATACATAATGCTGGGGCAGTCACCTCCTCTCTACATCAGATGTTGAAATACCCTGTTAAGGGAAAAATCATAACTGTACACGGTGAGGAGGAGTACATGATCAGTCATCTGAATTCCTTTTGATATGTGGAAGTGGATGGCGAATTCATTGAAACACCCTTTCAACACTTTGAGGAAGTGTCTCCCGAGGTGGCAGTAGCAAAGGTAGTAGCTGAGGTACCCAAGCAGGTGGCCAGGATGGCATCTCTGAAAGACGCAAAGGCTGCAATGAAGGAGGGAAAAAGCACAGTGTGGGGTCAGTTGCCTGACTTTCCTCACAAAACAGACAAGTTTGGTTTGGGATTCACCGCTGCGGGGCAAAAGGCTATGCGTCGCTCAAAAATTGAAAGGGCACCCATCAAGATTTCTCCTCATGGAATCAATGCTTTGGAAGACGAAGATGAAGAGGGTAACATTGAAGATTGGATCTTCCCAACCATCGAAGGGGGACTACACAACTGGGAGGCGAAAGACTTCGTTCCCATTACTTTCGTTAATCAGTAATTTATCTTTCGAACATTTCCTGTTGGTCTGTAATAATTACTAAAACAATTTGCACACTACTTTTTCATCTCATGCCTTGCCCGGGGCATGTAGGTCCATCTGTAAGGGTTTTGATTCTCTTCATAATCATATGCAATGTTTAATGAATCATTGGACGCTTTTCATTTATAAACTGCTGTGTTCATTTTCTTTCCTTTTGCATTTTTGTTTCTTTAAGGATGGTTATCCCTTACACACACCCACACTCACAAATGCAGGTACCCATCTACTCCGGATTCCATGTGTGACTATTTTGTTATATCCTTCAATAACTCTGAAGATTTGGTCAATCAGGCTGAGTACGAAGATGAAGAAGATTGTGAAGTACCGGGAGAGCTAGCCAGACTTCTACAACAAGAAGAGAGGGCCATCTTACCTCATGAAGAGTTGTTGGAAATGGTCAACTTGGGAACAGAGGGAGACAGGAAAGAAGTACAAGTGGGTGCCAATCTGGAACCAAGTGTCAAGGAGCGCTTAATACAGCTGTTGAATGAATACGTTGAAATCTTCGCCTAGTCTTATGAAGACATGCCAGGGTTAGACACATACATCGTGGTTCACCGTCTCCCTACAAGAGAGGACTGTCCACTGATCAAGCAAAAAGTTCTCCGAATGAGGCCCGACATGTCTGAGAAGATTAAAGCTGAAGTAATGAAGCAATTCAACGCTGGTTTTCTGGCCGTTACATCCTATCCACAATGGGTTTCTAACATCGTGCTAGTACCTAAAAAAGACGGCAAGGTCAGAATGTGTGTGGACTATCGGGATTTGAACAGGGCTAGCCCTAAGGATGATTTTCCGCTACCGCATATCGACATTTTGATTGACAACACGGCTCAGCACAAAGTGTTTTCTTTCATGGACGGATTCTCGGGCTACAACCAGATTAAAATGGCCCCCGAGGACATGGAGAAAACAACCTTTGTTACCCAATGGGGTACCTTCTGCTACAAGGTGATGCCGTTTGGACTGAAGAACGCAGGGGCAACCTATCAACGCGCCATGGTAGCTTTGTTTCATGATATGATACATCATGAGATTGAAGTTTACGTAGACGATATGATAGCTCGATCACAAATAGAGGAGGAACACCTTGAACATTTGCAGAAGCTGTTTGCCAGGTTGAAGGAGTATAAACTCAGGCTGAATCCAAGTAAGTGCACTTTTGGAGTTAGGTCTGGTAAACTTCTGGGATTTATTGTCAGCAACAAAGGCATTAAGGTCGATCCAGCAAAAGTGAAATCTATACAAGAAATGCCTACCCCCCGTACTGAAAAGGAGGTTAGAGGATTCTTAGGACGCTTAAACTATATTGCCAGATTCATCTCTCATCTGACGTCTACCTGTGAGCCAATTTTCAAACTATTGAAGAAAGATCAGGTAGTCGAATGGAACGATGATTGTCAGATTGCTTTTGATAAGATCAAGGAGTATTTGCTAGAACCTCCTATTCTGATGCCACCCGTCGAAGGAAGGCCGCTGATCATGTATCTGACTGTTTTGGATAACTCAATGGGGTGCGTACTGGGCCAACATGACGAGTCTGGTCGAAAAGAGCATGCCATTTATTACCTTAGCAAAAAGTTTACCGACTGTGAGACTCGCTACTCATTGCTCGAGAAAACTTGTTGCACTTTGGTATGGGCTGCTCGCCGACTAAGGCAGTATATGTTGACTCATACCACTTAGTTGATTTCCAAAATGGATCATATCAAATATATCTTCGAAAAGCCTGCTTTATCTGGAAGAGTTGCTAGATGGAAAATGATCCTGACTGAGTATGACATCCAGTATACTACTCAAACGGAGTTAAACTCCAAATTCCTCAACAAGGTTAAAATCCAGAACTTAATTCCCCAAACAGAGTTAAACTTCAGGATCCTCAGCAGAACAAAAGCTTCCTCAAAGCTGATTTCCCCAGCCAGAGAGCCTTCCAGAACTTAATTCCCCTAGGGGTTAAGTTTCAGTTCCCCAGTGGAGCCCTAAAAATCTGAAAATCCTATCCCCGATGAAGTCAAAGCTGTTAATCCCCAGCGGAGCTAAAACTTCCGACTATCAATCCCCAGCAGAACCAGACTAGCGAACATTCTCCCCACAGAGATACTTCCCATCAGATTGAAGATTCTCAGTCTCACTCCTCTAGCATGAGTCTCCCAGGTTCTGAACTCCCCAGTAGAGATCATCAGAATTCTCATTCCCCACAAATCACCAAGGATTTTCAATCTCCAGTAGTCGCCCTGAAATCCCTCAACCATTGAAGATCTTTCTCCCCAAGCAATCAGCAGTCAACAAGGATGTCCAAAGATTTCCAATCCCCAACTTTTGTCAAGGATTTATTCTCCAAAACAAATTACATTTCAAGTTTCAAATTCCTTCATCACCTGCTGGAAGTTACAACCACCAACAGAATAACGGACAATTAAAGCTCCTAAAAATCTGTTCCTCTCAAGAATGAAGACTCCCATCCTTAAAACCTCAGAATATTGGTATACTCCCAGTTTCTGACCGTTAACAGAATGAACATTCTCATCCTTAAAACCTCAGAAGATTGGTATACTCCCAGTTTCTGACCCTTAACAGAATGAAGATTCTCATCCTTAAAACCTCAAAAGATTGGTATACTCCCAGTTTATGACCCTTAACAGAATGAAGACTCTCATCCTTAAAACCTCAGAAGATTGGTATACTCCCAGTTTCTGACCATTAACAGAATGAAGATTCTCATCCTTAAAACCTCAGAAGATTGGTATACTCCCAGTTTCTGACCCTTAACAGAATGAAGATTCTCATCCTTAAAACCTCAGAAGATTGGTATACTCCCAGTTTCTGACTCTTAACAGAATGAAGACTCTCATCCTTAAAACCTCAGAAGATTGGTATACTCCCAATTTCTGACCCTTAACAGAATGAAGATTCTCATCCTTAAAACCTCAGAAGATTGGTATACTCCCAGTTTCTGACCCTTAACAGAATGAATATTCTCATCCTTAAAACCTCAGAAGATTGGTATACTCCCAGTTTCTGACCCTTAACAGAATGAAGATTCTCATCCTTAAAACCTCAGAAGATTGGTATACTCCCAGTTTCTGACCATTAACAGAATGAAGATTCTCATCCTTAAAACCTCAGAAGATTGGTATACTCCCAATTTCTGACCGTTAACAGAATGAAGATTCTCATCCTTAAAACCTAAGAAGATTGGTATACTCCCAGTTTTTGACCCTTAACAGAATGAAGACTCTCATCCTTGAAACCCCAGTAGATTGGAATACACCCAAGCTCCTGATATTCCCAACAGAATGAAGATTCTCATTCTCAAAGTGGCATATAACCTGAATTCCTGATATTCCCAACAGAATGAAGATTCTCATTCTCAAAGTGGCAGATAACCTGAATTCCTGATATTCCCAACAGAATGAAGATTCTCATTCTCAAAGTGGCAGATAACCTGAGTTCCTGATACTTCCCAACAGAATGAAGATTCTCATTCTCGAAGTGGCATACAACCCAAGCTCCTGATTCCCCCAACAGCGGTCCCAGGACTTCTCATGTTCAACGATCAAAAGATTCTTGCAACCCCCTGCAGTAGTCAAGGATTCACTTTCCCCGACAGCAGTCAAGAATATATTATCTCCGGCTATCCAGGATTCATCTATCCTCAGCAACACAGCTCATCAGCTTACATGCGCAATCATTACATTCATGTCATAAACATTGATATAACATGTATTGCATCATACATTTCATGCAACATAACTTTGTGTTTCAGCTAACATTTTACCCTTTTCAGGATAAGATTATTAAGCTTCAATTTCAATGACATATAGTTCAACAAACATTCCAGGTGGCATCTTTAAGCCCATCCCCGACAAGATTCTGTCTCCCCTCCAGATGGCAACTTTAAGCCCATCTCCAAATGGCATCTCTAAGCCCATTCCCGCATCCATGTTCTGACGAGTGCAAATTTACGGGCACTCTAGTGTCCAATCTCCTTTTACCTTCGAGACGCGAACGGCAAACTTGCCAATCTAACTCTTCAAGTTCAAGAAGATTGAACAGGGGCAACTGTTGTACCCCAAAATTTGCCCTCTCTCTTTTTCACAAGAAATCACAACTTCAGGCTTTTCTTGATTTTTCAGACTGGTTTAAGAATCGGTCAAACAGACTTTTCTCATCAGTCAGACAAAATTAGGGTTTTTCATTGATTTTGAATCAGTCAGACAAAATTAGGGTTTCTTTTGATTTGTTTGAGTTTGGCTCAGGGTTTGATCAAGCAGACGCTTCTTTAACCTTAAATCAAGAATTAGGGTTTGCACGCCCATTCTCAGAAGAATTTGAATCCACGGTGTCTTAATTGGCTGTCACACTGCTTTGACGCCTGATTTCATTTTGTTTCTCAAAACCTGAACCTCTGGATTAGAAGCTGAGGCTTCTGGTTAGAAATTTGCAGTGTTTGGTTTAATCAATAGAAGGAAAGGCATATGGACGTTTGTTTGATTAACTGTGCAATGTTTATGGTTAATTGGAACGTCGGGTTTATTATTGGTTAATGCGAAGTTGCAAGACTACAGTGTTTATTGATTATTTATAGTTTCTAAAGTTAAGATTATTGGGAAAAACTTCCAATTATTATGACTTAAGAAATTTAAATAATTAAATAAGCAATGGCAGAAGAATTAAAAGAGATATTTGACAAAGAAAATTTTTTATTCATTTTTAATTGTTTGTTACAAATATTATTTGAACACTGTAAATTTATTTACAATTGTTTACAATAATATTATTACAATGATTAAAAGTAAATTAAAACTATATCCTAATTCTCTGGAAATCTTCATCTTCTACTAATTGCATCCTTTGCTCAACTGATCCTTATCTGCAAAGACAAAAAAGAAAGAAGTCAACACAGATAAATTAAAAAAAAGCATTTTCAGACAGTTAATCATAAAAACTCATCATTAAAGATTTTGGCCGGAATCAGTTTATTCGTCCTCTCTGCAAATCGCAAGAAGATGTTTCTTCTTGGTTCACAAAGAGGAAAGCAATGTTTTACAATCATATGAATTATTTTGCAAAATGCACAAAGCTAAATTACAAAGTGCAAACTGAAATGCCAAACAAACTGCATATGCCAAACAATTACAAAGTTCAAACTGAAAAGCAAGTTGCCCACGTCCAAAATGCCAACTAAACTGTCAAAATTGTCCAAAGAAGCAAACCAAATTGTCAAAGAGGCAAACTAAGTCACAAATACAAAGCTGTCAACAAAACAATGTCAACTAAGCTGTAACTGTCAAAAGCGGTCAACAAGCATACAAAAGCAAGGCAGAAAATCTGGAGGTATGCAGAGGAAAGACAAATTCAAGCAAGCTTGTGAAGAATACATTTGTATCCATCATTTTCCAGGCCAAAGTCTTTTCAGAAAAAAAAAGAGATATTCTAAGCAAAGATATGCTTTCTGTGGAGAGAGAAAAAGAGGGAAAAGTAGCAGGCTTACAGTTTTCCAGGCAGGCTTAAAGATAAATATAACAAAATCAGAACACTCTCAGAGGGGGGCAGAATACACATAGAAGAAGATATCACAAAAAACTGTAAACCTCAAGCTTTGTAACCTGTTAAAACATTGAAGCCTGTTCCAAGCGATCCTAAGAAAACAACAAACAGCCTTCCTGTTATATAACACAAATGAGAAGCCTAACAAACACACCAGAAAAAAGCCAAGCAAAAAGACAAGCCTGTTTCCAAGCATCCTGCAACAAAAACCTCTCAAAAGCAAACAAGCTTAGAAACTGAAGCAAGCCTTCAAATCAAAAAGCCTTTCAAAGCCAAAGTTACAAACATTCAACCTGCCTAAAAACCAGTAAAAGCAAGCCTGTCAAAAACTATAAGCATGCTAACCTGCCTTCAAACAACAAACTCAAAGCACAGTAAACCTGTTTCAAACCACAGGCCAGCCTCAAACACTTCAAGCAAGCATAACTGCTTGCCTGTGCCAATAAAACCTTGAAGCCTGCTAAAACCACCAAGCCAGTCCAAATATCAAAACATACAGAATATCCAAACCAAGTCAGAATCAAACAAATCCCAACGCCTCAGAATGTGTTCATCATAGGCTAAGCTAACCAGGCAAAAGAGAGGAAGAACATATCAACAACTCAGAAGCAAAAAAAAAAAGGCAAACAACTCTCAGGTTCGAAATCATCATCATTGTAAGAGAACAACAACATCATCAAATTCAGAAACGGGAAAGCAAGAAGAAGAGGAAAAGAAGTTTCAGAAACAGATGCCCTAAGTTTTTCAGATTAAAGCATCATCATTAAACGAAAGCAAGATACAAAGTACCAGGGAAGCCACAAAGCTAGCGTCATCAAGCTCCCACGCCTCCGGCCACCTGAGACGCGCCGCCGTCCTCCTCCGTCTCCTCTCCAAAGGTAGTAATTCCTCCCTTTTCTTTAACACCTCATACAAACATCAAATAACAAAAGACCAGAATATGAAAATCAATAACATGCAAAACTGAAAACCCTAAAAGCGCGTTAAAACCGAAATTGTCACCTTCTCTCATCACTGCCTTGTTCAACCATGGAGAGAGGGAAGATGGATGGTGGCGTCTGGTAGCAGAAGCGAAGATATTCGTTCAGAAGCTTGGCTCAAGAAAGATGAAGAGGACAACGAAGAAGAAGGTGGGAGCGGCGCCGTTCGTTCACACAAACCCTTGTTCTGAACAAAAACAAAACAAACCCTAAACAAATTTTGTAACACGTCTTGGGCCTCCGCCCCACAAAAATGCCTAAGCCCAACTGAAAACTGGCGCACATCCCCCCCCCCCTTTCCCTTTGAATCTGTTTGTTTTTGTTTGGGCCAAACATTTCCTCCTTAGGCGCATTTAACTTTTTTTTTATATACTTACAAAACAAATTCTTTTTTTTTATATATCACTTTATTTTCTTTTTCTTTGATCAAAATAATACATTACTTTGTTGTATAAATTTCACCAATACTTTTTTTTACACTTAAAATTTGTATATATGAAAACATTTTAAAAATATATATATAAATAGTTAATTTGTTTTTAAGGTTAAGTATTTCCTTTTAATTAAAACTTTTATATAATTTAACAAAAAACATAAAAATAACATTAACTAAAAAATATAAATATTAGACTCATTAGGTTAATAGATTTTTTGTCTTAAAACTTTTTTTTGTTTAATAAATCTTTTTATATAAATTTCTAAAAAACATTAACAAAAACAATAGATTTTTTTAAGTTAAAATTTTCTTTTCACTAAAACTTTTGTTTATATATAATTAACAAAAAAACCAAAAATAAATAAAATACTTAATAAATATATTAGGTTAATATTTGCATCATTTGTAAATAATCATGTGCATCTTACATACTTTTATTTCTCTTTGATTCTTATACATTGCTATATTTTACATTGAGAATATGGTTCGATTTGGTTGTAAATGATATTTGGACACTACTATTCTGATAAGTCTCATCCCCTATTTGTAAATATTTGTATCCCCATCCCCATAATCATGTTGTAATAGGACTTTAAATTTCCGCATTTAAAAGCTTTCAAATTATGCCATGATAGACCTAGGGTTTGTATGTAAATAAAACCAACAAATAGCTTGACTAATACAAAGACAAAAAAGCATGAAAATGGACAACACCAATCACACTTGCACCCCTAGGGTAATCCCGCTTGTTGCCTTCCAAAATGGGCCATGTTTGCATGTCAAGTACTTTGGCAAAACAAAAACAAATCAAATGATCATAGTCCCTCGATGACGCTTTCGAAGTTGCCTAAACGAAATGATCATAGTCCCTCAAGAAATGCCAAAGACACTTGACACTATTGCATTCATGGTCTAAACGATGACCCACGCCCGTCCCGTTAACATCCTAACACAAGATTGTCCACCAAATACAATGGTGGAACAATACTGTTAAAAGGGTTAAAACATGAGAAAGATCTTTGAGTAAAATTAGGGTAGACCAACTCTTAATTACTTGATCAAACTTGCAAAACACACTTGCCTACTTTCAAAACACACTCCATAACACAACTTTCAAAACAACTTTCAAAAACATTGAAATATCTTTTCAAAAAGACAAACACCATTGCATATACTCAAACAAGAGTCATTACAATGGTTGCATAGACAAGGCATCTTTTTTTTTCAAAACATTTTCAAAACCACACACACAAAGCACCATTTCACACAATTGAAAATCAAGGCAAGTGATCTAAAACAAGTAACTAAGAGCCCATGGATAACCATGGATGAAAAGGGTGCTAGCACCTTCCCTTTTCATAATCTACCCCCCGAACCCACGAAAACATCTCAAAGGTTTTTCCTGTGCTTTTTAACCTTTCCTTTAGGATAAAATAAAAAGTCAGTGGTGACTCTTGCTAAACCGAACAAGTGCGAATACAAACGCAAAACCTCAAGTCAGTTCTCCCACCGTATCACAGCGCCTAATTTAGCTGTTGAATGAATATGTTGAGATCTTCGCCTGGTCCTACAAAGATATGTCGGGACTTGATACAGACATTGTGGTACACCGTCTCCCCACAAGAGAAGATTGTCCACCAGTTAAATAGAAAGTTCTCCGCATGAGGCCCGACATGTCCGAAAAGATCAAAGCAGAAGTTATGAAGCAGTTCAATGTTGGATTTCTTGTTGTTACTTCCTATCCACAATGGGTTGCTAACATTGTGCCCGTGCCTAAGAAGGACAGCAAAGTGAGAATGTGCGTGGATTATAGAGACTTAAACAGGGCCAGCCCTAAAGATGACTTTCCACTTCCGCACATTGACATCTTGGTTGATAATACAACTCAGCACAAGGTATTTTCTCTCATGGATGGATTCTCGGGCTATAACTAGATCAAAATGGCACCCGAGGACATGGAGAAAACTACTTTTGTTACACAATGGGGTACGTTCTGCTATAAAGTGATGCCATTCGGACTGAAGAATGCAGGGGAAACCTATCAACGCGCCATGGTAGCTTTGTTTCATGACATGATACATCATGAGATAGAGGTCTATGTAGATGACATGATAGCCCGTTCACAAACTGAAGAAGAACACCTCGACCACTTGCAAAAGTTGTTTGTCAGGTTAAAGGAATACAAGCTAAGGTTAAACCCTAACAATTGTACCTTCGGAGTCCGGTCCGGTAAACTCTTGGGTTTCATTATCAGCAACAAAGGCATCGAGGTTGATCCTGCCAAAGTCAAAGCTATACAAGAAATGCCCGCTCCTCGCACTGACAAGGAGGTTAGAGGTTTCTTGGGATGCCTAAACTACATTGCAAGGTTCATTTCTCACCTAACATCTACCTGTGAACCAATCTTCAAGATGTTGAAGAAAGATCGGGTAGTTAAATGGAATGATGACTGTCAAGATGCTTTCGATAAAATTAAGGAGTATTTGCTAGAACCTCCTATCTTGATGCCACCTGTCGAAGGAAGACCGCTAATCATGTATCTGACCGTCTTAGAAAATTCAATGGGGTGCGTACTGGGGTAGCATGACGAGTCTGGCCGAAAAGAGCATGCCATTTATTACCTTAGCAAAAAGTTTACCGACTGTGAAACAAGATATTCACTGCTCGAGAAAACTTGTTGCGCTTTGGTATGGGCTTCTCACCGGCTGAGGTAGTATATGTTGACTCATACCACTTTGCTGATATCTAAGATGGATCTGATCAAATACATCTTTGAGAAGCCTGCTTTGTATGGAAGAATAGCTAGATGGAAAATGATCCTCACAGAGTATGATATACATTACACGACCTAAAAAGCTATAAAAGGGAGTGTGCTAGTTGATCATCTGGATCATCAAGCTGTCGAAGATTACCAATCCATGAAGTTCGACTTCCCTGACGAAGACATCATGACATTGGACAATGTTGAAGAATTCAGACCGTATGACGGACCTGAACAAGGATCCCGATGGACCCTGTACTTTGATGGTGCTTCTAATGCACTTGGCAACGGTATCGGCGCGGTACTCATCTCCCCAGACGGTTGCCATACTCCTTTCACCGTCAAACATTGCTTCAAATGTACCAACAACATGACCGAGTATGAAGCTTGTATCTTTGGACTCAAGGCTGCAATAGACTTGGGAATCAAATCCTTAGATGTATTTGGGGACTCAACTTTGGTCATCAGTCATATCAAAGGAGAGTGGGACACTAAGCATCCAAACCTCATCCCTTACAAAGAACATGTCTTGACATTGCTACCACATTTCGAGCAGATTACCTTCGAGCACTTCCCGCGAGAAGAAAATTAGCTAGCAGATGCTCTAGCTACAATGTCACCCATGTTTAAACTTAATTGGAACAACGAGGCTCCCCATATCACCATTGAACAGATGGATGAACCCGCACACTGTTACGAGATTAATACCGAAGAAGTAGTGGACCGACCTTGGTTTCACGAAGTCAAAAGGTATCTCGAGGCTCAAGAATATCCTGAAGGAGCTTCAGTCAATGACAAAAAGTTCTTAAGGAGATTCTCAGCTAAGTTCTTCCTGAGCAATGGTATCCTATACAAGCGCAATCATGATTGCATTCTGCTCCGTTGTGTGGAAAAGATTGAAGCTGAACAGATCATGGCTGAACTGCACAATGGTACCTTTGGCACTCACTCTAGCGGGCATACAATGGCTAAGAAGATTCTAAGGGCAGGCTATTACTGGTCTACCATGGAAGCTGACTGTTATCAGTATTCCAGAACTTGTCACAAATGTCAGATTTATGCGGACAAGGTACATATACCTCCAGTTCCTCTCAACGTCTTAACAGCTCCTTGGCCATTCGCTATGTGGGGAATCGACATGATTGGAGAGGTCAAGCCTATAACATCCAATGGCCACTATTTCATTTTGGTGGCCATTGATTACTTCACAAAATGGGTCGAAGCAGCTTCCTTCACATCCGTTACAAAGAATGTTGTTGCCCGCTTCATCAAGCAGAACCTCATTTGCCGGTACGGTATCCCCGAAAGGATCATCACTGATAACGGTACAAACCTTAACAACACTATGATCACCGCCTTATGCGAGCAATTCCAGATTCAATATCACAATTCATCACCCTATCGGCCAAAGATGAACGGTGTTGTCGAAGCTGCGAACAAAAATATTAAGAAGATCATACAAAAGATGACAGTCACCTACAAAGACTGGCATGAGATGCTACCGTTTTCTCTCCACGGGTACCGTACCACGGCTCGCACTTCAATTGGGGTAACACCCTATTCCTTGGTATATGGCATGAAAGTTGTTTTACCTATTGAGGTTCAGATTCCTTCCTTGAGAATCATGAAATATGTTGGTTTAAGTGAAGATGATTGGATCCAAACCCGGCTTAATCAGTTAAACTTAATTGACGAGAAGAGACTTACTTCCATTTGTCACGGTTAAACGTATCAAAAACGGATGATCAAACCTTTAAACAAGAAAGTCAAGCGCCAAGTGTATCAAGTTGGAGATCTTGTGATCAAGCGCATCATCTTGCCGCAAAGTGATCCCAGGGGCAAGTGGACTCCTACCTACAAAGGACCATTTGTGATCAAGAACATCTTTTCTGGAGGGGCAATGATTTTAACCACCATGGACGGCGACGATCTTCCGCACCCTGTGAACGCAGACATAGTCAAAAGATACTACGCATAAGAGACCCGCTAGGTTGATACACCTAGGCAAAACAAGGGCATCCCGGTGAATCGAAAACCCGAAAGGGCGGTTCAGGCAAAAATTAGGGATAAAACAAAAAATAATCTGTACACCCAGCAAGTTGAAAACCTGAAAAGGAGACTTGGGCAAAAAAGGGTTTCCCGGTGGACTGAAAACCTGAAAGGGCGGTCCAGGCAAAAGATAGGGAATTAAAGTGTATGACTATCTCTCGTCGGATCACTTTAAGGACAAACCTCTTCACAGACAAACTCTGAGGCTTCTGATCAATCCAATCATCTTCGGACGAAGCGACGAACAGACAAGATATTCGGAGTTACGAAGGCTATAGCAGAATGGGAACCCCCTGGAATTTTTACACTTAGCCATCTTTCTTTGTATAAAGTTTTCTCATTTTTCATGACACCATCCTCTTACTAGGATGTTTGTCTCCTTTGTACAAAACACTTATTCAAAGTAAATACAAAGATATCTCTTTCAAAGTACAGAAAACTATTTGCCTTTTTCTTTACACTTGTGTTTTATTTGCAAAAACGTCTAATGATTCATTAATGAACATATGCATTTGAACATGATTATTGTTTACAAATAAATAGGATGGAAAAGAGTAATTACTGACAGGTAGAAAGATTAGGAAAACGTCTTTAGGCTATTCCATGAGCAGTCTCTACAACACATCATTAAGATCCCCCAGGGGAGCCAAAACTTTGGACTACAGATCCCCAGCGGAGATGAGACTACCAACTACCAATCCCCAGCGGTGCTGAAACTTCTAACCCACAGCGGAAATCATCCAGTTTCTCCAGGTTTCCCCAGTAAATTATCTTGAAGCCTGAAAATCAACCAGTTAACGGTTAACCTTTTGTTTCTCCCCAACCTAGGGTAGCTCCCCAGTAGATTGGCATACAACCAAACTCCTGAAATCCTCAGCGGAATAAGCTTTCCCCCACAGAGTTTTCATTACAGGATAAACTTTTTCCCCACAAGAGTTTTTATTGCTTCTCGACAGAACGAAGACTCCCGTCAGTGAATCCCCCAGTAAAAGTCATTAAAATTCTCTGGATTCCCCAAGCAGATTCCTCAAGAAGTATATGGCATTATTCTCACAGCGGAATCCTTAGCAGTCAAGGGTTTATTTTCCCCGGTGGCAGTCAAGGATTTATTTTCCTCAGCAATATAGCAAATCAGCTTACATGCGCATACATTACATCATAAACATGCATAAAACACATTTATTGCGTCATACATTTCATCCAACATAACTTTGTGTTTCAGCTAACATTCTACCCTTTTCAGGATAAGATTAACAGCTATCTTTAACAAAATATCAACAGATTACTGATACAGTCCAGCTACGCTCCAGACACGGGAGCCATTTTGTCACTCATTCAAATCTCAACTTCAGATACAGTACAGATACACTCCAGACACAAAAGTCATTCTGATACTTAATCAAATTCAAAGTCAAGATACAGTACAGATACACTCCATACACGGAAGTCATTTTGTTACTCATTCAGACTTAATTTCGAGATACAGTACATATACACTCCAAACACGGAAGTTATTTTGTTACTCATTCAGACTTAATTTCGAGATACAATACAGATACACTCCAGACACGGAAGTCATTCTGTCATTTATCCAGATTCGAATTCAGATATGGTCTAGATACGCTCTAGACACGGAAGCCATTCTGTCACTCATTCAGATTCCAAGTACCGATACAGTCCAGATACGCTCCAGACACAGAAGCCATTTTGTCGTTTATTCAGTTTCATCCTACAGATACAGTATAGATACACTCCAGACACGGAAGTCATTCTGTCGCTTATTCAGCTTCGAGTACAGATACAGTTCAGATATGTTTCAAATACGGACACCATTCTGATGCTTTTTCTGTCGATTTACAACCAAACATTCTTGGATGGCATCTACAAGCCCATCTTCAACAAAATTCTAATATCTCTCTGGATGGAATCTTTAAGCCCATTCCCTCAATTACACTTTTGTCGAGCGCAAATTTATGGGCACTCTAGTGTCCAATCATCTTTTACCTTCGAGTCACGAATGACAAGATTCGCCTATCTAACTCTTCAGGTTCAAGAAGATTGAACAGGGGAAGATGTTGTACCCTAAAATTTTCCCTCCCATTTTTCACAGAAATCACAACCCTAGGTGTGATACGGTGGGAGAACTGACTTGAGGTTTTGCGTTTGTATTCGCACTTGTTCGGTTTAGCAAGAGTCGCCACCGAATTTTTATTTTATCCTAAAGGAAAGGTTAAAAAGCACAGGAAAAACCTTTTGAGATGTTTCATGGGTTCGGGGGGTAGATTATGAAAAGGGAAGGTATTAGCACCCTTTTCATCCATGGTTATCCATGGGCTCTTAGTTACTTGTTTTAGATCACTTGCCTTTGATTTTCAATTGCTTGGAATGGTGGTGTGTGTGTGTGTGTTTGAAAATGTTTTGAAAAAGATGCCTTGTCTAGGCAACCGTTGTAACAATTCTTTACTCGAATGTTTTACAAAAGGTGTTTGTCTTTTCGAAAAGATATTTCAATGTTTTTGAAAGTTTGTCTTTGAAAGTGTGTTTGTGGAGTGGGTTTTGAAAAGTAGGCAAGTGTGTTTTGCAAGTTGATCAAGTAACTAAGAGTTGTCTACCCCTAAATTTACTCAAAGATTTTTCTCATGTTTTAACCCTTTTAACAGTATTGTTCCACCATTGTATTTGGTGGACAATCTTGTGTTAGGATGTTAACGGGACAGGCGCGGGTCATCGTATGGACCATGAATGCAATGGTGCCAAGTGTCTTTGGCAATTTTTCTTGAAGGGACTATGATCATTTTGTTTAGGCAACTTCGAAAGCGTCATCGAGGGACTATGATCATTTGAATTGTTTTGCCAAAGAAACTCAACATGCAAGCATGGCCCATTTTGGAAGGCAACAAGCGGGATTACCCTAGGGGTGCAAGTGTGAATTGTGTATTTGATTTTCATGCATTTGTCTTGTATTAGGTTATCTAGCGGTTGATTTTGAATCTTTGCATACAAACCCTAATTACTATACAGTATATAGAAAGCGATAAATTGCGGGAATTTAAAGTCTAAGCTATTACAAATAAGTATCTGGGGATGGGGGTACAAATATTTACAAATGGGGATGAGACTTATTAGGAGAATAGTTTCCAAATATATTTACAACCAAATCGAATCGCATTCTCAATGTCAATGTAGCAATGTACAAGAATGAAAGCAATGTATCAAAAGTATTTGTGTAAGTGTATATGATTATTTACAAGTGATAAAAATGTTAACTTAATGCAAAATTAAGTATTAATATCATTTTTTGTGTTTTGTTGATTATCTATAAACAAAAGTTTTAATTAAAAGAAAGAAAAAAGATGTTTTAAGAAATTCTATTTTATATGTATTGATGTTTATATACAAAGGTTCTTTTTTTAATTGAAAAATTTCTAAAGAAAAAAAAATGTTTAAACCTAATAATAATAAAAAATCTAATATTTACATATTAAGTATGATAAACAATATTAGTAAGATTTTTTTTACAAGAAAAAGAAATTAATGTATTATTTAATCAAATGAGAATTAGTATATGAAATTGAAAAGGTGTTGATTTTAAAAAATATAACAAATTATATGGGCCTAAATAAGGTTCTTAGCCCAAGAAAACAAAAATAAGAAGGGTAAGAAAAAGAAAGGGGGGTCAGGCGCTGGCTTTTAGTTGGGCTTAAGCATTTTGAGGGAACGGGCCCAACCGGTTTAACAACATTTGTAAGGGTTGGTTTTGGTTTGCTTCATTTTAGAATTAGGGTTTGTTGAGTTACAGAGGCGCCATTTCTCCATGTTTGCTTTGTTGTCCTCTTCATCTTCTCAAGCTATGGATTCTGAACAAACTCTCCTCGTCTCAGGCTGACATGCGCCACCTCTACTTCCTCTCTCTCCATGGGTGCATCAAGTGGTGACAAGAAAAGGTAGGGTCCTGCTTCTCCTTCATGCGCTTTAAGGTTTCCAGTTTTACATGCTTTATTTTGTGTTCTGATCTTTGTGTATTATTTATGTTGGTGTGAGGCATGAGAAGAAAAAAGGAAAAGGAGATTATACCTTTGGAGAGGAGACGGAGGAGGACGGCGGCGCTTCCGGTGGCCAAGGCGAAGGAGTGTATGATGCTGGGAGCTTTCTCTGGTAACCTCGTATCTTGCTTTTATGGGTTTTATGATTAATACCTGAGAACCCTTGCTTTATCTGTTTCTGAACACTTCTTTTCCTCTTCCACTTGCTTGCTTGCTTCGATTACTGGCTTCTTTTCCTCTTCTGCTTATTTGAACACTTACCTCTGAATACTTGTTGAAATGTTACTCAATGATGAACTTTAAGTTCTGAGAGTTTGGATTTTGGCCTATGATGAATCTCATTCTGAGGCATTAGGGTTTGCTTGATTCTGAGATGTCTGATATGCTTGCCTATTTTCTGTTTGCCTCTGAGATTATTTGATGATATGTTGAGGTTGTTGAACCCTATGATGAAATTATTCTGAGGGTGTTGGGCTTGAATGATTGCTAGATAGTTTTGAGGCTTGGTATGCTATGTATGGCTTAAGGGTTTGAACAGGTTTGCAGGAAGGTTGATGGCTTGTGAACTGTTGGGAATTTACAGGCTCATTGTTGTTGGCTTCTGTTTAGAAGCTTGCTTCAGTTTGTTTATCAGTTTGGTACAGGCTTAAAGCTGAGTTTTTGAAAGGCTTGGGGTGTTAGCAGGCTTCAGGCTTGAGACAGGTTATAGGCTTGGCTTTGATTTGTGAGTTTTTTTTGCTTGGTTTCTAACTGGCTTTGATGCAGTTTGGTTTAAAAAAATTTTTGAAACTGGTTTTGATGCAGTTTGCTTAGAGGCTTGTGTTATGCAGTTTGTTTAAGCTTCGAACAGGTTGGAGGTTTAGGCTTGATATGCTTCTGGTTTGAAAAGCTTGAAACAGGTTTGGCTTTGGCTTCAAGCAAGTTTGAGGCAGCTCTGTGTTATGTCACAGTTTTTGGAGGATTTTGGCTTTGTGTTGTTTTTTGTTATGTTCTGCCTTCTTTTTACTGTGTTCAGATATGTTGGTTTATATCTTTTTCTAAGCCTCAAGCCTGTAAGCCTCTTCTCTCTCTCTTCTCTCTCTCTATCAGAAAAAGCATTTTTTATTGCTTACTGTTGTACTTTCTGAAAAAGTATTGGCTGGAAAGTGATGATTTTGAAAATGTTGCTTGCACATTAGTTTTCCTCTGCATACTTTCCAGATTTCCTGCATATCTTGTGTACTTTGTTGACAGCTTTTTGGATAGCCTTTTGATAGCTTTTGGACTTGGTTTAGTTTCTTCATTTTGCAATCAGTTCAGTTTGGACTTTGTGCATTGGTTTTGAAACTTTGAACTGTGCAATTTGTTTGTTGGCATATTAAGTAGCTGTTCAGTTTGCCTCTTTGGTTGACAATTTTAGAATTATGCAGCTTGTTTGACATTTTTGAATTTGTGCAATATTGTAGCTTTGTGCATTTCATATTTTTGCAAGCATATTTCTATCCCTCTTTGTGAGCCAAGAATTTCTTGTGATTTGCAGAGAGGGTGAATAAACTAATTCCGGCCAGTTACTTTTAATGATGAACTTTAAATTAACTGTCTGCTTTTGATTTCGTCTGTGCTGACTTCTTTTCTTTTCTTTGTTGCAGATGAAAATCATTTGAGCAATGGGGAGCAGCAATAGAGGATGAAGATTTAGAAAAATTAGGATGCAATTTTATTTTACTTTAACCATTTGTAATATTATTATTGTAAATAAAATGTAAATAAATTTACAGTTGTTCAAATAATAATTTGTAACAAACAATTAAAGATGAATAAAAATCCTTTTTTGTCAGTTAATTTTTTTTCAATTCACTGTCCATTTAATTATTTAAGTTTCTGAAATTAAAATAACTGGAAGTAAATCCCAACTATTCTAACTTAGAATAAATAAATAATTAATAAACACTGTCGTCTTGCAATAAATAATAACCCGACGACTCAATTAAACATAAGCAATGCACAATTAATCAAACAAACATCCATATGTCCTTTCCTTTTAATGATTAAACCAAACGACTGCAAACTCTCAATCAGAAGCCTCAATCCATATCTCAGAGTAAATTGAAAAGAAATGTAGAATTAATTCTTTCTGAGAATGTGCGCACAAAACCCTGATTCTTGATTTAATGTCGAAGAAGCGCCTGCCTGATCAAACCCTGAGCCAAACTCAACCAAACCCTAATAATCTGCTTGAACTATTCTAGAGTCCATGAAAACCCTAATTTGGATAGACTAGTAAGAAAAAGTCTGTTTGACCGATTCTTAAGCCAATCTGAAAAATTAGGAAAAGCCCGAAGTTGTGATTTCTTGTGAAAAAAGTAGGAGGGCAAATTTTGGGGTACAACAGTTGCCCCTGTTCAATCTTCTTGAACCTGAAGAGTTAGATTGGCAAGTTTGCCTTTTGCGTCTCGAGGGTAAAAGGAGATTGGACACTAGAGTGCCCAAAAAATTTGCACTCGGTGATGTGATGGTAGAGGGAATGGGCTTAAAGATGCCATTTGGTGATGGGCTTAGAGATGCCATCTAGAGATGTGATAGGGGGATGGGCTTAGAGATTCCATCTGAAGTTTGCTGGTAGGAGGATGGGCTTAGAGATGCCATCTGAAGGTGATTGTTGAACTGTATGTCATTGGTGAATGGACGAGTATCAGAAAGGTATCCATGTTTTGGAACATCTCTGAACTGGGGGTCTGAACAAGCAATAGATTGACATCCATGTTTGGAGAATCCGTAAACTATTTTCAGGAGTAGAAATTGAATAAGCAATAGATCAGCATCCATGTTGGGAAGCGTCTGTAAACTGTTTTCAAAAGTTGAGAAGTGGAGAAGGAACCAGTGTAGGGTTTCCTGATGATGAGTCCGTGTAAAACTGCATCTGAACGAAACTGGAATAAGTATCAGAATGTCGCCATGTCTGGGTCACATCTGAACTATTTCTAGAAAGAATCTTGGAAGATGATGATCTTTGTCTGTCGATTGATCTTTCCTGAAAAGGTAGAGAGTTAGTTGTACGCAATGTCATGAGGCATGATGCAATGTATGTTATATCAATGTTTATGATATGAATGTGATGAATGCGCATGTAAGCTGATAAACTGTCTTGCTGAGGATAGATGAATCCTGGATGGCTGGAGATAAAAGAATCTTGACTGCTGTCGGGGAAAGTGAATCCTTGACTGCTGCAGGGGAGGGCAAGAGTCTTTTGATCGTTGAAGATGAGAAGTCCTGGGACCACTATTGGGGAATCAGGAGCTTGGGTTGTATGACAATCTACTGGGGATTCCTGTCTTGAGGAGATCTTCACTGGAGAATATTTGAATACTCTGTGAGGAACTGAGAATGAGAGTCTTCACTCTGCTTGGGGATTGATAGTTGGAAGTTTTAGCTCCGCTGGGGATTGCAAGAATCTTTTGATTGCTGCAGGTATTGATCTGGGATCTTGAAAAGGTTGGTCGGTGAGATAGTTGTCCTGGCTAGTTTCAGGCGTTGATCTCTGACCTGAGAAAGAAAGATGGTTCCCTGGCTTGTTTCAGGTATTACTCTTCAATCTCTTCATGTAGATAATTTCCTGGCTGGTTTCAGGTATTAATCTACAATCAGTCGTTCACAGATATTTTTCCTGGCTTGCTACAGGTATTAATCCGGAAATTAAGAAAGGTTGGTCAAGGAGATCCTGTCCTGGCTGGTTTCAGGTATTGATCTCTGATTTGAGAAAGAAAGATAGTTTTCCTGGCTTGTTACAGGTATTGATCTTCAATCTCCTCATGTAGATAATTTCCTGGCTGGTTTCAGGTATTAATCCACAATCAGTCGTCCACAGATATTTTCCTGGCTTGCTACAGGTATTAATCTGGAACTTAAGAAAGGTTGGTCAAGGAGATGTTGTCCTGGCTGGTTTCAGGTATTGATTTCTGACCTGAGAAAGAAAGATAGTTTTCCTGGCTTGTTATAGGTATTGATCTTCAATCTCCTCATGTAGATAATTTCCTGGCTGGTTTCAGGTATTAATCCACAATCAGTCGTCCGTAGATATTTTCCTGGCTTGCTACAGGTATTAATCTGGAACTTAAGAAAGGTTGGTCAAGGAGATGTTGTCCTGGCTGGTTTCAGGTATTGATCTCTGACCTGAGAAAGAAAGATGGTTCCCGGGCTTGTTACAGGTGTTGATCTTCAATCTCTTCATGTATATGGTTTCCTGGCTTGTTACAGGTGTTGATCCACAATTAGTCGTCCACAGATATTTTCCTGGCTTGCTACAGGTATTAATCTGGAACTTAAGAAAGGTTGGTCAAGGAGATATTGTCCTGGATGGTTTCAGGTATTGATCTCTGACCTGAGAAAGAAAGATGGTTCCATGGCTTGTTACAGGTGTTGATCTTCAATCTCTTCATGTAGATGGTTTCCTGGCTTGTTACAGGTGTTGATCCACAATCAGTCGTCCACAGATATTTTCCTGGCTTGCTACAAGTATTAATCTGGAACTTAAGAAAGGTTGGTCAAGGAGATGTTGTCCTGGCTGGTTTCAGGTATTGATCTCTGACCTGAGAAAGAAAGATAGTTTTCCTGGCTTGTTACAGGTATTGATCTTAAATCTCCTCATGTAGATAATTTCCTGGCTGGTTTCAGGTATTAATCCATAATCAGTCGTCCACAGATATTTTCCTGGCTTGCTACAGGTATTAATCTGGAACTTAAGAAAGGTTGGTCAAGGAGATGTTGTCCTGGCTGGTTTCAGGTATTGATCTCTGACCTGAGAAAGAAAGATGGTTCCCTGGCTTGTTACATGTGTTGATCTTCAATCTCTTCATGTAGATGGTTTCCTGGCTTGTTACAGGTGTTGATCCACAATCAGTCGTCCACAGATATTTTCCTGGCTTGCTACAGGTATTAATCTGGAACTTAAGAAAGGTTGGTCAAGGAGATATTGTCCTGGCTGGTTTCAGGTATTGATCTCTGACCTGAGAAATAAAGATGGTTCCCTGGCTTGTTACAGGTGTTGATCTTCAATCTCTTCATGTAGATGGTTTCCTGGCTTGTTACAGGTGTTGATCCATAATCAGTCGTCCACAGATATTTTCCTGGCTTGCTACAGGTATTAATCTGGAACTTAAGACATACACCACTTTGAGAATGAGAATCTTCATTCTGTTGGGAGGTCAGAAATTGGGAGTATACCAATCTTCTGATATGATGAGAATCTCCATGCTGTTAACGGTCAGAAACTGGGAGTATACCAATCTTCTGAGGTTTTAAGGATGAGAGTCTTCACTCTTGAGTGTCAGAAATTAGGAGTATACCAATCTTCTGAGGTGATGAGAATCTTCATGCTATTAACGGTCAGAAACTGGGAGTATACCAATCTTCTGAGGTTTTAAGGATGAGAGTCTTCACTCTTGAGTGTCAGAAATTGGGAGTATACCAATCTTCTGAGGTGATGAGAATCTTCATGCTGTTAACGGTCAGAAACTGGGAGTATACCAATCTTCTGAGGTTTTAAGGATGAGAGTCTTCATTCTTGAGAGAAACATATTTTAGGAGCTTCAATTGTCCGTTATTCTGTTGGTGGTTGTAACTTCCAGCAGGTGATGAAGGAATTGTTGGATACTTTTGACATTCGAATGCCCCAAGTGATGATGAAGGAGACATGCCCCAGGTTACTCTGCTAATTGAGAGATTTTGTTGAAATCTTGACTGGACTGCCCCAAGTTAATTGAGCTTTTGAAAGATCTGTTGACACTTTGACTGGACTGCCCCAGGTTAACTGAACTTTGAAAGATTTGTTGAAATCTTGACTGGACTGCCCCATGTGTTCTGGATAGTGACATGTCATGCCCCCTTGTTGATAGGAGATTTGTCAATGGAAGTGTCATCCTTTTTGAAGTGATTTTACTCACTGAGAGAGTTTTCGTTCCTCCGAACATTCATTGTGTGAATCTCTTCGCTGTCAAACAAATAGCCATATGCAAACAGTGATATTCAAGTAATGCAAAGTTTATGTCTGTCTCGAAGTTTTGAAACATGCGTTTTTTAGCAGAAAACTTTTTCCATAAGACAAATTCAACACAAGATTTAGAGAAAAGCCTTAGAGGAATCAGGATACCTTTTGTAACAGTATGCTTTCGAACTAACCCATGCTTCAATTAGGACTTTTGAAGGGTTGTAACGTGGCTTGGTTCACGGTTTAAGAAACAAAGGATAAAGGCTCAAAGTATATTTGTACCCACCCGCTCTTCGTGATGTTCTTCAACCCTAGACTCAGTTAATTGTGCGTCGCACTCTTTTTGAGTTTGGAACGACTTTTGGGTGATGGTTCACCAATTGAATTTGGAAGGCAGTCATCCTCTCCTTTTTCTTTTGCAACATTTTTCATGTTTTTGAGGATTTGTAATGACCTTTTTCTTTTGATTTATTATCCCTAACTTTTGCCTGACTGTTCCTGTTTTCGAGATTACAGTCAGCGGGATGCCCCAGCTTTCTTAAGCCTCCTTTATAGGTTTTGGCTCAGTGGGCTTTTCTCTTTTGAGAGGTGATGACTGCCTATGCGATAAGGAACCATCATTGTCTTTTGATTCCAAAGGAATGTTTTTTATGTCATTCGTTGTATTACGAACTGAGAGTTTGCGACTTCAATGCGCACCTTTTGGATTAACTGAGAGACTACCCTGCCCCAGGTTTATATCAAAGGTTTTGATTTGTTTAGAACAGAAAACTCCTACTTCTTTGGCTCGAAGGGGTTGACTAGGGATTATCTTCCTTATAACTCCAGTGTTTGGGAATTGAAACAAATGCCTGTACATCATCAGCACGGTCTGTTCAAAAGCATACTGTATGAGATTATGGTATTGTTTCGTCATCCTCCCTCTAAAGGCTGGCAGCTTTTTATCAAGAGTTAAATATCATAAAGAAAGCATAAGAGTAGTGAAAACGAATGGATGATTTCAAGACAAACATATGCAATGCATTAATGAAACAAAGTTTGACATTAATAGATAATTGTTTGAATAACAAAAGAAATTACAACTTTGAAAATTCAAATGAAACAAAGACATTCTCAATGATTTGGCATAGGAGCAGTGATTATGCTAGAGTCTCTGGAGGGTCAAACTCTTTGGCATCAATCATGTCTTGGACCCTGTTCTTCAAAGCCCAACAGTTGTTTGTGTCATGCCCGGGGCTATCACAATGATAAGCACATCTTGCATCTGGGTTGTAGTTTGGAGAAGAAGTCTTAGGATTCGGATGAGGAGCCTTTAATGTAATCAGCTCCTTCTACAACATGTGTTGTAGCGCTTGAGCCAATGACATGTTGATCTTAGTGTACTGTCTTTTAGGCGCGTCTGGCCTTCGTTGATTTCCCTTTGGCTGTTGTCGGTGTGACGTAGAACCAGAGATCAGGACTGCCCCTACATGTTGGTCACGGCGATTCTTCTGACTGTTCACAGCATTGGACTCTTTCCTCCCATTGTAGGGAATTATCTAAGTATCCGAGGATGTAGTTCCTTGGATCTTTCCACTTTTGATGCCAGCTTCGACCCTCTCGCCGGTCAGTATTAGCTCGGTGAACCCGACTGAGGAGCTTCCAATTAAGTGATTGAAGAAAGGCCCTGTCAGAGTTCCCATGAAGATGTCAATCAATTCTCTGTCAGTTAAAGGGGGTTGCACCCTACCAGCCAGATCTCTCCACTTTTGGGCATATCCTTTGAAGCTCTCGTCAGGACCCATGGTCATGTTCTGCAATTGGACACGAGTAGGTGCAAGATCAGCATTGTACTGATATTGTTTGTAAAAAGCAGCAGCTAAGTCCTCCAAGGTGTGGATGTGAGAACTCTCCAATTTATAGAACCACTCGAGTTGAGTCCCTACCAAGATTTCTTGGAAGAAATGGATCCAAAGCCTTGGATCAGTCGTGTATGGTTGAATCTTGCGGGCATAAGACTTCAGGTGCATCTTAGGGCAAGAGACTCCATCATACAGGGCCAAGGTAGGGACTTTGAACTTTGGAGGGATGACTAATCCAGGAACCAAACCCATGTCTCCTAAATCCAAGCCAGGTATTTGTTGAACCTCCATAGCATTGAGGCGATCCTCTAACTCTTTGTACTTGTCATCAGCGGGAGGATATTGTTCTTCGGAGTAACCAGCTTCATCAATCTCCAAATTGTGGTCTTCTTCAAGACTATCCCCTATGTTGGATGGAGTTGCAAGGTCTAGGGTCTTAGGTCTTCTTCTCAAGTTCAGGATGCTCGCAGCCTTCTTGGACTTCTTCTTCTTGTCTTTGAGAAGGAGAGCTGTCAGATCCTCTTGCCCTTTACCCATAGCCAGAAGCATTTGTTGGAATTGAGCATTTTGAGCTTGGAGATCTTTCAGCGTTTGTTCCATATCCATCTTACTGAAATAAACAGTAGGAAGATAAGGAGACCTGTATGGGAGAAACCTGTTATGCAATGATATGTATGATATATATGCAATGTTTTCAAGGATCTCTTGGGGTAAACACAAGAGAATGTTAGAGGTTGAACTTTGATCTTTGATTGGAGAACTTTGCACCGGTGGATGTCTTTCCACGAGAATCAAGCTCACCATGTCAAGTGGGTCATAGCCCCTGATTCAAGTTGTTGCACTTGATCTTTGATGGCATTTGTTTAGAGGAGAAAACCTCTTGCCCTTTGGTAGACGTCTGGTTCAACGTAACCCTGCATCAAAAGAACCCTCGAGATCCTTGAAATGGTTATTGAAAATGCTATGGTACGATGTCATGATGTTATGTACATGTATGCAGAAGCAAGTAAGTGTATATACAGGTAATCATATTCACACAAAGCAAACAAGTCCTTAGGTTTAGGCTTGCATGGGGTTTGTAGGTAAGTACCCTCTTGAAGTTAGTTGGCTCATCCTGTCCTAAAATAGAAACCGGGTTCTAAGGAGCTCAATATCACTGGATTGTTTTCTATGTTCATTGTCTTGGTTTAGCCACTTAACTGGCGACCAAAATATTCCAAGAAAACAACCCTCAATGAGTGTAGTATCGAGTATCTACCAACTTCGGACTGCACCAAAGTCGGTCATCTCACTACCCCTAAAAAGGCTAAGATGGTCAATTAAGGTTCTAAGAGTTCGTTAGTGCTTCATGACATCACTCAGCGGCCCCGTACTCTTCTTGATTGAACTCAAGGGTTACCGGTACTCACAAATATGTCGCACTAACATAGCTTACTGCTTCAACCATGTCAGTATACCCTGCACAGTTCCCTCACAGTTTTATTGCTATTTACCTAAGAAGGTGCCCCAAATCCGGGTGTAGGATTTACAACAAAACCCAAACAAGGACCCAAAAAGTAAAGCAATCAAAGCAAGTATGTAAAGGTGATCTAAACCCTAAGGTAACCCCACTTAAAAACACTATCCCCAGCAGAGTCGCCAGTTCTGTGATACGGTGGGAGAACTGACTTGAGGTTTTGCGTTTGTATTCACACTTGTTCGGTTTAGCAAGAGTCGCCACCGACTTTTTATTTTATCCTAAAGGAAAGGTTAAAAAGCACAGGAAAAACCTTTTGAGATGTTTCGTGGGTTCGGGGGGTAGATTATGAAAAGGGAAGGTATTAGCACCCTTTTCATCCATGGTTATCCATGGTCTCTTAGTTACTTGTTTTAGATCACTTGCCTTTGATTTTCAATTGCTTGGAATGGTGGTGTGTGTGTGTGTGTTTGAAAATGTTTTGAAAAAGATGCCTTGTCTAGGCAACCGTTGTAACAATTCTTTACTCGAATGTTTTATAAAAGGTGTTTGTCTTTTCGAAAAGATATTTCAATGTTTTTGAAAGTTTGTCTTTGAAAGTGTGTTTGTGGAGTGGGTTTTGAAAAGTAGGCAAGTGTGTTTTGCAAGTTGATCAAGTAACTAAGAGTTGTCTACCCCTAAATTTACTCAAAGATTTTTCTCATGTTTTAACCCTTTTAACAGTATTGTTCCACCATTGTATTTGGTGGACAATCTTGTGTTAGGATGTTAACGGGACAGGCGCGGGTCATCGTATGGACCATGAATGCAATGGTGCCAAGTGTCTTTGGCAATTTTGCTTGAAGGGACTATGATCATTTTGTTTAGGCAACTTCAAAAGCGTCATCGAGGGACTATGATCATTTGAATTGTTTTGCCAAAGAAACTCAACATGCAAGCATGGCCCATTTTGGAAGGCAACAAGCGGGATTACCCTAGGGGTGCAAGTGTGAATTGTGTATTTGATTTTCATGCATTTGTCTTGTATTAGGTTATCTAGCGGTTGATTTTGAATCTTCGCATACAAACCCTAATTACTATACAGTATATAGAAAGCGATAAATTGCGGGAATTTAAAGTCTAAGCTATTACAAATAAGTATCCGGGGATGGGGGTACAAATATTTACAAATGGGGATGAGACTTATTAGGAGAATAGTGTCCAAATATATTTACAACCAAATCGAATCGCATTCTCAATGTCAATGTAGCAATGTACAAGAATGAAAGCAATGTATCAAAAGTATTTGTGTAAGTGTATATGATTATTTACAAGTGATAAAAATGTTAACTTAATGCAAAATTAAGTATTAATATCATTTTTTGTGTTTTGTTGATTATCTATAAACAAAAGTTTCAATTAAAAGAAAGAAAAAAGATGTTTTAAGAAATTCTATTTTATATGTATTGATGTTTATATACAAAGGTTCTTTTTTTAATTGAAAAAGTTCTAAAGAAAAAAAAATTGTTTAAACCTAATAATAATAAAAAATCTAATATTTACATATTAAGTATGATAAACAATATTAGTAAGATTTTTTTTACAAGAAAAAGAAATTAATGTATTATTTAATCAAATGAGAATTAGTTTATGAAATTGAAAAGGTGTTGATTTTAAAAAATATAACAAATTATATGGGCCTAAATAAGGTTCTTAGCCCAAGAAAACAAAAATAAGAAGGGTAAGAAAAAGAAAGGGGGGGTCAGGCGCTGGCTTTTAGTTGGGCTTAAGAATTTTGAGGGAACGGGCCCAACCGGTTTAACAACATTTGTAAGGGTTGGTTTTGGTTTGCTTCATTTTGGAATTAGGGTTTGTTGAGTTACAGAGGCGCCATTTCTCCATTTTTGCTTCGTTGTCCTCTTCATCTTCTCAAGCCATGGATTCTGAACGAACTCTCCTCGTCTCAGGCTGACATGCGCCACCTCTACTTCCTCTCTCTCCATGGGTGCATCAAGTGGTGACAATAAAAGGTAGGGTCCTGCTTCTCCTTCATGCGCTTTAAGGTTTCCAGTTTTACATGCTTTATTTTGTGTTCTAATCTTTGTGTATTATTTATGTTGGTGTGAGGCGTGAGAAGAAAAAAGGAAAAGGATATTATACCTTTGGAGAGGAGACGGAGGAGGACGATGGCGCTTCCGGTGGCCAAGGCGAAGGAGTGTATGATGCTGGGAGCTTTCTCTGGTAACCTCGTATCTTGCTTTTATGGGTTTTATGATGAATACCTGAGAACCCTTGCTTTATCTGTTTCTGAACACTTCTTTTCCTCTTCCACTTGCTTGCTTGCTTCGATTACTGGCTTCTTTTCCTCTTCTGCTTATTTGAACACTTGCCTCTGAATACTTGTTGAAATGTTACTCAATGATGAACTTTAAGTTCTGAGAGTTTGGATTTTGGCCTATGATGAATCTGATTCTGAGGCATTAGGGTTTGTTTGATTCTGAGATGTCTGATATGCTTGCCTATTTTCTATTTGCCTCTGAGATTATTTGATGATATGTTGAGGTTGTTGAACCCTATGATGAAATTATTCTGAGGGTGTTGGGCTTGAATGATTGCTAGATAGTTTTGAGGCTTGGTATGCTATGTATGGCTTAAGGGTTTGAACAAGTTTGCAGGAAGGTTGATGGCTTGTGAACTGTTGGGAATTTACAGGCTCATTGTTGTTGGCTTCTGTTTAGAAGCTTGCTTCAGTTTGTTTATCAGTTTGGTACAGGCTTAAAGCTGAGTTTTTGAAAGGCTTGGGGTGTTAGCAGGCTTCAGGCTTGAGACAGGTTATAGGCTTGGCTTTGATTTGTGAGTTTTTTTTGCTTGGTTTCTAACTGGCTTTGATGCAGTTTGGTTTGAAATTTTGTTTGAAACTGGTTTTGATGCAGTTTGCTTAGAGGCTTGTGTTATGCAGTTTGTTTAAGCTTCGAACAGGTTGGAGGTTTAGGCTTGATATGCTTCTGGTTTGAAAAGCTTGAAACAGGTTTGGCTTTGGCTTCAAGCAAGTTTGAGGCAGCTCTGTGTTATGTCACAGTTTTTGGAGGATTTTGGCTTTGTGTTGTTTTTTGTTATGTTCTGCCTTCTTTTTACTGTGTTCAGATATGTTGGTTTATATCTTTTTCTAAGCCTCAAGCATGTAAGCCTCTTCTCTCTCTCTATCAGAAAAAGCATTTTTTATTGCTTACTGTTGTACCCCAAAATTTGCCTTCCCATATTCTTCAAGAAATTGCCAAGCCAAGCTGCAAAATTCCCCAAGGGTTGCACAGTCAAAGATCTCCTATACAGTCAAAACTAGGGTTTTTGTTCTGATCAAGAAAATTAAGTTTTCAAAGGCCCAATCAAGTCTCACATGCCTACAAATGTGGTCAAGCATCCTCATATCAAGTTTCAAGGCATTCAGCTCAAAATTGCACAGTCAAAACCCTAAATTGCACTACAGTCAACTGTAGGGGCAAAATGGTCATTTGACAGTCAAAAGTTCAAATTTTTGGTGAACATATCATTTTGAAGCCACAAACATCATTTTATCAATGCTTGATCATGATTCTCAAAATTTGGCTCAGAAAATCATCAAGATGCAAAAGTTTCCTTATTTGGACAGCTGAAAAAGTCCACTGAAATTGACCAGGGCATAACTTTCACATGGATTATCAGAAAAATTCCATCCAAAGCTCATTTTGAAGAGAAAGACATTTCCTACAACTCATCTTCATACTTCAAGTCCAAGAAATGCTCTCACAAAAAGTTATCAATTTCAACATTATAGGTCATTTTCAAAAGTCAACAAAAAGGGACTTTAAGTCAAAGGCCATAACTTGAGATTGGTAAATCAGAATGACATGGGACCAACGTCATTGGTTAGAGGACTCAAAGGCCTTTCCAAAATGTCCAAGAACATGAGAAAAGCTTAAAAATTGAGCAAGTTATGCCTTGTGGAAGTTGGGAAATTTTTGGATATTTTGAAAAGTCAACATTGATCCAAATGACCTAAAAATGCTAATGGGCCCATTTTTCTTCCATGATTCATCATTCTAGACATATGCACGACTACTTGGCCCAAAGGGAAGTATTTTCTCATTTTTTATTTATTTATTTGAATTATTATTTATATTAATTCATTTAAATCATTTAAATATATGAAAAATATATAACTTGACCTAACCAATCTTTTTATATATGTTTTGAACTCAATATTTCGTGCTTAGCTAAATGTGGAAAGATTTGGAGTGATTGGATTCTAATTGACACAAAGAACACTTGAAAAAAAGATATGGAAAATCTTAAGAAATCAAATATTCAAAAACCATCAATGCCATGGATTTGATTGAGTTTTGTTGACCTAATTTGTTCACTACATATGCTTGATCATAAACCTAATCATAATAGACACAAAAGCTGCGCAGAATACACCATTGCAACATTGAATTTTTCTCTAAAAACTCAAAAACTTAAAAGCACTTTTGAGGTCGATTCAAAGCACAAAACCTATTCCATTAGCTTCCTTGAAGGTTCCTAAACGTGTTCCAATCAGAATCATCCATCAAAACGCCAAGAATCGGTATATTGAACGCCAACTGTATCAAACAAATTTCATAATCGTACATCCCATTCTATGCATTATTTGTGAAATTTAATGGTTGATTCGTGTTCATTATGAAGTTTTGAAGCTAACCAATACCTTTAATTGCGTTTTTCTGTGTTGTATGCGATTATACCATGCTTGATTTCTAGGGTTTTCAGGATGAGAAATTAGGGCTTTTTAAACAAAGTAAAATTAACCCTCAAGACCACCATCATTGGATTCAGTAGGTCTGGACGAAGAAAACACCATACTCGCGCCCAATTTATGACCACTTGAGAGCTAATCGCTATTTTCTAATAGCATGCCTAAAACAACGCGTGTGAAACAGTGGCCTAAAAGTTCTGTGTTTCAGAAAAGTGGAGAAGACGAACTCGTGGCATCCGGTGATTGGATCATTCAAAATTCGCGCGCGTTAGTGGACCCTGGTCGTTATTTATTTTATCATATTTATTTGATATTATATATTAAATGTAATTGAAGTGGCTCAGTGGCAGGTACATATGCTTGTAACGTCCAAGACCTGGGTTCGAGCCCCAGGTCTATAATTTCCACATTATTTTTCTATGTGAATTCCTATGCAACGCTTACGTTGAGACATACCATGCACTCCCAAATCAAGTGTGACACGTCCCCCTGGAGATCAAACCAAAGGCCTAGATCTGAAGCACACCATGAGCGTGAGTCAACGTTGCTACACGCATGCTGAAAAAGGTCCACAAGACCATGCTCAAGTGGGCCAGATTGCTGAGTCCATACCTCACAATTGGGGACTGATACCCCCTGGTTTGCAATTTTCTCAATTTTTCTTATTATTTTCTTTTAATTATTCTTTTAATCAATTTAATAGTTTTCATAAATTATAAAATGCATAAAAAATCAGAAAAAGATAAAAAATACCATAAATATTCTTGTTTTAATATTTTTATAAATAAATTCACATGTAATTCTTTAGTTTTAATTAGGTTGTAATTTTAATTTCTTTTAATAACAAAATATAAAAAAATATAGGATTAGGTTTAATTAATATTTTTATTCCCTTTCCTTTCCTTTTTTTTAATTTTTCTTTTTTACCATAATATTATTTATTTATTTATTTTTATAATTAAATTGTACATAAAAAAGGTTAGGTTTAATTTAGGTTTTAATTTAATATTTTTCTTAATAACTTAAAAACCATTAGAATTAGGGTTTGCCTTTTATTTTAATTTTAATTAATTCTTTTTCTCATTAAATCCCAAAATACTAAAAATACCAAAAACACTCTCTTTTAATTTTTAATTTTAATTCCTCATTAATTTAATTTTGCAAAAGGGTCCAACGCCCTAGTTTCGATTTAATTTCGCATATTTATTTTTATTTCGCTTGAATAATTATGTACCTCTCCCAAAGCCTTGTAATTACTTCTCGCATTCTTTTCAATTCTTTTAATTCTTTTACTTTCTTTATTTTCCGTCAAATCGGGTCCGGTTTAATTTTGGCGATGTGGACCCGCGCCTTTGTAATAGTTTAGGAATTTTATCTTTCCGCACTTTTTAACTGTTAATAAATGCATGCAAGAATGAATGATAAAATAAAAACAAACGCATAGATCACCTTGACATGAATAAGACAAAATAACTGAACATGACACACAAATCACACACCACCCCTAGGGTACGCCTCACTGTTGCCTTGCCTTCGAAAGGTGATCGTCGAGTAGAGGATGTCTTAGTAAGTCCTCATGATCCGAGAACCTGGCATGAGGGTAGCTTCTAAGGTGTCTTCCTATTGCTCCGGTGATCACCATGTCCCGAACCTCGAATTGACCCGGACACCTCCAACGGTGGTGCTACCTACCTCTCAATGGTGGGATGGCACTACTTTAAAGGACATTTACACAGACGAATTCCTTAGGGTAGGTAGGTTCTCGTAGATACTTGCTCTCTTCAAAAACAAACAAAAATCTTTTCACACCGACACTTTTCAAAAGCTTTCAAAGCAATTTTTCAAACACTCTGACACAAGAGTCGAACTGGAATTTTCAAAGAAACTTTTAAAACCCACAGTTGAAAAGCAAACAAACCATTTTGAAAACACAAGTGAGCAAGTATCTAAGAGCCCATGGATAACCATGGATAGAAAGGGTGCTAACACCTTCCCTTTCTATAACCTACCTCCCGAACCGAGAGCAATCTCTTTAAGGAATTTTTCTGTGCTTTTGTCCTTTCCATTTGGAGAAAATAAAAGACGGTGGCGACTCTTGCTTCCGCGACATTTCGCGAACCAGCGTTAAACAGTCAGTTCCAGATCCACCGATCACAGAACTGGCGACTCTGCTGGGGACTAAAACTTAAAGTGAGGTGTACCTTAGGGCTAGGTCATAACTGTGTTTTCAATTGTCTTCTTTGCTTGCTTTAAATTGTGGGTTGCTCGGGAGTTCTATAGATCCTAACCCGGATCTGGGGGATACCTTCTTAGAAAGTAGCAACAAGGCTGTGAGGGAACTGTGCGGGGTATACCGACATGGTTGAAACAGTCTGCTACGTTGATGTGGCACTTTGATGTGTACCGGTAACCCTTGAGTTCAGTCAAGGAGAGTATGGGGCCTCCGCGTGGTGTCATGAAGCATCAACAGACCTTAGGAACCTTAATTGAACTATCTTGGCCTCTTTAGGGTAGTGAGATAACTGACTTTGGTGCAGTCTGAGGTTGGTTGATACTCAATACTACACTCAATTGAGGGTTGCTTTCCTGGAATATTTCGGTCGCCAGTTCAGTGGCTAAATCGAAACGATGAACAATGAAAGCAATCCCGTGATATTGGGAACCTTAGAACCCGGTTACTTTGATTAGGACAGGTTGAACCCACCAACTTCAAAAGGGTACTACCCAGACCCCATGCTGGCCTTAAACCTTAAGGGCTTGTCTTGTGTGCCTTGTGTGCCTTACATGTTTGTCTTTGTAAATATCTGTGGTGTGTTTAATCATAGCATCATGACATCATCCAGCATCATATGCATTGACTAACCATTTCAGGGGTTCGGATTTTCATCTTTGTTCTTGTTTTGTAGGACATGGAAACTGTTCGTAGAAAGACAATTCAAATCAATCTTGTAAGGATCCCTCCTCAGCTTAAAGAGCTTATATCCAGGATTCCCGAGAACTCTTCATTCAGTGAAAGACATGGAAGCCTCATCAGCTTGGTCAATACCAACATTGAGGAAGATATGATAAAGGTCCTGTTCCAGTTCTTTGATCCTCTGCATCACTGTTTCACCTTCTTGGACTATCAGTTGGTACCTACATTGGAGGAGTTCTCCCGGCTCCTGAAGATCCCTATCCTTGATCACCTACCCTTCAACGGTACAGAAAAGGAACCTAAGCTTGAAGAGATTGCTAAAGCCTTGCACTTACAGTCATCTGACCTCAAGGGACATTGGGAAGTTAGGAGTGGTATCAAAGGGTTCTTAGCCAGGTTTCTGTTTGAAAAAGCCCATGAATGTTGGAATTCCCTTGACTTGCAAGCTTTTGAAGAGGTTATGGCCCTCCTTGTCTATGGTTTGGTGTTGTTCCCTAATCTAGATCAGCTTATTGATATCAATGTTGTTCAGATCTTTATGTCCAGGAGTCCTATACCTACATTGCTGGGGGACATCCTTCACTCATGTTACACTCGAACCATGAGAAAAAGAGGTGTCCTTATGTGTTGCACTCCTCTCTTAGGAAGGTGGTTTATTTCGCACCTTCCACAATCAGCTTTGAAGAACGAGCGGGGTTTGAGATGGTCACAACGGTTGATGACTCTTACACATGCAGATATACATTGGTGCCCTAGGTCCAGAGAGGATGTCACTATCATTGATCGTTGCGGGGAGTACCCTAATGTTCCTTTACTTGGAATCAGAGGAGGTATTACTTATAGCCCATGCCTGGCTTGGAGACAGTTTGGTTATGCTCGTAGGGATGGTCCTCATGACATGTTAATTCCTGACATAGTTTTTGACTTCGACAACGATACTCAAGGACTTCGCCAGAGATTTATCAGAGCTTGGAGGATGCCCAGTAGGATAGACAGCAAGACACTGGGGCACAGGAATTCCATCCCGTTGGAACCTTATCTCAAGTGGGTACGCGCCCGCTCTCAGAAGTTAGTGATGCCTTATCCTCATATGCTCCCAGTGATCAAAGAACCAGTCTTGGAAGGGGAAGTGTCCTACACTATTCAGCACCCTGATATGCCCACATCCTGGGAAGAGATGCAGAAGAGCTGAATCCAGCTTAAGGAGGAAAGGAATTCTCTTGAGACTAGTCTGCATGCCAGTGAAAAGAAGGTTTTGGAGCTCACCCGCCTGTTGCATGAGGAGAGGAATCTCAACACCTACATAGCTCCGAAGAGGATGCGCAGTGTATTTTGGGATTGATTTGATTGTTGTACTTTTGCCCATGAGGCTCTGATGTATTAAACAATGATTTCTTTAATGATAATGTGTGTTCCTTTTTGTCTATAACAAATTTGAACTTTCGAACCCTTGAATGCATTGCATACGCATTTCATACATCATGTGCATAGCAGGTTTTTCCTCTTTTCAGGTTGCTTACAGTTCTTCGCTGTTTATTTCAGCATCATGAATCACGAATCTTCATCAACTGAGACTTCCATCAAGGCTCTTCAGGTGCAGAATGCACAATTCCAGGAATTAATCAAGGTTCTGGCTAAAGGCCAAGAAGAACTAAAGGCTATGCTCCTGAAGAAGGAGAAGAAGAAGAAGAGAAGAACTGTTCTGTTCAACTTGGGCCGAAGGTTTAACAATACTCTGCAACAGGAAGAGGCTGGTTCTTCTGTTGACAAGAATTCTCCTCAGGCAGAAGCAAGGGTTCCTAGTCCGGTAGTCTCCGACAATGAGACCGATTTTGATGAAGAGCAGTACCCTCCTGCAGACGACAGATATAAGCAACTGGAGGATAGGTTGAAGGCTATGGAGGTTCAACAGGTACCTGGGCTGGATTTCGGAGATCTGGGTTTGTCTACTGGTGTGACTATTCCTCGCAAGTTCAAAGCACCATCTTTTACCAAATATGACGGGGCGTCTTGTCCCAAGCTACATCTCAGGTCCTATGTTCGGAAAATTCAACCATACTCAGCGGACAAAAATTTGTGGATCCACTTCTTCCAGGAGAGTCTTTCAGGGACTCATCTCGAATGGTTCTATCAGCTGGATGGGACCAAGGTTCGTAACTGGGAGGAGTTGGCTACTGCTTTCTATAAGCAGTATCAATATAATGCCGACCTTGCCCCCACACGTACCCAACTCCAGGGTATGTCGTTAGGTGCAAGCGAAGGTTTTAAGGAGTACGCTCAGAAGTGGAGAGACCTGGCTGGCAGGGTGCAGCCACCATTGACTGATCGGGAGTTGGTAGACATGTTCTTGGGGACCCTATCTGGGCCATTTTTCAACCATCTCATTGGGAATTCTTCTGCTGGGTTCACTGATTTGATTCTGACTGGAGAGAGGATTGAAGCTGGGTTAAAATCTGGAAAAATTCCGAAGGGTGCATCATCCAGTGCTGAGAAGAAACCCTTCAAGAAGGAGTCTAGTGTCGTATATGGTTCCAGGAAATCAGGGAGACATGAGCACCGCCAATCTGTCAGTGCGATAATGATTGCTAAGCCTGCTGCCGCTCCCCGGCCAAACAATACTCAGAAGGTGGAAAGACCCCGGAGAGAATTCGCCCGCTTAAACATGACCTTGTCGCAGATCCTGCCACAGTTGCTAGCCACCAATTTAGTGACTGTCAGGGAGGCGCCAAAGTTCCCCAATACTGCATCTCCCAAGTACAACCCGAATGCTCGTTGTGCCTACCATTCAGATAGCCCGGGGCACTCTACTGATGACTGTTGGGCGTTAAAGAACAAGCTGCAGGACCTTATTGACGCCAAGGAGGTACAGTTTGAGGCATCTGACAAGCCTAATGTGGTAACAGCTCCCCTACCTGCTCATGGAGTGAATGCTATTGGGGACGAAGACGAAGTGGACGATGCTGAGTTTGATAGCTGGATCTACCCGGCAACCGACGGCGGATCTAACAATTGGAGTGCAAAGGACAACTTATCTGTTTCTCTTGTTACTAAGTAATGAATTCCTATGTTTTTGGTATCTGTAATAAACAATGATAAACTTTATGGCCTGGTGTCTTACCCGAGGCACCGTGGTATCATTTGTGAGGGCATACGAACTGTCATTTCATATATCATGAATGAAAATCTTGGACGTTTTTCGCATTACAAATATTGTGCTCCTTTTCTGTCTTTCTTTTCCTTTACATAATTTCCAAAACAGCTGTATTTACACACACACTCACTCATACAGGTTTCAATCCACTCTGGATCTTACTGATAACAACTCTGCTACTGCCAATTATGACTTCGAAAATCCGATCAACTTAGCCGAAGACGAAGGTGAAGATGATTGCGAAGTGCCGGGCGAGCTTGCAAGACTGTTGCTTCAGGAAGAGAGGGCAATTCAACCCCATGAAGAGCCAGTGGAAACGATAAACTTGGGTACTGAGGTGGACAGAAAAGAGGTAAAGATTGGTGCCAACCTAGAGCTCAGCGTGAAGCAACGGTTAACCAAGATGCTGCATGATTATATGGAGATCTTTGCCTGGTCCTACGAAGACATGCCCGGGTTGGATACCGATATTGTGGTCCATCATTTGCCGACTAAGGAAGACTACCCTCCAGTTAAGCAAAAGGTCCGACGGATGCGCCCAAAGATGTCTGAGAAGATTAAAGCCGAGGTCATGAAACAGTTTGATGCTAGGTTCCTTGCAGTGACTTCTTACCCTCAGTGGGTTGCTAATGTGGTGTCGGTACCTAAGAAGGACGGTAAGGTCAGGATGTGTGTCGATTACAGGGATCTGAACAGGGCTAGCCCCAAGGATGATTTCCCTTTACCTCACATTGATGTCCTTGTTGATAATACAGCTCAGCACAAAGTATTCTCTTTCATGGATGGCTTTTCAGGTTACAATCAGATCAAGATGGCACCTGAAGACATGGAAAAGACTACATTTGTTACTCAGTGGGGCACCTTCTGTTACAAGGTCATGCCATTTGGATTAAAGAACGCTGGGGCAACCTACCAACGTGCCATGGTTGCTTTATTTCATGACATGATCCATCATGAGATAGAAGTGTATGTTGACGACATGATCGCTAGGTCCCAGACTGAGGAAGAGCATCTAGATCATCTGCAGAAGTTGTTTGACCGGTTGAAACTATACAAGTTGAGATTGAACCCGAACAAGTGCACCTTCGGGGTAAGATCTGGAAAGTTACTAGGCTTTGTGGTCAGTGACAAGGGCATTCAAGTGGACCCCGCTAAGGTCAAAGTTATTCAAGAGATGCCGGTTCCTAAGACAGAGAAGGAAGTCAGAGGCTTTTTAGGACGCCTGAATTACATCGCTCGATTCATCTCACATCTGACTGCTACTTGTGAGCCAATCTTCAAGCTGCTGAAGAAAGATCAGGTAGTACGTTGGAACGATGAATGTCAGGCTGCTTTTGACAAAATCAAAGAGTATCTCCAAGAACCACCTATCCTTATGCCACCGGTTGAAGGGAGACCTCTGATACTATACCTGACAGTGCTCGACAATTCAATGGGGTGTGTGCTGGGGCAGCATGACGAGTCTGGCCGAAAAGAGCATGCCATTTATTACCTTAGCAAAAAGTTTACCAACTGTGAGACCCGATACTCACTGCTTGAGAAAACTTGCTGCGCTTTGGTATGGGCTGCTCGCCGGTTGAGACAGTATATGCTGACTCACACTACCTTGTTGATCTCAAAAATGGATCCTATAAAATACATATTCGAAAAGCCTGCTCTGTCTGGGAGAATTGCAAGATGGCAAATGATCTTGACGGAATACGACATTCAATATACAACCCAGAAAGCCATCAAGGGAAGTGTATTGGCAGACCACCTGGCACATCAAGCTGTAGATGACTATCAATCAATGAACTTCGAGTTTCCGGATGAAAGCATCATGATAGTAACAGATTGTGAAGTACCTGGACCGGATGAAGGACCTGAGCCAGGATCCCGATGGTCTATGCACTTTGACGGAGCCTCCAATGCTTTGGGAAACGGTATCGGCGCCATAATCATATCTCCACAAGGTACTCATACTCCACTCACTGCCCGGCTGTGTTTCAACTGTACCAACAACATGGCGGAGTATGAGGCGTGCATCATGGGTCTTCAAGCTGCGATCGACCTAAGGATCAAATTTCTAAGTGTTTTCGGAGATTCCGCTCTTGTGATCAATCAGATCAAAGGAGAGTGGGATACGAAACATCCAAACCTGATCCCTTACAGAGAATGTGTGTTGACCCTGATTCCCCACTTCACAGAGATAACCTTTGAACACTTTCCAAGAGAAGAAAATCAGTTAGCGGACGCGTTAGCTACAATGTCTTCAATGTTCAAAGTCAAATGGGATAATGAGGCTCCCCGGATCATCATCTGGAAACTGGACGAACCGGCATACTGTTGTGATCTCGAGACTGAATTGGTAACTGAGAAGCCTTGGTACCACGAAGTGAAGAGATATCTGGAAGCTAAAGAATACCCCGAAGGTGCATCTGTCAATGATAAGAAATTCCTGAGGAGGTTCGCAGCCAAGTTCTTCCTTAGAAATGGCATCTTGTACAAGAGAAATCATGATTCAACCTTACTGCGCTGTGTGGATAAGATCGAAGCAGAAAGGATCATGGAAGAGCTACATGAAGGGACCTTTGGTACGCATTCCAGTGGGCACACTATGGCTAAGAAGATCCTACGGGCAGGATATTATTGGTCCACAATGGAAGCTGACTGCTACCAACACTCCAGGACATGCCACAAATGCCAGATTTATGCAGACAAGGTGCATGTTCCTCCGGTTCCCCTGAATGTTCTGACTGCGCCTTGGCCGTTTGCAATATGGGGCATAGACATGATCGGTGAGAAAAAACCTACGGCATCCAATGGACATCGCTTCATCCTAGTGGCGATTGATTATTTCACGAAGTGGGTCGAGGCAGCATCCTATGCTACGGTAACCAAGACTGTTGTGGCGCGGTTCATTCGGCACAACCTGATCTGTCGGTATGGCGTCCCTGAGCGAATAATTACAGACAACGGTACTAATCTGAACAACAAGATGATCGCTGAGCTCTGCGAACAGTTCAAAATACAGCACCACAATTCTTCTCCTTACAGACCGAAGATGAATGGGGCTGTAGAAGCAGCTAACAAAAACATCAAGAAAATCGTGCAGAAGATGACAGTGACTTACAAAGATTGGCACGAGATGTTACCGTTCGCTCTACATGGGTACCGTACCTCAGCTAGGACGTCAACCGGGGCAACTCCTTTCTCTCTGGTTTATGGCATGGAGGCAGTCTTGCCGATCGAAGTGCAAATACCCTCTCTCCGGATAATGAAGGATGCAAATCTGAACGAAGATGATTGGATCTAGACACGACTTGATCAGCTTAACCTCATTGACGAAAAGAGACTTGCTGCTATCTGTCACGGTCAGACGTATCAGAAACGGATGATCAGGGCATTTAACAAAAAGGTCAGACCACAAGAATATCAAGTTGGGGATCTGGTAATCAAAAGAATCATCCTTCCTCAGAGTGATCCAAGGGGCAAATGGACCCCTACGTATGAAGGGCCATTTGTGGTTAAACATGTGTTCTCAGGAGGAGCAATGATATTAACCAATATGGATGGTGACGACCTTCCTCACCCCGCCAATGCAGACATAGTAAAAAGATACTACGCATGAAAAAAGACCCGCTAGGCTGACATGTCTAGGCAAAAATTAGGGCTTCCCGTCGAACCAAAAGGGTTCGGGCAAAATGAAGGGATGAAAATGAAAAATCTGTACACCCGGCAAGTCGAAAACCTGAAAAGGCGGCTTGGGCAAAAATGGGTATCCCGGTGGGCTGAAAACCCGAAAGGGCGGTCCAGGCAAAAACTAGGGATAAAAGCGTAATACTATGTCTCATTGATCACTTTGCATCCAGAATCCGGTACCTATATCAAGTTCAGACGGCATCAATCAGTCAGCTTCACCTTCAACCAAGGTCATCAAGTGATGAGACACTCGGAGTTATAAAGGCAATAGCAGAGTTGAAACCCAGTGGGATCATTCATTTCACACAGCTTTTTTATTTTCTTTTGTACAAATTTGTATAAACTCTTTTGTTCGGCGGCGTCCTCTTACTAGGACGTCAGCCTCTTGTACACAAAACGCCTATTCACAGGCCACTCAAAAATCAATACAAATACATTTTCAGTTAAACGTGCCAAGTATTTTCCTTTTTCTGTTTTGTTTTGCGAAGAACGTCCAAGGTTCAATTTGTGATATATGCATTGACAATAGTTTGCTAACTCATAAATATTTGCATACGAAACAAAGGAATTAATTGCAGGTGACACTAGAAACAGGGGCAATAAAGAGTTGTCTAAACAATCCGATTGCTCTATCCTCCAAGGTACCAAGGTAGGTTCGGCTAAAGAATATGACCAGTACATCTTAATTCCCCAGAGAGTGGTTCAGCAAAACAGTACATTCTTCTCCAAGCAGAGTTGATAAATCTCAAAGAAATTGAGTATCCCCCCGTAGATCTCAATACTTCCCCAGCAGCATATATTCTTAACAAGCATCCCCGGCAGTCTTGGCCTAAAGATTGTTCCCCGGCGGCGTATCAACATTCAAAGGGATCAATTCCCCAGCATATCAAAACTTCCCCAGAAGAGTCCAACCCAATTTCCCCAGGAAAATTGGAATTCATATCCCCAAGCAGTAAGCTTATCCCCAGTAGATTCTGGAAGCTTATCCTCGCAGAGCACGAACGCGTCGTCCGGCTTTATTCAAAGAGTTATTTCCTTAACAGGATATAACTGGGTTATCCTCAGCCAAAAGCCACGGAAAGAGCGTCGTCGACGAAGTCTTCTTACCCCAGCGAAGTCCATCAACACTTCCAACAACAAGGGTATCCTCAGCAAACTGCTATCAACACTCAGCAAGGCATCCCTCTTCCCACAGAGTATTGCTTCCCAGCATGGTCGCTAGAGTATTTTTTCTCCCCGCAGAATCTTCCATTTGCCAAGTTTATTCCACAACGGAGTCATCTTCTCCTACCGGTATTCTTGCAGTTATCATCCCCAGCGGAAGCAAAATCTATTCTTCAACATCAGCCCAGGATACGACTTCCAGGCACCCGTCAAGGATTCACTGTCCTATACAAAAACATACATAAAACATCACATACATCATTATAGCATGCATAGACACATCATATCATACAAATCTCATTTATATTGAGAACATCATTGCTTGATCCATATCATGCATTGCATATGACTGACCTTTACCTTTCAGGAAAGATGCAGTTGAAATTCTCAATCATATTTCAAGACCTAGACCGGTTCAGTTAAATCGATCCTAAGATTTTCCTGATGCTTATCCAGTCAAAGGCCTTCTCTGGTTCAGTCAGATCGACCCTAAGATCTCCCTGATGCTTATCCAGTTGAAGATATTTCAAGACCTAGACCGGTTCAGTTAAATCGATCCTAAGATTTTCCTGATGCCTATCCAGTCAAAGGCCTTCTCTGGTTCAGTCAGATCAACCCTAAGATCTCCCTGATGCTTATCCAGTTGAAGATATTTCAAGACCTAGACCGGTTCAGTTAAATCGACCCTAAGATTTTCCTGATGCCTATCCAGTCAAAGGCCTTCTCTGGTTCAGTCAGATCGACCCTAAGATCTCCCTGATGCTTATCCAGTTGAAGATATTTCAAGACCTTGTCCGGTTCAGTTAAATCGACCCTAAGATTTTCCTGATGCTTATCCAGTCAAAGGCCTTCTCTGGTTCAGTCAGATCGACCCTAAGATCTCCCTGATTCTTGTTCCAGTAGAAGACACCCAAGATTTCTCTCAACGAGCGTTGTTGAAGTTAAAGTCGCCCAAGGTTCTCTTGCTATTCATACTAAGATGGTAACCATCCCTGGTTCATTCATCGCCGTTTGAAGCTCCAGACTCAGCTCCTGTAACTAGTCAGGACACATCTATACCAAGCATCTAAAAATCAGCTCCTGCAACGTGTCAGGTACTCATTTTTTCTTTTGCAGGTATGCAGGTTCTCGCTAAGGAATCTCTTACGCAGTCAACACCCAGATGGCATCTATAAGCCCATCATCCCATCCAGCAATCTCCAAATGGCATCTATAAGCCCATTCCCATCATCACTGCTACCATGTGAGCGCAAATTTCTGGGCACTCTAGTGTTCAATCATCTTCTACCCTCGGATTACGAAAGGCACGTCCGCCAATCTGCATCCTCAGGTCTAAGAAGATTGAACAGGGGCAACTGTTGTACCCCAAAATTTGCCTTCCCATATTCTTCAAGAAATTGCCAAGCCAAGCTGCAAAATTCCCAAAGGGTTGCACAGTCAAAGATCTCCTATACAGTCAAAACTAGGGTTTTTGTTCTGATCAAGAAAATGAAGTTTTCAAAGGCCCAATCAAGTCTCACATGCCTACAAATGTGGTCAAGCATCCTCATATCAAGTTTCAAGGCATTCAGCTCAAAATTGCACAGTCAAAACCCTAAATTGCACTACAGTCAATTGTAGGGGCAAAATGGTCATTTGACAGTCAAAAGTTCAAATTTTTGGTCAACATATCATTTTGAAGCCACAAACATCATTTGATCAATGCTTGATCATGATTCTCAAAATTTGGCTCAGAAAATCATCAAGATGCAAAAGTTTCCTTATTTGGACAGTTGAAAAAGTCCACTGAAATTGACCAGGGCATAACTTTCACATGGATTATCAGAAAAATTCCATCCAAAGCTCATTTTGAAGAGAAATACATTTCCTACAACTCATCTTCATACTTTAAGTCCAAGAAATGCTCTCACAAAAAGTTATCAATTTCAACATTATAGGTCATTTTCAAAAGTCAACAAAAAGGGACTTTAAGTCAAAGGCCATAACTTGATATTGGTGAATCCGAATGACATGGGACCAAAGGCATTGGTTAGAGGACTCAAAGACCTTTCCAAAATGTCCAAGAACATGAGAAAATCTTAAACATTGAGCAAGTTATGCCTTGTGGAAGTTGGGAAATGTTTGGATATTTTGAAAAGTCAACATTGATCCAAATGACCTAAAAATGCTAATGGGCCCATTTTTCTTCCATGATTCATCATTCTAGACATATGCACGACTACTTGGCCCAAAGGGAAGTATTTTCTCATTTTTTATTTATTTATTTGAATTATTATTTATATTAATTCATTTAAATCATTTAAATATATGAAAAATATATAACTTGACCTAACCAATCTTTTTATACATGTTTTGAACTCAATATTTCGTGCTTAGCTAAATGTGGAAAGATTTGGAGTGATTGGATTCTAATTGACACAAAGAACACTTGAAAAAAAGATATGGAAAATCTTAAGAAATCAAATATTCAAAAACCATCAATGCCATGGATTTGATTGAGTTTTGTTGACCTAATTTGTTCACTACATATGCTTGATCATAAACCTAATCATAATAGACACAAAAGCTGCGCAGAATACACCATTGCAACATTGAATTTTTCTCTAAAAACTCAAAAACTTAAAAGCACTTTTGAGGTCGATTCAAAGCACAAAACCTATTCCATTAGCTTCCTTGAAGGTTCCTAAACGTGTTCCAATCAGAATCATCCATCAAAACGCCAAGAATCGGTATATTGAACGCCAACTGTATCAAACAAATTTCATAATCGTACATCCCATTCTATGCATTATTTGTGAAATTTAATGGTTGATTCGTGTTCATTATGAAGTTTTGAAGCTAACCAATACCTTTAATTGCGTTTTTCTGTGTTGTATGCGATTATACCATGCTTGATTTCTAGGGTTTTCAGGATGAGAAATTAGGGCTTTTTAAACAAAGTAAAATTAACCCTCAAGACCACCATCATTGGATTCAGTAGGTCTGGACGAAGAAAACACCATACTCGCGCCCAATTTATGACCACTTGAGAGATAATCGCTATTTTCTAATAGCATGCCTAAAACAACGCGTGTGAAACCGTGGCCTAAAAGTTCTGTGTTTCAGAAAAGTGGAGAAGACGAACTCGTGGCATCCGGTGATTGGATCATTCAAAATTCGCGCGCGTTAGTGGACCCTGGTCGTTATTTCTTTTATCATATTTATTTGATATTATATATTAAATGTAATTGAAGTGGCTCAGTGGCAGGTACATATGCTTGTAACGTCCAAGACCTGGGTTCGAGCCCCAGGTCTGTATAATTTCCACATTATTTTTCTATGTGAATTCCTATGCAACGCTTACGTTGAGACATACCATGCACTCCCAAATCAAGTGTGACACGTCCCCCTGGAGATCAAACCAAAGGCCTAGATCTGAAGCACACCATGAGCGTGAGTCAACGTTGCTACACGCATGCTGAAAAAGGTCCACAAGACCATGCTCAAGTGGGCCAGATTGCTGAGTCCATACCTCACAATTGGGGACTGATACCCCCTGGTTTGCAATTTTCTCAATTTTTCTTATTATTTTCTTTTAATTATTCTTTTAATCAATTTAATAGTTTTCATAAATTATAAAATGCATAAAAAATCAGAAAAAGATAAAAAATACCATAAATATTCTTGTTTTAATATTTTTATAAATAAATTCACATGTAATTCTTTAGTTTTAATTAGGTTGTAATTTTAATTTCTTTTAATAACAAAATACAAAAAAATATAGGATTAGGTTTAATTAATATTTTTATTCCCTTTCCTTTCCTTTTTTTTAATTTTTCTTTTTTACCATAATATTATTTATTTATTTATTTTTATAATTAAATTGTACATAAAAAAGGTTAGGTTTAATTTAGGTTTTAATTTAATATTTTTCTTAATAACTTAAAAACCATTAGAATTAGGGTTTGCCTTTTATTTTAATTTTAATTAATTCTTTTTCTCATTAAATCCCAAAATACTAAAAATACCAAAAACACTCTCTTTTAATTTTTAATTTTAATTCCTCATTAATTTAATTTTGCAAAAGGGTCCAACGCCCTAGTTTCGATTTAATTTCGCATATTTATTTTTATTTCGCTTGAATAATTATGTACCTCTCCCAAAGCCTTGTAATTACTTCTCGCATTCTTTTCAATTCTTTTAATTCTTTTACTTTCTTTATTTTCCGTCAAATCGGGTCCGGTTTAATTTTGGCGATGTGGACCCGCGCCTTTGTAATAGTTTAGGAATTTTATCTTTCCGCACTTTTTAACTGTTAATAAATGCATGCAAGAATGAATGATAAAATAAAAACAAACGCATAGATCACCTTGACATGAATAAGACAAAATAACTGAACATGACACACAAATCACACACCACCCCTAGGGTACGCCTCACTGTTGCCTTGCCTTCGAAAGGTGATCGTCGAGTAGAGGATGTCTTAGTAAGTCCTCATGATCCGAGAACCTGGCATGAGGGTAGCTTCTAAGGTGTCTTCCTATTGCTCCGGTGATCACCATGTCCCGAACCTCGAATTGACCCAGACACCTCCAACGGTGGTGCTACCTACCTCTCAATGGTGGGATGGCATTACTTTAAAGGACATTTACACAGACGAATTCCTTAGGGTAGGTAGGTTCTCGTAGATACTTGCTCTCTTCAAAAACAAACAAAAATCTTTTCACACCGACACTTTTCAAAAGCTTTCAAAGCAATTTTTCAAACACTCTGACACAAGAGTCGAACTGGAATTTTCAAAGAAACTTTTAAAACCCACAGTTGAAAAGCAAACAAACCATTTTGAAAACACAAGTGAGCAAGTATCTAAGAGCCCATGGATAACCATGGATAGAAAGGGTGCTAACACCTTCCCTTTCTATAACCTACCTCCCGAACCGAGAGCAATCTCTTTAAGGAATTTTTCTGTGCTTTTGTCCTTTCCATTTGGAGAAAATAAAAGACGGTGGCGACTCTTGCTTCCGCGACATTTCGCGAACCAGCGTTAAACAGTCAGTTCCAGATCCACCGATCACACTTACTGTTGTACTTTCTTAAAAAGTATTGGCTGGAAAGTGATGATTTTGAAAATGTTGCTTGCACATTAGTTTTCCTCTGCATACTTTCCAGATTTCCTGCATATCTTGTGTACTTTGTTGACAGCTTTTTGGATAGCCTTTTGATAGCTTTTGGATTTGGTTTAGTTTCTTCAGTTTGCAATCAGTTCAGTTTGGATTTTGTGCATTGGTTTTGAAACTTTGAACTGTGCAATTTGTTTGTTGGCATATTCAGTAGTTGTTCAGTTTGCCTCTTTGGTTGACAATTTTGGAATTATGCAGCTTGTTTGACAATTTTGAATTTGTGCAATATTGTAGCTTTGTGCATTTCATATTTTTTCAAGCATATTTCTATCCCTCTTTGTGAGCCAAGAATTTCTTGTGATTTGCAGAGAGGGTGAATAAACTGATTCCGGCCAGTTACTTTTAATGATGAACTTTAAATTAACTGTCTGCTTTTGATTTCGTCTGTGCTGACTTCTTTTCTTTTCTTTGTTGCAGATGAAAATCATTTGAGCAATGGGGAGCAGCAATAGAGGATGAAGATTTAGAAAAATTAGGATGCAATTTTATTTTACTTTAACCATTTGCAATATTATTATTGTAAACAAAATGTAAATAAATTTACAGTTGTTCAAATAATAATTTGTAACAAACAATTAAAGATGAATAAAAATCTTTTTTTGTCTGTTAATTTTTTTTCAATTCACTGTCCATTTAATTATTTAAGTTTCTGAAATTAAAATAACTGGAAGTAAATCCCAACTATTCTAACTTAGAATAAATAAATAATTAATAAACACTGTCGTCTTGCAATCAATAATAAACCCGGCGTCTCAATTAAACATAAGCAATGCATAATTAATCAAACAAACATCCATATGTCCTTTCCTTTTACTGATTAAACCAAACGACTGCAAACTCTCAATCAGAAGCCTCAATCCATATCTCAGAGTAAATTGAAAAGAAATGTAGAATTAATTCTTTCTGAGAATGTGCGCACAAAACCCTGATTCTTGATTTAATGTCGAAGAAGCGCCTGCCTGATCAAACCCTGAGCCAAACTCAACCAAACCCTAATAATCTGCTTGAACTGTTCCAGAGTCCATGAAAACCCTAATTTGGATAGACTGATAAGAAAAAGTCTGTTTGACCGATTCTTAAGCCAATCTGAAAAATCAGGAAAAGCCCGAAGCTGTGATTTCTTGTGAAAAAAGTAGGAGGGCAAATTTTGGGGTACAACACTAGGGTTTCTCAGATATTCAAAGATTGGCTCAGGAATCGGTCAGACAGTTTTTCTCCTGTGGCAATAAACCAGCAATTAGGTTTTTTTTTACTTGCAGTTCTCAGAAGAAATGAATTCACAAAGATCCAATTGGCTTTCACATGTTTTCATGCTTTTTCAAGTTTACTGAAAGGTTACTGTTTCTTTTCAAGGCATATTCATTTAGGACAAGAGATGGGATCTAAGACTGTCATTTGGAACATTCATGTTTTGTTTGATCCAGGTTAACCAGATAATTTGTGTCTGTTAAGGCATTTTCTTGTTAATGGAATAAATATTTGTTTGTTTATGGAATAAACATTTGTTTATGAAATACACAGTGCGTGTTTATTTGGAATGCAGTGCCAACATTACATGATCATTGGAATTTAAGTTCTTTTGGTTGGAATTATTGGAATACAGTTTCAATTATCTTAATCAGGAATCTAAAAGAATTAGTGAAGATGCGAAGAGAAAATTGCGAGTTATTGATAGTAAAGTATTTTAACGGACATCAGAATACCTCATAAGACTTTTTTTCATTTACTTCAAAAAATTGTTACAATACAATTTATTATTTAAATGCTTTAAGTTTTACAACTTATTGTATTTGAAAAATAAATTAGTACAATTATTTGAGGATTTCTATCAAAATTACAAGGAAAAATCTAAGCCTAAGGATGACTAAGCTTCCATTGCTTCCATGCTTGCCAAAGAATCTCTTGTTTCCTCTGCTTTGCCACCATCCAGTTTGCGCTCACATGAAAACAAAAGACAGAAAAATGATTATTACAGTTAATTAGACATGGTTAAGAATTTTCAAAAGAGAAAAATGTGTTCATCATTAAAGTTTGCAATTTGGAATCAGAAGGATATTTTTAGTTCATCACGTTTTTATTTTTCTATTTGCAAATCACAAGAAGATTATTCTTCTTGGTTCACAAAAAGAAAAATAAAAATGCAAGCAAAGCTGTCCAAATAAAAATGCAAGCAAAGCTGTCCAAATAAAAGTGCAAGCAGGGTTGTCCAAACAAGGCGCAAAACAGGGTCAAGAAATACAACAGCATGGCCAAAACAAATATAACAAACAGAATAATGCAAACTAGACAGTAGCGTATCATGTGCAAATAGCAGCATCAGCAAAAACAAAATGCAGACAAAGTACAAGCAACAACAGCATCAGCAAGAAGAAAATATAAACTAAGTCAACAAGCAAGAGGAGGCTTGTTCAATAAGCCATTTTTCATCATTTTCCAAATAAATTGCAAACTTTTCAGAAAAAAGAATTTGGCTTAGGGTCATTAAGAGAGGAAGAGGAAAGAAGTCACCTAGGGATGCTACCCTTCTGTCACAATTGCACCAGAAATGCTAGAAAACAAAACTGCAAGGAAAAGAGTATAAGGAGAACATACCCAAAGTATTCAAAATTTGGTGGTTTTCCCACCATTTTGAATAAGCTATCAAACAAAAAGCCACATGAATATAACAGTAGAAAAAGCTCAAGAGAAGGGGAGAACATTAAGTCAAAAACAACATTTTGTCAAAAAGTTCAAAAACTCTCCAAACTGCATAACCAATTCAAAAACTCTCCAAACTGCATAACCAGTTCCAAAACTCTCCAAACTGCATAACTCAGTTCTCAAACCTGCCAAACTGTCAAAGAAACACAACTACCATCAATCTCCCAAACTGTAAAAACAGTTTTCAAGTCTCAAAAACATTTCCAAACCCAAACCTCCAAAACTGTTAAGTTTATACCAAACTATAAAAAAATAAAAAAACAACATTTTGTCAACCACTTCTCAAAAGCTCAAAACCTGTAACTCAGTTCAACACCAACAAAAAAAACTTGTAACTCATTTTCAAAAATCCTTCAACCTGTAAACCATCAACAAAATCACTTGCATAACAAGTTCAAACAACCAAACCTGCATAACAAGTTCAAACAACCAAACCTGCATAACAAGTTCAAACGACCAAACCTGCATAACAAGTTCAAACAACCAAACCTACATAACAAGTTCAAACAACCAAACCTGCATAACCAATATCCCAAACTCACAAAACTCAATCAAAACATTCAAACCTGTAACAATACCAAAAGGTCCAAAACCAACATCCAACAATCAAAAAAACTCAGATACTCAACAAATTAAAAGAGAAAATCGACAAGGTTTCAAAAACAGAACAATACCAGAATCCATCAGCATCATCAAATCATCAGCAAACAGCATCATTCAAAGCACAAAGAAATCACCAAGTCAGAAGTACAACATCATTCAAAGCTCGAGGGACAGAAATAAATTACCAGAAAAGCTCGTGCATTCAACCATCATCTCTTCCATCTCACGCCTCCGGCCACCAGGGAGCGCTACGTTCCACCTCACCCTCCCTTTTCATTTCACAGGAATTTCCAACAGGTATGGATACTTTTCTTTCTCCATAACACTTCCTGCATCTCAAAGCATATCACAATAGGTCAATAGAAAAAACCATGAACAAAATGTGCCAAGCCAATGAACTGTTAAGCCAAAAAACAAGACTATACCTTTTCAAAGCAAAACCACTAAAAATCGTGAGGATGTGAGGGTGAGAGAGCTCCGGCAACTTGAGGGTGGTAGGAGATCAGAATAAGCATCAATTTCAAACCACTTAGACATAAGTTCCATTTCAGAACCTAGATTTTTTTACAGAAAAAAACGTTTCACTCACGAATTTAGGAAGAAGAATAGGGACGGAGAGATGAACGAAATAGGGAAGAGATGAGAAGATGAAGGGAGAACGAAACAGAGCGGCGCCGCTGTACCAAGGGTTCAAAAACCCTAATTGTTCTTTGCATCCCTAACCAAAGCGTTAAACAAGAGATTAAGACATTGGGCCATTTCTTTTGCAAAAGACTTAAAGCCCAGCACGTTCTGCCAATAACCCACCCCCATCTGATTTGTTTTATTTTGGTTAAATGCAAGCATCCCTTTTCTTTGGACCAAACAACTTCTTAAGCCCATTTCTTCTTTTAATTTGTTTTATTTATTTTAAAAAATGCTAAAGAAAACAAAAATACATTTTTCTTATTATTAAATTAATCTTGAAGTTAATTTTTTTTATCATTTTTCTTTTTCTTCTTTTAATTTATCTTTATTAATTTGTTACACATAATAAAAACATCAAAAAACTTTGATTTAATTAGTTTTCTTTCTTTAAGCTTATAATTAATAAAATACACAAAAATATAATAAAGTTCTTAACTTAAATCATTTCCTTTTAGATTAAATTTTATTTTTCTTTTTTTCGAGTAAATACATACATTTCATACCTTGTTGATTTTATTTCATAAATTGTCATAGCTTTGTATTAAATCGCACAACAATTCGATTTGGTTGTATTATTTGGACATTGCCATTTTTATGTGATTCATCCTCATTTGTAATAATTGTACCCCCATTCCCGGATACTTTTGTAATAGCTTAGACTTTTAATTCCTGCAATTTATTGCTTTCTATATATTGTGTAGTAATTAGGCATGTATGGCAAGATTCAAAAATCAATCGCTAGATGACCTAATCCAAGAATAAATAACTTGAAATCAACATACTTCTCACACGTGCACCTCTAGGGTAATCTCGCTTGTTGCCTCAGAAATACAATCATGTACCTCGAATATGAGACACTCTAGCAAATGACCCTTTGATAAACAAAGATCGTAGTCCCTCGATGACCCTCGATGTTACCTTCGATAAAATGATCTCGTCCCTTACAAAAAATTGCTAGAGCGTCTCACAAGTTACCTTCAATGATTGTAAAATGGACCCGCGCCTGTCCCTTCACATCCAAGGATGGGACTTCTTACCAAATCAATGGTAAGATAGCACCATTAAAAGGAAGAAAAAAGAACAATTTAAGACCTTTCGAGTAGATAGATTCGCTCTTAATTACTCGCTTGCTCGCGACAAAAACTTTCACACCTACACTCCCATTTTAAAACATTTTCAAAAGATAAAACATTTTGTATACGTTCTTATATAGACGAGAACCATTGCAAAACCTCTTTTCAAAACTCTTTTCAAAACACGATTCACAAACACATCTTTGAACCATTTTTCAAAACTAAACTTGTATACATTCTTATAGAGACGAGAACCATTACGAAGAAATTTTCCAAAATACTTTCAAAACCCACACCACAAGCACACAATCAAAACAAAAGCAAGTGATCTAAAACGAGTAACTAAGAGCCCATGGATAACCATGGATGAAAAGTGTGCTAGTACCTTCCCTTTTCATAATCTACCCCCTGAACCCGAGAAAATTCTCGAAAGGTCTTTCCTGTGCTTTTTACCTTTCCTTTTGGATAAAAGAAAAGTCGGTGGCGACTCTTGCTAACCGCACAAGTGCAAACGAAACGCAAAACATCTAGTCAGTTCTCCCACCGTATCACACATGTCTATGTTTTTCTTCTAATACCGGATGTAAAGCCACCCCAGTGGTAGAAAGCGCGCACATAAAACATTAGTATTAAGGGTCCTGGGTTCTAGCCCCAGAAGCATCTTTTTAGGTTTATTTATTGACATTTTTACCCAATTATTTGTCAAACAATATGCCTCGACCAGAACTTCTAGATATCCTCACCCAACAGCATTGTCACCTCACTCTCTCAGCAATCAGAACTTCTAGGCTTTCCTTTGATCCCAGCAACCTCAGAACCTTAGTGCGTCTGGACCCAGAACTTCTGGCTGTCCTCATTTCTGCTAACATTTTCTATTTGATTTGCAGCGCACCAGAGTCATAACTTCTGCTCCTTATTTCTATTCTTTTAGCAATGCGCTGACTCTGATTCTCTTTCTTCTCTTGTTTATTTTATCATCACTTTTTTACTTTCATTAATCAAAAAACACCAAAAAATACTTTATATATACTTTACTTTATTTCTTTTAAAACAAAAAGACTAAAAAATATTTTCTTAAGAAATTTTATTTCTTTTCTTAACAAAAACAAAGCAAATCATTTTTACACTTTAATTCTTGTATTATTTCAATATGATTGTGATAGATAATTAGGTTTAATTTTTTACAATCCCCATTTTTAAATTTGTACACCCCATTCCCCAAGTGATTGTAATAGCGTAGAATATTTACTTTCCGCAATTTATCGCTTTCATATAAATGCTAGTAATTAGGATTTGTATGGGAAGATAAAATCAATCTTAGAAAACACTAATCCAAGGCAAATCAAGCATGAAATATAAAACACTTGCACACTTGCATACCTAGGGTTAACTCCACTTATTGCCTAAAATGGTCATGTTATACATGTGAGACGTCTTAGTAAAAATAATAAAAGAATACAAGATCATAGTCCCTCGGTGACGCTTCGAATGTCGCCTTACAAATGATCTTAGTCCCTCAAGAGAAATGCTAAGATATCTCATAACATTGCTATCATGACTATACGATGACCCATGTCCGTCCCTTTACATCCAAAGATAAGGCTTCTTATCAATCAATGATAAGATAGAAACATCTAAAGGAGGAGGAAAAGAACAAAGACTTTTGAGTAGGTAGAAACATTCTTAGTTGCTTGCTCATCTTCAAATACAAACGCCTTTTCAAATGCACCAACACTTTCCATGAAATATTTTCAAAAGCCCAACACTTTGTATACATTCTTATAGAGACGAGAATCATTACAAAGTTTGCCTAAACGAAGGAGCTTTTCAAAAATACTTTCAAAACCCACCATAAAGCATACTTTCAAACAAAAAGCAATGATCTAGCAAGCAACTAAGAGCTCATAGATAACTATGGATGAAAAGGGTGATAACACCTTCCCTTTTCATAATCTACCCCCCGAACTCAAGAAAATAATCTCAAAAGTCTTTCCTGTTCTTTTCACTCTTTCCTTTATTGGATAAAAGAAAAGTCAGTGGCGCCTCTTGCTATCCGTAACAATTGCGATCAAACGCAAAACATCCCAAGTCAGTTCTCCCACCGTGTTACACCATTGATAGAAAAAGATCATAGTCGCTCGATGACCCTTCAATGTCACCTTCGATAAATGATCTTAGTTTCTTACGAAAATTGCTAAAGCGTCCTACAAATTGCCTTCTATGACTGTACGATGACCCGCGCCTATCCCTCACATCCAATGATAGGGCTTCCTAATAACTAATGGTAGGATATCACTATTTAAAGGAGAAGGAAGAGAACAAAGACTCTTTTGAGTAGGTAGAACACTCGTAGTCGCTTGCTCACAAACCAAAACAATTTTCACACCTCACAATTTCAAAAAACAACACTTCCTTTCAACAAATATTTTCAAAACAAATATTTTATATACATTCTCAACGATACGAGAATCATTACAAAATTTCCATACTTAGGAATTTTCAAAATATCTGCAAACATACACAAACACAAAGCATTTTCAAAGTGAGCTAGCGATTAAGATCTCGTAGATAACTACGGATGAAAAGGGTGCTAACACCTTCCCTATTCATAACCTACCCCCCGAACTCAAGAAAATTCTCAAAGATTTTTCCTATTCTTTTCACCTTTTCCTTTATTGGATAAAAGAAAAGTCGGTGGCGACTCTTACTATCCAAAATATTTACGATAAAATGCAAACCCAAAAGTCAGTTCTCCCATCGTACTACACTGAGCTATAAGTTAAATAAATTTTTCACGAGGGTACAATTGTCTTTATTTTGATGAGACGAATAGAATGACATTGGTCTAAATCTCTAATTTTTCCATTTGAAGAATCACGATTTCTCTTGTTTTTTTTTAAGGCTGGAGGTTGAAGACGATGACATGTTTCATCTCAACCAATCAGAGCGTGTCAATTGCTTTATTTTGATTGGCCTTGATTTATTTGATTCTATGTGTTTTTCAATAAGGTCCATAACATGCACAGCGCGCCAGGTCCCTTGGATTTGCTTACTAACACGTTTCACATTGATCAGATGGTCCACATTATTTTGGTTTTAATTTTTTTTATTTTATATTTTAATTATTTTAAACTTCAAAAATTCGTAAAAACTCTATCTCAACTTCAAAAATTCTGAAAAAATTCTCAAAAATACTTTTGATTTTTATTTTTCTGATTCTTATTTTTTCACAATTTTATTTTATGATTTGGTATTTTTTATGTTTTTTCACTTTATTTTAATTGTTTTAATTGTTTAAAAATATTTTTCTTGATTTTTAAATTCCAGAAAAAAAATATGGAAGGATCCAATGACCTCTTGACAAATATTGGTGACCTAATTTTATTTTTATTTATGATTTTACTATTTTTTACAATTTTTGGTTTATTTTGTTTATTTCTTTGAATTTTAAAAAATAGTTTCTGACTTTAAAAAATTCTGAAAATTTTTGTAAACACTTATTGACTCATGTTTGACCTCTGAATTTTTTTAAGGATTTTTATTTGGTATTTTAATATACTTTGTGTATTTTACCAATTATTTCCCTTTTATTAATCAGTTAAATATTGTTTTATTAAATAATATTTTATTATTTTTGTTTGGTCCTGATTTGGGTGTTATTTTAAGACAAGTTCCTCAACCTCATTGGATCTTGGGTGTTGATAGGTTGAAAAAACCAAATCCACCAAAATGGATGAATGATGTTGATGATATTTGAAACCCTAATTTCATCTGATACCTCCCCTCCCGCTTTAACTTATCTCTTTCTTACTTGTGCTACATGTTGTTGGAGAATGATCTACATATCATCTCTCTAAATGTGGTACATAGACTGCTATTGACCAGCCTCAAAATAGGTGTGACTTCTACATAAGTCCACTTACGATTGCTTAATATAGCGCTAAATTTGTCCTGATTCAAAAAATGATCATTCGTGGCCCAAACCTATGTTTGCAAGCCCAAGTATGTTTAATTTGAAACATTTGATCCACTAACTTTGAGGTTTATTATTAGGAGGCTTTGATCTTATCAATCCTCTAATGATCTTTCATGAATTTTGGTCTAAATGAATCATTTAAACATCATTAATCGTATATGCTTGTCTTGAGTACTTGAAATGAATGATATACTTAACAAAAAGCAAATGAAACTCGTTGTTGAGAAGCTTTGATTTTATCAATCTTCTAATGAGTTTTTAAATACAAGATTCAAGATGGTCATTCAGCTAACCTCTAACTTCTAATTCACTAACAATTGACTTTATTTTGTGCTTTTATTTTATGCCCTTTATTTTTATGCCTTTACTTTTATCACCATTTACTTTAGTATTTACATTTCATGTTCTTTTCATCTTTGCTCACTTGAGCATTTATCTTTATGTCATTTTATCTTTGCTCATTTGAGCATTTATCTTTATGTATTTTTTTCTCACTTGAGCTTTCTTTTCTTTTTGAAGATACTTAATAACCAAATTGAACATTAAAAAACTTTAAGGTTACTTGGACTATTTGGTTACTATCCTTGGTATTATGTAGTTATGGACCTCTTGGACTTAGGATGAGAAGCCCTGATACCCTTGGGACCTTGTGATTCTGTTGTTACTTTGTCTGAAGTTCTTGGGGTTTACTCCAAGACATAAGGTTGATTTTCTTTGTGTGCAGGTTATTCTGATTATATGCTTTGACTGTGATTGAGAATTCATCTGTATACAACTGTTACTCTACCCAATTTTTGTGAAGACTTAATGCATCTGAAGCCTGGGTATTCTTGAGAGGTTTAGTATTTTTACTTGCTTGGTTTCAATCCAAAGGATGAGAATTCTACATTGACTTTTTTATGTCAAGTATTGACTTATTGTTGGTTAGATAGTTATTTTCCTTAGCTTTTATTTTATGCTTTAGGATAGTCCTTTCATCTCCTTCTATCTTCTTTAATTTCAAAATCTTCTCCCTCCTTTTCAAAACTCTTCTTGTTTTCTAACTTGATCCACTTTCATAATAAACTTGGACTTAGGTCCATGTATTTTAAAAAAAAATTCTTAATCAAACTTTAACCAACTTAATCATACTTTGATATTTTTTTAGAAGACTAAAAATCAATCAAACTCATTCAAACCATTTTTCCACTTTGGCCTTTTACTTTAAAACTTTTTCTCAAAATATTAGATTCTTGTCGATTCTTGTAGTGATGCGAGCTACTATACTTTTATGATATATAGTGAAGTGAGATATTTTCCACTTGGGTGTTGAGTGAGGATTTGTTGATTTTAAAATATAAGTTATATCCTCCACTTTGAGATGATCCAATTCTCCTTTCTCATAATCATGGGTAGTAAGTATGTTTTCCACTCATATGTGACGATGATGTCTCTTCTCTTAAAATTAACCAACACACATGTGTTTTAAAATTTTTGAGGTGAACCACGAGTACCCTGACCCCCTATTTCATGGAAGGTGGTACATAGGCACTAAAGGTTCGCAACTGCGGCGGGTGCAAAATTGTAAAAAAAATACTTATTTTCTCATCTCCACTATCTATTTTTGTTAACACCATTTATAGCCAAAATACATAAATTTTCAAAGAGGTTCTCGTGGAGTACCATAGATTTTTATGGTGTTAATACCTTCCCTTTGCATAACCAACCCCCATACCTTGATTCTCTCCCCCTCTCTTTTGGGTTTATTCTCTCTTTCCCATTCTTCTGGAAACAATAAAGCGCGCTGGCGATTTTTATTTGATATCTGCGAGTGAAGTCAATCCAATGGCTTAGTCTAAACACTTCTATTGCTACAACACCCAAAAAATATAGATTAATTATTTAATTAATTTAGCGTGTATATTGGTGATTATTGGTGAATATATGAGTTATGGTACTTATGTGATACATGGTGATGCATTGGTGAATGCGGTGCTATGAGTATTGTGGGAATGAGAGTAATATGGGGATTTAATTAGTTTATAATTATTTAGAGCTTAAATAATTATTTGAGGTTAAATTGGGTTTAATAATAATATTTATAATTATTATTTATAATAATATGAGGAGAATAATAGTGCAAGACAAGAAGGGCAAGATGGTAACTTTGTGTTGAATAAGTGAGGGCAAGGTTGGGATTTGTGATTTAGGGGTCCAAATGCTAGATAAGTAAAAACAAGAGGAATAGAAGAGCATTCTTATTTTGATCAATCGTGGAAACGAGAGAAGAGCAGAAGCGAGAAAGAGGAAGAGCTAAAAAGAGAGGAACCATTGTTGAAGCTTGAGGAATCTACAACCTAAGGTAATGGTGGAGTTCCGACTCTCTAATAGGTGGTATAGTTGTGGGTAGATGATGATATTGAATGTTAGGTTTTGGATGTAGATTGTTTTTTATTTAATCCGTTGAAATTGGGCATAATTAATGAAACTAATGATGTGAATTGAGTTACACTGTAGTAGATGTAGTATGACAATGTGATAAATTAGATTATGTATTTTGATGTAGAAAATTTGGGGTTTTGGGTTGGAAAAGGATGATTTTGGTAACATAAAAATCTGGTTTTTTTTACTCTGGTACAGTGGGATCGATTACAGTATATGGGTAATCGGTTACCGCATGGAAAAATAGTGTTTCTGGGTATTTTGACTGGGTATACCCGGGTACCACATATTGGGTAATCGGTTACCCCGAGAGTCAATTGAAAAAAATGAAATTTTCAAAAGTTCATAACTTTCAAACCGTGAGTCTGTTTTGGGTACCGTTTGAACCGTTGGAAAGCTAATACAATGTAATTTCTTGTAAAAATGGTTTCAAGTTATGGAACTAAATTTAATTGGTATGTAAATATGTTTTGTGGAGGCAGTGTCTGTTGTTATAGGTTGTCGGTGTTGGTAAATCTTGTAAAACTTCAAAAATCTATAACTTGAGTTTCAGATATCTGATTGACACATAGTTTGAATATTTAGAACACTCGTTTAACGTAATTTTTCTTAAAAATGTTCTCAAACACAGAATCCAACTACTTGATGCATGGACGGTTATTTCATACTATCGAGTTATGTCATTTTGTGAAATGTATGCAAATGCTTTGTATAGTCGATTAATTTGGAATGTCCTATTTTTAATGATGAATTGTTGTTGTTGTGGAATTAGTCATGAGAATTTTAGTGTTAATGTGATGTGATATTTTCTATCTTATGATGATTATTTTGGTGAAAGTTTATGCCTTGTGTGTTAATTTTGTATGAAGTGTGATGCATATTGATGTGATTGAGTAAGATGATGTTGTAGGAATAATTCGATTTTTTTGCATGATGTATTGCATGATAATCATGATGATTATGGCCTGTATTAGCGTTTCATTGATGAGTAAGAATAATCAATGTGAATTGTGTTGTTACATGTCAGTGTCACATGCATTCATGAATGATGGCCAACATTGGCGAACGATGGCCTGTATTGGCAAATGATGGCCTGTATTGGCAAATGATGGTCTGTATTGTCTTTATGATGTTGTTGCCCTAAGTTGGCATTATCACGATGAGGGTTCTAACCTATTGGTACCACATGCATCTTGCATAAGCGTCAGATGCATTGCATTTGATTGAATTGTTGAAATAACGATGAAGTTGGGTTGCATAGTTGGTATGTGTTGTATGATGGATGATGATAAATATGTATGTACTTGTATAATCATTATTAATTATGATTGAATATTTTTTATCTTGGAATCTTGCGTGATATATCTATCGTATACCTATGATTATATAACTTATTATATTGTTATGATATCTCACCCCTTATGTTTGAATGTTGCCTTTACGTGGGTAACATGTAGATGATTCGAAGTAGCTCGAGGTAGAGGCTTGCTGAGAAGTGCCTCATTTTTCCTAGATTGAGTCGGTGTCAGGTATGATACATACCACTTGGGGGCTTTGCGTTTGTTTTATTATGATGGAAGTAAACTATTGTAGAACTCCACTTTGTTGAATTTATTTGATGATGTATGTTGAATTATGATAATTATAACTCATGTTAAAGAGTTAAGAATAACCGTTGTTGATTTTTTTTCCACTGTGAATAAATGAAATGAATTTTAGACTTGGTGAACATGTGATTATGTGTTGTGTATCTTATTATATGAGCATGCGTGTATGTACGAAGACGTGACATCCTATTTTTTATGTTTTTATTTTATGAATTAATTTACTCTGATTTTTTGTTAAATTATTGATGGGGAAATAGGGTGTTACATTAGTGGTATCAAAGCAGGTCGGTTCATTCGGCCAAGTTGTTGAATTAGTGTAGTATGACAGTTGAATATTGTCGAGGTGTTGTTCCTTAGTACACGACATGTGTGTGAAACACTGTCGGTGCTTTCTTACTTTTCTAATCATTTGTTTGCAGGAGTGGGATTGAAACAAGTGGGGGAGAAGCTTGTGCTCCTCTGAGATGGTTCAATATATCGTGAATTGCATTGGTACAAATGTTAGTGAAGTTGCATTTTTTTCCGATTTCAAAGGAAGTACAGGTTCGAGATTTATGCCTAGCGGTCAGTCAAAGTGTCATTAAGAGGGAATGATCAGGTACTTGTGTTGTTCGCGTCTTTAGAAATGGAGGGTGATGTTATGGATAATGATGTGCCAGTTGTGGGTGAATCCTGATGTTTTCCCGGGGACAATTGTGACTTGTTGTTAGAGAGAGATGTGGGATTAACTTGAGGTTATCCTTGGGGTGAACTGTTTGAGGTTAAACCAGGTGATTACGAATTTCTTTGATGATTTGATGCATAGCTTTATGCCGAAAGATATATGTTAAGCAAGTAAGATAACTCTTAGAAGATGAAGCTCATATGGTTGTAATGTTCTCAGCATTGCATGTTAATTATGAAGTTGCCAGTGTTGAGTTACCATTGTGTGTGTTGTCGTTGTTCAGAATAATTTTGGAGTGATGAATTATTATGATTTTGTTTTTGGAATCATGTAGCTGGTTGTTAAATGTCGTTGATGTTATTGGATATTTGTGAATCACGAGTTAGAGTCGGAACTCGAAGATATTAGTAGTCTTGTGGAAAGAATTGAGATTTTGATGTTTTGAAAACTGAGGTTTTAGCAAAGAAATGTGTCTTTTGAGTTATAAGAGGAATGATGTTTTGGGTTGATAATAAAAGTGATAATTGTGTCGAGAAGCAATAGAAAAGTGCTTTTGCAGTACGTGTAATCGTTTACTGTCCTGGGAGTAATCAATTACCCTATGCAATTTTGGGCGAAAAAAGGAAAAAAACATGAAGGTGTAATCGGTTACCGACTGGGAGGTAATCGGTTACCCAACTGGACAGTAGTGTAGTATTTTTGGGTTATATGGATGTAACCGGTTACCACTGTGTTGACCTGAATTTTCTGAAAACTTCAAAAATTCATAACTTGAGTTCCGGATGTCCGGTTCGAGTTTCATTCGAAGCATTAGAAATCTAACATAATGAACTTTGTTTTAAAAATGGTTCCAGCACCTGTAATTAATTCATTTGTCACGTGGTGATGTTAGATGAGAGGTGGAGTTTTTCTATTAATCTCGTTCTTGGTACCAAACTTGTTCATATGGCGCCATACAGGATGTCAGCTTCAAAGTTGGGAGAACTGAAGAAGCTATTAAGAGATGTGTGGACAATAGATTTTTTTAAGACCTAGCGTATCACTTGGAAGCTTGGGAGTTGTTAGTAAAGAAGGAGGATGGTAGTATGAGGTCATGTGTTAACTATAGACAGTTAATTAAGGTAATGTTTGAAATTAAGCATCCACTTCAAATGATTAATGATTCAATGGATCAACAGGTAGGCGGGTATGCCTTAGGTATAATCGAATTGAGGTAGAGTTACCTTCAGATTCGGGTGAGGGATGAGGATAGTTAGATGAATGCTTTAGGACTCGGTATAGGCATTACGAGATATTTGGATAAGTTTATTACAATATTTATTGAGGCCGTTCTGATATAATCCAAGTCAGAAGATGGACGTGTTGAATGTTGCAATTTGTATTGCAATGTCCAAAGGAGCAAACTTTGTGTTTAGTCGTTAAGGTGTAAATTTTAGTTTGGGGAGTTTATTTTTCTTGAGTATTCTATTTCAAGTGAATGTATATGTAGATCCATCCAAGGTGGATGCAGTTCTAAGTTGAGCGGCTCCAAAGTAGGTTACAGAGATTAGAAGCTTGTTGAGCTTAACTGATTAATATCGCAATTATTTGAGATAAGGTCGGGTATGAGATGTTTGGTAGGAAGGAGATGAGGGTATTGGAGAAGCACATGGAGGTGCGACGTATGTCAATTGAGAATGGTTAGAGTAGAGAGATCATTGAGGAAAAGAGGAAGTTTAATGGTGACGTGGATTGTGTGTCATTGATGACATGGTATCAACACGTGTCAGGAAAATTTTGGAAGTTTCTATTACCAACCGGATGATGAGATGGTACTATTGAGATTGTGATTGGAATGAAATCCATATGTGAAACTATACAGGTCATCGAGTTTATGAGATTAAAGGAAAGACGAAGGATTTATTAGTGTTGTTAAATTTCTCTACTTGGATAGATACTTCATTTGGAGAGAATCAATTTGGATTGTACTTGGTGTAGTAGCAATTCCAGTATTGGGAGAATATTTAACAAATGTGTTGTGTTGTGTGTGTGCTGAGGACACTATGAAATGGATCTTAGGCATTTATGTATCATTGACAAGGTTGAAAAGAAGGAAATTAAGAAATTGTTTGTAAGCCTTAGAGAGATTGTTGAACCTTATGCTTAAGTAACTTTGAGTAGAAGGAATAGGACGCTATTGTAGTTGGTTAACAATGATTTATGCCACCATTATGGTTGATGGCTACTGTGATACGGTGGCCAGAACCGAGACTTGATTCCATTTTTTAGGAATTGCTGGTTTGCGTTTTGCGTTTGTGTTTGCAAAATGTCGCGGTAAGCAAGAGTCGCCACCGACTTTTATTTTATCCAACAAGGAAAGGAAAAAAGCACATAAAAATTCTTTTTTCAAGATATTTCTGAGTACGGGGGGTAGATTATAGAAAGGGAAGTTATTAGCATCCTTTCTATCCATAGTTATCTATGGGCTCTTAGGTACTTGCTCATCATTTTCAAAATTGTTTTCTTTGTGTTTGTGTGATTTGAAAAGCTTTTGTTTTGACTTCGATTTAACTCTTGCTTCTGTCTTCAAGAGTGTAATGAAGTGTTTTTGAAAACTTTATTTGTAAAGGAGTGTAAGTGTAAAAAAATTTGTTTGGAATGAGCAAGTACTTAAGAACTAATCTACCTACTCGAAAAAAGAATCATTCTATGTTCATTTCCTTTAGACAACGCTATCCCACTATTAGTGAGTAGGTAGCACCATCGTTGGAGTTTTGAGGGTCAATTCGAAAGGGATGTACGGTCACTAAAGCAATGTTAGGACGTCTTAGTAGTAACTCTAATGTCTTAGATCAATTTGTCCGAGGCAACAATTCTGAGGCAACCATTCCGAGGCAACTTTTCTGAATCGGGACTTTGATCTTTGTTTAGACAAAAGGATGACCACTAAAGCATCCTATACTCAATGACCGTTTACCGAAGGCAACCCAGTGGGAGTGTACCCTAGGAGTGCGCATGTGCGAGTGATTCAATTTCAGATTTATTTATCTTTCTACATTTTAGGGTTATCTAACTGTTTTAAAATTAATCATACATTCTTGTCATGCATCCTAATATCATACATCTAACAGTTCAATATTTTGCAGAAATTAAAGTGCGGAAATTAAACTACGCTATTACAAGGCTTCAGGTATAGCCAAAAACAAACCCTTTGAAAATAAAGCGATAAATGAAAGTAAAGACCTAATTAACTATTACACCTTGTGAGTAGTTACAATAATAGGGTAAAAATAATAAAATAAAGCGCGCGATGAAAATTAGAACGAGGGCGAACTAGGGTTTTGACCCTTCTAACCTAATTAAAGAAAAATGGTTTTTTGTTGTTTTTAACATTTTTTAAAGAAAAGAATTTAGGTTTTAAATTAAATACACAATTAATTAGTTAATTAAATTTATTAATAAAACTAATTACATGGCCTATTTTTGGTGTTTTGTTATTTATAAGAAAATAAAATAAAATAAAGTTAGAGATAAAACCTAATTGTTCTAATTGTTTTTTAAATTATTTGCAAAAAGAAATTAAAGTTTACCTAAAATTAGCAACCTAATTTAATTAATTTAATTTTTGTATAAAAAATAAATATCTTAAATTTAATTGGATAGAAAAATATTTTTGTGATTTTTTGATAAAAAGAAAATAATTAATTGGTTAGTAAAATAAAATAAATAAATAAAATAAAATAAAATAAAATATAAAAGAAAGTAGAAAGAGAGAATGGGCCTGAAGAGGATTTTTGGGGGTGCGGATAGCATTTCTGGGCCCAAGAAGAGTGAGATCCACGTTGACCTTTTGCATCCAGTGCATTGCTTTGACTAGGCCCCATGGTGGTCTCTCACATGCTGGCCTTCAGATCTAGCTTCCAGGAGGTCCAATGGCTGGATGATGAGGATGTATGGTAGTCCCCTGGCTTGCTTACGCGTGAGATCTGTAGAAAGAAATTAAGAAAAATACAAACGTTGGAGGCAGGGGTCGAACCTCTGACCTTAAGCTCCCCAACGCCTTAACCCTTGCCTGGCTACCACTGGGCCAATTGTTTTTGTTGTATGTAATATAAACAAAAATTAATATAAAATAAACAAGCAAAATAACCAAATATTAGCGCGAATTTTTCAAACGATCCAATGGAAGGGTTCCACGCAGTCATCTCCAACCTTGTTCCGTTGGTAAAAGTCTCAGACTTTTACCTACGGACGTTTTTCCGTCACTATATCCCTGCCATTTCTCAAAATCAAGCATGAGTAAGATAAATCAAAACTAAAGCCATGAATGGCTTCGTCTGGACCTTCTGAGTTCAATGATGGCCCTTTCATGGCCCAATTTTGCTTGTAAACAAAACTCCTAATTCGAAGCTACAAACCCTAGTCATGGTGAAATTTTATACAAGCCATATAAATGCAATTAAACAGTATAGAAAGCTTGCAAATGTTCCATGGATTAAGAATATATGGTTAATTCATGCTATCAATGCCTAAATCATGCAAACCGAATTCAAAAATACATGGATGTCGTGATGGACTTACAGTGCGGTATAAAGCCTGGAAACGCTTGTTTTGGATTGCTTTTGCTTGCTATGGATCCCAGGAAACGATTGGAATCGTCCAAGGGTCTTGAATTGGCCTCTAAGTAGAAATTCAATTCACCAATTTTTCTTGTTTTTTCAAATTTTTGTTCTGGTTCATACACCTCCTTCCCTAGCCTCTTTTGGTCTGCATTCCTTCTATATGTATTGAGGAATGAATTAGGGTTAAAAACCTGGCCTCAATCTTCCTCCATCAATGTCCTTGATCTTTATTTGATTCACCTTAAAATCTTTCCAAAAATGGCCTAATTCAATCTTTTTGTGCACACCATGCCTTTACACGAATTTGATTTGATGCTAGCTGGACATTAAGACCTAAAATAAGCACAAAATCTTTGAATTTCAATGTTTTGGATTTTATATGATTTGTTTTGATTTAAAATGATTTAATTCAAATAAAAATCAAAATAAATAATATAAATAAGATAATGACAAGTGTCAAAGGCTAGAGCTCGTGTACTATGTTGCCAACTCAAAAGAAGTGAAAAAGATTGAGCCCATTTGGCAAAAAATTGAAGTTTTAGGCATAGTTGACTTTTGGCAATTTTACAAAAAAGGTCAAATTCACCAATGCATAACTTCCTCAATTTTGACTCTTTGAAGGTGTTCTTGGACTTTTTAGAAATCTTGAGATGTCATATAAGCAACCCTTTTGGTCTCATCTCAATTTGATATTCCATGCTCATGTATGAAGCTTTGACAAAAAAAAGGTGTTTTTGTTGACTTTTCAAAATGACCTATAATGTCCAAATTCATAACTTCTTGTGAGTGCATATTTTGAACTTGGGGGATGAATATGGATTGTATATCATGGCATCCTCTTCAAAATGAGATTTGGATGGGTCATTTCTCATAAAGTATGAGAAAGTTATGCTTGGTCAAAGTTGAGTTGACTTTTCCTACAAAACCCTAATTTAGCAACTTTTGGTTCTTGAGGAATTATGAGCAATCCTTGATGAATCATGATCAACCCTTGATAAAATGATGAAATATACTTCAAAATGAGAATTTTGACTAAAAATCTTAAAGTTTGACTGTATGTAGGCCATAGTTGACTTTTGCCCTAACATGGTCAATTTTCAAGCCTTTGAGCAATTGACTGAGCAAACTTTCTCTGTAGGGCTTGAAACTTGTCATGGGTGATCTTGAGAACATATTAGGACAATTTTGAGAATTTTAGGTCCCTTGGACTCAAGTAACTTGATGCAACATGAAACCCTAATTTGAGGTAGACTGCCTTAGGAGAGAGCTTGTTTGGTCAACCCTTGGGCTTCCTTGAGCAACTTGAGGATCTTTCTTGAAATGTTTTGAGAAATATGGGAGGGAAAATTTTGGGGTACAACGGCTACCTATTGACAAATTGAGGAACTGATCAGCCTTAATCTCTTGTTGATAGTAGATGGGATCTTATTGGATGGGATAGACTTGTCTTGCTAGCTTGATAGTGAGTAAAGTGAATTGACATTTTATCGAGACGATAGTTGTTCACCATTTTGTGTGAACCTAATGCAAAAGTGGCTATGAAAGAGTTGGGACTTATTGGACAATTAAGATACATTGAGTTATATACGAGCTAACGTTGTAGAGTGGAAGTGTGATACGTTGGCAGAACTGACTGTGTTTTGTTACTACTGGTTTTGCGTTTTTTGTTTGCAAATGTACGGTAAGGGTAGATTATAGAAAGGAAAGGTGTTAGAACCCTTTATATCTGTGGTTTTCCAAGGGCTCTTAGGTACTTTCTCATTTTTAAATTGCTTTTGTGTGTTTGTATGCTTTTAAAAAAGTTTTGAAATTTCCTTAGTGCGGCGATTCACTTTATGGTAACTCTTGTATCAGTCCTCAAGAGTGTGATAAAGTGTTTTTGAAAAATTTAGTTTGAAAAGTTTGTTTGAAAGTGTATGGTGTAAAAGATTATTTTGAGCAAGTACTTTAGAGTTTCTACCTACTCGAAAAAGATTGTTCGTTTTTCCTTACTTACTTTAGACAGCGCTATCCTACTATTAAGAAGTAGGCAGCTCCATCATTGGAGTTTGAGGGACAATTGAAAGGGACAATTTATGGTCACTTAAGGCAACAGGGCAAGATCTTTTAGTAATTGTCCTAAAACTCTAAGATCACTTTTTTTACCGAGGCAGCGTTGAAAGGGTCATCGAGGGACTAGTGATCTTTCGAATTAGAGGACAGCCACTAAATATTCTCAAGTTTCAAGAATAGTGATCGTTTTCCGAAGGCAACCGAAGTGGGGAATAACCCTAGGAGTGAGCATGTGCAAGTGTTTGATTTCAGTTTATTTAATCTTTGCACATTTATGGTTTTCTACCGTTTTAAATTATTTATCTTTTGCATACAATCTTATTATCAATCATCTAACAGTTTATAATGACGGAAACTAAAAGTGTGAGAAGTTTAAACCTAGCTATTACAAGGCTTTGGGGACGGGGATTACATAATCAAAAACTTGGGGAAAACAGTAAATGAAAATAGTAATAAACCTAATTAACTATTACTAATCTCGGATCAATTACATTAATTTAGAATAAATAAATAAATAAATGCCCGCGAGAATAAATTAAACGAGGAATTGAAGTTTAACGAATCTAATTGATTTAGAAGAAAAATAGTTTTGGATTTTTTGAGAAAGTAATTAATTTTGCAAATTAACCTAATTTCTAATTAATTTTAATTATGAAAAAGGAATTTAAGTTATCCCAATTTCTAATTAATTTTAATTACGAAAAAGGAATTTAAATTATCCTAATTAACCTAATTAATTAATAAAATTATATATTTTATGAAACAACCTAATTCTAATGTTTTTTTGTGTATTTATGATTTTAAGATTTAAAAAAAAAATTTAAAACAATTATAAATAAATAAAACAATAAAAAAAGTTAAAGAAATTAAAACAAAAATTAAAATGGGCCTGATGCTGGAAGTAATTCTTGGGGTGCAGAATTGGATTTGTTAGACCCAGAACAATTGGCCCATCTGCCTGGCGCATGATCTAGTGAGGCTCTCATCTGGGGGGCTCACCATGCTCCTAGCTTGCTGTATGTTGGATTTGATCAGTGGATGGATCTGATGGTTGAGATCAGGGGTGTATGGTGGAATCCTGACTATGAAGCACGCTAGATCTGAAACAAGAAAATCATAAAATAGAAAATGTATGGACCTGGGATCGAACCCAGGCCCTTCCTCTCACACGCACAACGTCTGGACCAATTGTGCTGGAACGCTTATTTGTCAATATAATAAACAATATAAAATATAAGCCAAAAAAGTAGCACGCCCAGAAAAAAACGTGCGTGATTCAAACTGGCCAGTGGTATGCTGCCACCTCTTCTCTTCTTCCCGGAACTGTGGTCTTTGGTATCAGACTTTTACCTACAGTCCAATTCGTCACTATAGGCTATAGTGACGGTTTTTTATTGTAGCTATAAACCTGCAAAACTTTAAAATACAATTCAAGCAGAATAAATTCCATCCAAAGACATGGATCGACTGCAAATCAACCCCTGAACACGAAGAGGCCCTTAATTTGGCCCAATTTCGCCTGTGTACAGAGTTCCCAATTTGGGACCTCAAAACCCTAGCAATGGCATATCACACATCCTGCATCTAAACACGAATTCAACTATACAGAAAGTTTGCACACATTCATATGAACAATAATACATGGTCAAAACAAGTTTATGGTACATGAATCGATGAATTCGAATTTGAGAAAAAGAAAGAAAATTGTGGGTGTGGATGGTACGATTTTGGGAGCTTTGATGCTGGGAAACAATTGGAAGAGCCTCTGGGAGTACCAAGGAATGTATTGCAATCTTCAAATCCCCTTGAGGAGGGCTGCAATATGGAATCTGAATTGAGTTTTTCTTGAATTTTAGGAACCTTGATATGAGTTCTCTTGGCTGCAAAACATTCCATTTTTTTCGTCCCCTATGACTTGTGAATGTTGTGTTTAAGTAATGGATTGAATTAGGGTAATAGAATTAGAAAGAATCAAAGATATAATGGTCATGAATTTTGATTCCAATCTTTCCAAATTTGAAGATTTCCTCTTGTTTTCATCCTTGCATGTTTTTTTCTTGGCCATAGACAGCTTGCATGATCTGTAATTAAATGCAAAACAAATCTCATTCCATTGATTTTATTTATTTTGATTTTATTTGATTTTCTTTGAATTTTAAATAAATAAAAATCAAAATAAATTAGATAAATAAATTAATGAAGCAATGAGGGTCCCATGGGTCGTGGACCATGCTAGGGATAAGATTCAATCTTGAAAAAGATGGGGCCATGTGGAAAAAATGCAATTTTGAGCATTGTTGACTTTGTGCAAATTTCAAAAAATGGTCAACTTTGACAATGCATATCTCTCTTAATTTTGACCCTAAGAGGGTGTTCTTGGACTTTTTAGAAAGCAAATGATGTCCTCTAAACAACCCCTTTGGTTTTGTCTCAATTGAATCTTCCATGTTCATGTAAGGAGCTTTGACCCAAAAGGTGTTTTTGTTGACTTTTGAAAGGGACATATAATGTCTGAATTTATATCTTTTCATGAGTGAATTTCTTGAACTTGAGGGATGAAGATGAATTGTAGTGAATTGTATTCTCTTCAAAATGAGCCTTGGATGAGGAATTTCTAATAAAGTATGAGAAAGTTATGCCTGGTCAAAGTTTGGTTGACTTTTCCTATAGAAACCCTAATTTAGCAACTTTTGAGTTTTGATGAATTAGGGGCATTCCTTGATGAATCATGGTCAAACCTTGATCAAATGATGGATATTACTTCAAAATTTTGATGTTGACCAAAAACCTTGAAGTTTGATTGTATATGGGTCACAGATGACTTTTGACCTAGTATAGTTGATTTTCAGGCATTTGGGCAGTTGACTGAGCAAACTTCTTGTGCAATGCATGAAACTTGGCACGGATGATCTTGAGGACATATTAGTGCAATGAAAACCATTTAGGACCCTTGGAACTCAAACATATTGATGAGGAGTGAAACCCTAGTTTGAGGCTCATTGTCTTAGGAAGAAGATTTGTCTGGTCAATCCTTAGTCAACTTGAGCAATGGAGGACCTCTAGGAGTATGTTTTTAGTGAAATGAGAGGGAAAAATTTTGGGTGCAACATCTGACCTTGTTCAATCTTATTATACCTGAGGATGTAGATTGGCTGGTCTGCCTTTCGTGATCTGAAGGTGGAAGATGATTTAACACTAGAGTGCCCAGAAATTTGCACTCATATGAAGTGAATATCGATCGATAATATCGGGAATGGGCTTACATATGCCATTTGGAAGGTGATGAAGGATCGTCGGAGATGGGCTTAAAGATGTCATCCAGAAAAGATATCGGTTGCATAAAAGATTCCTTTGCGAGAATTCCTGCACCTACCATTGGGGAGGACTTCGCCGGGGAATGTTGATTTATGTCCTGGGAAATATAGTCTAGGAGCTTCGATTGTCCATTACTCTACTGGGGAATTAACTCTTGATTGATGAGACAAAAGTGAGTTGTTATCTGGCCGAGTCCAGGCTTCACGGCGACTTACTAGGGAATATGAAATCGACTGTATCTGGTCGGGCCCAGGTTTTAGTGTTGTAAACTGTTGTCCAGAGATAAAAGAGAAGGAACCTGTATAGGGTTTTCTCGGGATAATTCCATGCAAAACTACGTCAAGTAATTCATGAAAAGGAGCCTGGATAGTAGGGCTATGATAAGGAACCATGGTAGTAGTGTTACTTCGAAATAAAATCCTGGATAGTAGGGCTATGAGAAGGAACCTGGATAGTAGGGTTACTTTGAAATAAAGCCTGGGTAGTAGGGCTATGAGAAGGAACCTGGGTAGTAGGGTTACTTTGAAATAAAGCCTGGGTAGTAGGGTTATGAGAAGGAACCTGGGTAGTAAGGTTACTTTAAAATAAAGCCTGGGTAATAGGGCTACTTTGGAATAAAGCATGGGTGGTAGGGTTGTGAGAAGGAACCTGGGTAGTAGGGTTACTTCGAAATGAAAGCATGGATAGTAGGGCTATGAGAAGGAACCTGGATAGTAGGGTTATTTCAAAATGAAAGCCTGTATAGTAGGGCTATTATAGAATAAAGCTTGGGTAGTAGAGCTATGAGAAGGAACCTGGATAGCAGGATTACTTTGAAATGAAAGCCTGGATAGTAGGGCTATGAGAAGGAACCTGGGTAGTAGGGTTACTTTGAAATAAAGCCTGGGTAGTAGGGCTATGATAAGGAACCTGGGTAGTAGGGTTACATCGAAATGAACGTCTGGATAGTAGGGCTATGAGAAGGAACCTGGGTAGTAGGGTTACTTCGAAATAAAATCTTGGATAGTAAGGCTATGAGAAGGAACCTGGGTAGTAGGGTTACTTCGAAATGAAAGCCTGGATAGTAGGGTTACTTCGAAATGAAAGCCTGGGTAGTAGGGCTATGAGAAGGAACCTGGGTAGTAGGGTTACTTCGGAATAAAGCCTGGGTGGTAGGGCTGTGAGAAGGAACTTGGGTAGTAGGGTTACTTCGAAATAAAATCTTGGATAGTAGGGCTATGTGAAGGAACCTGGGTAGTAGGGTTACTTAGAAATGAAAGCTTGGATAGTAGGGCTATGAGAAGGAACCTGGGTAGTAGGGTTACTTCGAAATGAAAGTCTGGATAGTAGGGCTATGAGAAGGAACCTGGGTAGTAGGGTTACTTCAAAATGAAAGCCTGGATAATAGGGATGCCTCATATGATCACGTAGATTAGTTGACCCATTTGGTTTCAGGAACTAATTTTCCATTAGTTGTCTGCAGATATGACATGTATAACTTCACAAATTTAATCTTGGACTGTTGGAATTGTTGATGATAACCATCTTTCCTGAAAAGGTACAGGATTAATTATATGTGATGCATGAAATGCATTGTGTGATGATGTTCTCAAAATGAATGAGATTATGTTGTATGCAATATGTATGCGCACGTCATGATGTATGAACATGAGATGCTATTGTGACATATCCGAGTCTGGGAAAATAAATCCCTGACTGCTGTTGGAGAGTACTGGAAATTGACTTCCCGACCGTTGTAGAAAAAGTGGTTCTTCTACTTCCGCTGGGGATGGTGAACGGAGATGACTATGACATGGATTTACTCCTTTTCTTTTTGTGAATATTCCGTCGGAGAGAGACTCTGCTTGAGAATAACTCTGCGGGGGAATAACTCTGTTTGAGAGAGGAGATGCTTTGCTGGAAGATTTTTCTAATTCGAAGAGATAAACTCCGCTGGGGGATGAACTTCCGTAGCTGGAGGAATAAAATATGTTGGGGATTGAGCTTCTGTATTCAGAGAAATAAACTCTGCTTGGGAGAAAACTTTATGAACCGCTTGCGATTATAAAATTCGGATGGGGGATATAGACGTCGGCTCTCTGAAGGAACTTTGTTGGGGAAAGTAATTCCTATTTGGGGAAGCTGGTGTCAAGGCTTTAGTTGCCTCTACTCTGTGAGGAGTCTAGACGTCACGGGGTCGCATGTAATGGTGACCTTGTTTCAAAACTGTCTTTGCCCCTGTACCTGCTGGAAGGAGTAACTGTCGGGCTCGACATGTTTTTTAGTTTTGCCCCTGTTTCTTAAGTTATAAGCAATTGTCTTTCCGTTTTTTATGCAAGTATTTGTGAATAGAAATCATATCAAATGCATATGTCAAGAATAAATCATTGGAAATTTTTGCAAAACAAAATAGAAAAAAGAAAAAAAACACATGGTTTTGTAAAAATGACTTGTATTAATTTCTGAAGTTGGCCTATAACAGGCGTTTTTGTACAAGAAAGCTAACGCTCAAGTAAGAGAACGCCGTCGTGGAAATGAAAGCTGTAAAATATTATGTACAAAGAGAAGAGAACAACTATGTGTAATAATCCCATTGAGTTTCAATTCTGCTATTGTCGCTATGTCTTCGAGCGTCTCATCACTTTGCTACTTGTCCGAAGCTGATTGGATTGATTGGTGTCGTTTGAGCTTGATAGATGATAATGAAGTCTGGTCGTAAGGTGATCCAATGGGACATAGTGATACGCTTTAAATCCCTAACTTTTGCCTGGACCGCCCTTTCGAGTTTTCAGTCCACCGGGATATCCTTTTTTGCCTAAGCTGCCTTTTCAGGTTTTCGACTTACCGGGGGTACAGATTTTTGTTTTCATCCCTAATTTTTTTCCCGAACCCTTTTGGTTCGCTGGGAAGCCCTTATTTTTGCCTAGGCCAGTCAACCTAGCGGGTCTTTAATCATGCGTAGTATCTTTTCACTATGTCCGCATTGACAGGGTGAGGAAGTTTGTCACCGTCCATGGTGGTCAGAATCATGGCTCCACCCAAGAAAATGTTTTTATCACAAATGGCCCTTCGTATGTGGGAGTCCATTTGACCCTAGGATCACCTTGCGGCAATATGATGCGCTTGATCACTAGGTCCCCGACTTGATATGCTTGGTGCCTGACCTTTTTGTTGAAAGCCTTGATCATCTGTTTTTGATACATTTGACCGTGACAGACAGCACTAAGTCTCTTCTCATCAATCAGATTTAGTTAATCAAGTCAAGTCTGGATTTAGTCGTCTTTGTTCAAACTCGCATCCTTCATAATCCTCAGAGAAGGGATCTGGACCTTAATAGGTAGGACAACCTCCATGCCATATACCAGAGAGTAAGGTGTTTCCCCAGTTGACGTGCGTGCTGAGGTGCAATACCCATGAAGAGAAATTGGTAACATCTCATGCCAGTCTTTGTATGTCACCTTCATCTTCTGTATAATCTTCTTGATATTCTTATTATCATCTTCGACAGCGCCATTCATCTTCGGCCGGTGGGGGAAGAATTATGGTGTTGTATCTTGAATTGCTTACAGAGTTCGGTGATCATCGTATTGTTGAGATTGGTACCATTGTTGGTGATGATTCTTTTGAAGACACCATAACGACAAACCAGGTTATGCTTGATAAATCGCGCCACAACATTCTTGGTAACGGTAGCAAAGGAGGCAGCTTCAACCTACTTCGTGAAGTAACCAATGGCCACCAGGATAAAGCGATGCCCATTGGAAGAGGTAGGTCTAATCTCTCTGATCATGTCAATACCCCACATTGCAAAGGGCCAGGGAACCGTCAAGACATTCAAAGGAACCGGAGGCACATGCACCTTATCAGCATAGATCTGGCATTTGTGACAAGTTTGGAAGTGTTGGTAGTAGTATGCTTCCATAGTGGACCAATAATATCCTGCCCGTAGGATCTTCTTAGCCATGGTGTTGTACCCCAAAATTTTCCCTCTCATTTCATCAACATTTTCTCATCACAAGACCCTTGGAGCTCAAGATCAAGTTAGGGTTTACTCTGCTCAAGACTCCTCCTTGCACTGCTGACTCAAATTAGGGTTTAAGTTTGCACAAAGATATTTTGACCTAAAATGCACAAAATAACTTTCATGCTGCATTTTGGACTCACAAGTTTATCCATACCAAGTTTCAATCCTTGATTCCAATCTTTGCCCAGTCAATTGGACAATTGACCTAGAAATCAGCTGTATTGGGGAAAAAGTCAATTGTGGTCAATTGACAGTCAAACCTCATGATTTTTGACCCACATCAACATTATGAACTCATATGGACCATTTGATCAAGTTTGGATCACAATTCCACAAGAAATTTGATCAGATCGCCAAAAGGGCAAAATGGTCATTTTTAGGGTTTTGACTGCACAAAGGCAATTTTTGACTGTTTGACCTGGCCAATAGCAAACCAAGCTCACATATGGACTCAAGGATTCAATGGCATGGTCTTGACACATTCAACAAGTTCAAAAGATCTCAAATGCACAAGATTGACAGATGAATTTTCCAGTCAACTGATCCAAATTTGACTGTATACTGAAAAGTCAAACTTTGACTTTTTGGTCAAAATCAAGTGCCAAGATTTATTTTTCATCAAGACATGTCAAATTATGAAACTTGTTCATCAAGAAACCAAAAGTTACAAATTAGGGTTTGAAATGAAGAAATTTCTTAACTTAGAAATTTTCTAAGTTAAGAAATTTCCTAATTTTTTCCTAACTTTGTCCCATTTTTTCATCAAGATACATTTGGATTCAAACAAAACTCAAAACATGAAAGTTGTAGTCCATTGAAAAACCTACAACTTTGACTCACAAAGTTTTCTCAAAGGAAGCTCTTAGCTCAAGTTATGATTTTTGGAATAGGGGTGCAAAACATTCTTAACTTAGAAATTTTTTGACCTATTTTAGGCAGGATTTTTGCCCAACTTCATGGCCATTTTTCACATGCTCCCACTTGGAATTTCAACTTGCATTACAAAGATGTATTGTATTACACATTCCAAGCTTTCCAAATTGTCCAAGAACTTCTCAAACACCCTTGTGGTTAGGGAGAATCGAATTTGTAAAGATGGGCAAAAGTCACTTTGTTCATGGCCAAAGGCATGTTCATACACTTTGCATTTTCAAACTCAGCTTGCACAAGCTAGATTACAGGCCTCTAATCCCATTCTCACTCAATAATTTAATGCAAAACCTTTGTGTCCTAGCATTATCTTGTTCATTAAGTCATTACACAAAGGATTAGTCTTAAAATGGAAAAAGCATTTTAGCCATTTTTGAAAAGGTGCACTTTATGTCAAAACACAAATCAAAGAGGTACAGGCCAGATCTTTTGGGCACAAGATTATGGACATATGCCACTGATCAAGAACCAAATTTGCAGCATGCTTGAGGGGCCTGTAGGAGCCTATAATCCAACTTGCATTTTGTTTGCTTAGATAAGAAGAAAGCTTGCATTTTGTACCATAACACACATTCCTGCAAGAACCAACTCAAGCAAACTTTGTGAACACATTTGATATTCCCTAACTGATCTAGAACACGAGCCCTTGACCCTCAATACCTCCTCATCCATCAAAGCACATTTTTCTGCAAAACAGAGTCCATGTTGCAGATTGGCTTGGCCAGCATCATTCCATCGTGCGTTTTCATCCAAACCAGTTCAAATACATTCCCTACCATCCATTGAAGCTGTCCCAAGCCTTAGATATAAGCTGTAACAGCCATAGCCAAGTGTGCCATTTTCACTTTTCTCTCTTGCAGGTTAACTTCCATAGATTGATTCAGAAGGATTCAAAGCACACCAAGCATGGAGGAAATATCCTTGGACCTCAGGCAAGCTGTACAAATCCTCAAATTCCATTGAAAGTGCCTCCATTGTTGTACACAACTCAAGCTGAACAGGTAAAAGTTTGAACTTCCATCTCTCTATCCAAGCATATTTAGGCTTAAGTTTGTGAAGAAAGTATGTCCTACTCATGGCCCTGAAGCTACCCATATCCTTACTTCTCATTTATATTGTGTGTGCTGCACGAATTTTGGACATGAACATTTGAAAAAAGCTAGGTCAGGAATTGGGGGAGGAGAAATTCTCTCTCATTTCTGAGAGTTAGAACAACTTCTTTATATGTTTAGAATCGTGACATGATGCTCTATAACATTGATGTTGTAAGTTTTTGTTGAAAGTCAAAGAATCAGGATCTGTGCTTGACAAGAGGAAACGCGCGTTTTGCTTCTGTTTGAATTGCTGGAGGTTGAAGACAACTCCCCTTGGGCTGGGCCTGACTTATTTTTTCTGTTTGCACCACTATTTTCCACTTACACCCCTTTGGCCCATTGTGTGTTTTTTTAATCATTTTTGACTTTTTATTTTTTCTTCTGACTTATTATTTTTTGTCAAAACATAAAAAATATTAAAAATATTTTTTCAACCATTTTTGCATTTTATTTGGATTTTATTTGCTTTATTTAAACTTATACATTATAAATAAACATAATACCTTTTATTTAAAATACTAAAAAATAATACAAAATATATTTATTTTCTGTTATTATTTTATTTTACCTTTTTGAAAACATTTTCTTAAAATACATTTTTTTTATAAATAATAAATATTTTATTTTTATATATATTTAGTATATTTAATACATAATATAAATACTTATATATTTGTTAGAATATTTAAGATAAAAATATAAAAATAATACATTTTTATTTTTATTAATATTTGACCTCAAAAATTACTTTTTACAATATACTTCCCTTTTATTTATTTTTTGTATATAATTAATAAATATTGTATATAATATAAATAATAAATACTATTTATTTACAAAATTAGGGTTTTGCCCTAAAACATGAAAATATCCAAAAATTAACTTTTTTTATTTTTTGTTTATATGTCACATGAAAAATACTTTTACATACATATAAAACCATTTTTGTACATTTTGCATATTTATTGTATTTAGTTAATTATTGTACAATTAAATAACTTGTATATTCAATTTGGATTGTAATAGTTTAGATTTAAATTTCTTGCTAAATATCCTCATTTGAACATTTGTACCCCCATCCCCATAATTATGTTGTAATAATTTAGGACTTTAAATTCCGCATTTTAAAGCTTTCTAAATATGCCATGATAGACTTAGGGTTTGTATGCGAAAATCAAATAACAAATAACTTGACCTAATTCAAAGACAACAAAGCATGAAAATGGACAACACCAATCACACTTGCACCCCTAGGGTTACTCCACTTATTGCCTTCAATAATGGGCCATGTGGCATGTTGGGTGTCTTTGGCAAAATAAAACAATTCAAATGATCATAGTCCCTCGATGACGCTTTCGAAAGTTGCCTAATCAAAATGATCATAGTCCCTTCAAGCAAATTGCCAAAGACACTTGGCACTATTGCATTCATGGTCTAAACGATGACCCACGCCCGTCCCGTTAACATCCTAACACAAGATTGTCCACCAAATGCAATGGTGGAACAATACTGTTAAAAGGGTTAAAACATAGGAAAGATCTTTGAGAAATTTAGGGTAGATAGCTCTTGGTTACTTGACCAACTTGCAAAACAATCCTTGCCATTTTTCAAAACACACTTCACAAACACAAACTTTCAAAACAACTTTCAAAAACATTGAAAACTTTTCAAAAGACAAATACACCTTTGTATACATTCAAACATGGGTCATTACAAAGGTTACCACAACGATGGCCTCTTTTCAAAACATTTTCAAACCCACACACAAAGCACCATTTAAAACAATTGAAAGCACCATTTCAAACAATTGAAAGCACCATTTCAAACAATTGAAAATGCAAGGCAAGTGATCTAAGCAAGTAACTAAGAGCCCATGGATAACCATGGATAGAAAGGATGCTAATACCTTCCCTTTCTATAATCTACTCCCCGAACCCAAGAAAACATCTCAAAGGTTTTTGATGTGCTTTTTAACCTTTCCTTAGGATAAAATAAAAAGTCGGTGGCGACTCTTGCTAAACCGAAACATTTGCGAAAACAAACGCAAAACCCAAGTCAGTTCTCCCACCGTATCACAGAACTGGCGACTCTGCTGGGGAATGTTTTGAAAGTGGAGTAACCTTAGGGCTTAGATCACCCTTTTGCATGACTAATTGTTTGCTTTGATTGCTTTACATCTTGGTCCTCTTGTTTGGGCTTGGAATCCTACACCCGGATTTGGGGAAACATTCATAGATAGCAATACGTTGTGGAAACTGTGCGGGGTATACCGACACGGTTGAAGCAATAGCTATATTAGTGCGACATATTTGTGAGTACCGGTAACCCTTGAGTTCAATCAAGGAGAGTACGGGGCCGCTGAGTGATCTCACTAAGCACTAATGACCTAGAACCTTACTTGACCATCTTAGCCTTTTATTAGGGGTAGTGAGATGACCGGCTTTGGTGCAGTCCGAAGTTGGTAGATACTCGATACTACACTCATTGAGGGTAGTTTTCTTGGAATATTTTGGTCGCTAGTTAAGTGGCTAAACCAAAACAATGAACATGGAAAACAATCCAATGATATTGAGATCCTTAGAACCCGGTTACTATTTATAGGACAGGTTTTTAAGCCAACTACACTCAAGAGGGTACTTACCTATGAACCCCCATACAAGCCTGAAACTAGGGTTTTGTGTGAATTGCTTGTACATATGTTTATGCATACATCATGAACATCATAAAGCATCATATGCATACACTAACCATTTCAAGGGTTTGGATCTTCATCTTTGTTCTTGTTTTGTAGGTCATGGAAATTCCTCGCAGGAAAACTATCCAAGTCAACCTTGTGAGAATCCCTCCTCAACTTAAAGAGCTCACATCCAGAATTCCGGAAAGCTCTCCTTTCAGTGAAAGACATGGTAGACTGCTCAGCCTAGTCAACACCAACATTGAAGAGGACATGGTAAAGGTGTTGTTCCAGTTCTTTGACCCCCTTCACCATTGTTTCACATTCCCCGACTACCAATTAGTCCCCACTTTGGAGGAATTTTCTCAACTCTTGAGAATTCCTATTCTTAATCAACTACCCTACAACGGTACGGAAAAAGAACCAAAGCCTGAAGATGTTGCTCAAGCACTACACTTGCAACCATCTGACATCAAGGGGCATTGGGAATCTAGAAGCGGTGTCAAAGGCTTCTTGGAAAAATTCTTGTTTGAGAAGGCGCAAGAGTGTTTGAATTCATTGGATCTACAAGCCTTTGAAGAAATTGTGGCACTCCTCATTTATGGGTTGGTCCTGTTCCCAAATCCTGACCAGCTTATAGATGTCAACACCGTCAAGATTTTCCTATCCAGGAATCCCATACCAACATTGCTTGGGGACATCCTCCACTCATTTTACACACGAACAATGAGAAAGAGGGGTGTTCTCATGTGTTGTACTCCTCTCCTTGCATGGTGGTTTATTTCGCACCTTCCACAATCTGTTTTGAAGAATGACCAAGGCTTAAGGTGGTCACAACGATTGATGACCCTCACTCACTCTGATGTACATTGGTGCTCTCGGTCCAGAGAAAATGTCATCATCGTCGATCATTGTGGAGAGTTCCCTAATGTTCTATTTCTTGGCATTAGAGGAGGCATTACCTACAACCCTTGTCTAGCTTTGAGATAATTTGGATATGCACTGAGGGATGGCCCTCATGACATGCTGATTCCTGACCTAGTTTTTGACTTCGACAATGATGCACAAGGACTTCACCAAAGATTCATCAGAGCTTGGAGGATGCCTAACAAGGTAGACAGCAAGACACTGGGGCACAAGAACTCCATCCCTCTTGAGCCTTATCTCAAGTGGGTACGAACCCGGGCCCAAAGTCTAATGATTCCTTACCCTCATGTTCTCCCTGTGATTAAAGAGCTCGTTAAGGAAGGAGAGGTTCCCTACACCATCCTATATCCTGACATGCCAACATCATGGGAGGAGATGCAGAAGAGTTGGATCCAACTCAAGGAGGAACAGAATACTTTTGAAGCCAGCTTCTACGCCAGTGAGAAGAAGGTTTTAGAGCTTACCCACCGAATCCATGAGGAAGAGACCCTTAACACCTACATCGCACCAAAGAGGATGCGCAACGTATTTTTACCTTGAGAAGTTTTTTTTGTAATATTTGGCCCATGGGGCATTTATGTATTGACAAAATTTCTTCTTATTAATATGACGTGTGTTCTTTTTGTTTGCAACAATTTTGAATTTTCTAAATCCTTGAATGAATTGCATAAATAAACATATCATTCATCATGCGCATAAGCAGGTCTCCACACCGGGTTTCCTTATCTTTCTGCTGTTTATTTCAGTAAGATGGATCTCGAACAGACGGTCAAGGATTTGCAGTCTCAAAACTCACAGTTTCAACATCTCCTGATGACCTTGGCAAAGGGTCAGGAGGATCTAAAAGCCCTGCTTGGGAACAAAGAGCAAGTGAAAAAGAAGAAGAAAAGAGTCGGGGTGGCTACCCTAGGAAGAAGGTTTGAGGGTGAAGCCAGAAGAGTTCTTGAATTTCCCTCTGCATCTGAAGAAGAAACCAGTAAAGGAAAAGGGGTTGCGGTACCTTCCGAATCCGAAGCTGAAGAAGAAGAGGCTGAAGAAGACGAAGACTACTCAGAGCAACAATACCCGCCGACCGATGACAAGTACAAAAACTTGGAGGACAGTTTGGCAGCTATGGAGCTGCAGAGAGTTCCCGGCTTAGATTTTGAAGATTTGGGATTAATTGCTGGAATTGTGATCCCCCCGAAGTTTAAAGTGCCAATTTTTGCAAGATATGACGGGTTGTCTTGCCCGAAGATGCACCTAAGGTCGTATGTCTGAAGAATCCAACCTCACACTTCCGACAGAAATCTTTGGGTACACTTCTTTCAAGATAGCCTGTCTGGCACTCAACTAGACTGGTTTTACAAGCTGGAAAGGTCAGAGATACATAGTTGGGAGGATCTGGCAGCTGCTTTTTATCGCCAATATCAGTATAACTCTGACTTGGCGCCAACCCGTACTCAGCTACAGAGTATGGGGATGGCCTCAGGTGAGGGATTCAAGGAGTACGCCCAGAAGTGGCGCGATCTGGCCAGAAGAGTGCAGCCACCTCTTTCCGATAGAGAACTTGTTGATATGTTCCTGGGGACTCTGTCTGGTCCATTCTTTAACCATCTGATCGGTAGCTCTTCCATAGGGTTTACTGAATTAATTCTGACTGGCGAGTGGGTAGAAGTCGGTATCAAGAATGGGAAGATTCAGAAGGATGCCTCTGCATCTACAACTGTTAAGAAATCATTTCCGGCGAAGAAGGAAACAGCTGTTGTGTACTCTCAGAGAAGAGCGGGGAAGAATGCGCGTCGGCCGACTGTGGGGGCCGTGATGATCCAAAATCCATCAAATGATTAGCCTCGCGGAAATCAGTCCAGACCTAAACAGCAGTGGGGAGAACGGCCACCACGGCAGTTCACCCGCATTAATATGACACCTGCGCAAGTTCTTCCACACTTGTTAAAGCTGAATCTCACAAATATCAAAGAAGCGCCGAAAAATGTGAATACAACCTCACCAGCTTACAATGCCAAAGCCAAATGTGCCTACCATTCTGATAGCGTCGGACATGACACAAACAATTGTTGGGCGCTAAAAAATAAAATTCAAGACTTGATAGATGCAAAAGAGGTGGAGTTCGATGCTCCATAGAAGCCAAATGTGATATCCGCTCTGATGCCGAAGCATGGTCAGAATGTCCATGCTATTGAAGAAGATCAGTATGTTTCTAGTGTTGATGACCTGGTAACTCCGCTGTTAACAATCAAGTTAAATTTGTTAAAAGCTGGGATTTTCCCAGGATGCAAAGAAGACTGCTACTGTTGTTACTCTCTATCAATTGATTGCCCATTGCTGAAGAAAGGCATCCAAGGCCTAATGGACAGTCAACAAATTCTGTTTGAAAAGGTTCCTGCTATTCCAACCCCTACTGAAGATGTTTCAATTATCACCATCTACGCAAATCTTTCCAAGGCCGTAAAAAAGCCTGTTAAGATTACATCCGCTACAAAGTCTGTTCCTCTGAAGATAACTATGCCATGGCCTGTCCCTTACAGTTCTGAAAAATCAATACCATGGAATTACGGTGGATAAATCTACTACCATGGTGTTAAACAAGTTGAGATAACTGAAGGAAGCTCTGATGAAGAAGATGCCAGCATTGGAAACATTGCCGACACAAGTAAGATCACCCGAAGTGGGAGAATATTTTCTCCAGAGATTGCCCCCCCAAAGGCAATCTTTGGACCCTCATCTACTGCCAAAGTTATTCCTGCACCAATAAAACTTTCCGCTAGAACCCCGTTGATTGAAGAAACTGTTATTCCTGTTGTTGTCCCTCCTACTTCTGCTGATAAGGGTAAAGGGACCCAAGATGAGCTCGTCAGGATGAGGGCTCAACCTTTGGTCATCCCAGAAACCTCTAAGAAAGATATGGAGGAGATCCTGAAGATAATTAAAAAGAGTGATTATGACGTGGTAGAGCAACTGGGGCAAACCCCCTCGAAGATCTCCATGTTAGCATTATTGCTTTGTTCAGAGGCGCACGCCAAAGCATTGATAAAATTCATGAAGACAGCCCATGTGCCTCAGGAAACTTCAGCCGACCAATTCCAAGACTGTGTAGCCAGTCTTACAGCAGACAACGGTTTAGGCTTCTCTGATGCCGACCTGGCCCCAAAAGGAAGAAAGCACAACGACGCCTTACATGTGTCAGTAGAATGCAAAGGAACTACTCTGGCCCATGTTCTGGTCGACACTGGTTCTTCTCTGAACGTGCTGCCTAAGAAGGCTCTCGACCGATTGGATTGCGAAGGCTTGGAGTTGAGGCCAAGTAATATCATTGTAAGAGAATTCGACGGGTCGAAGAGAATGGTACATTGGGAGGTAGACATTCCCATTAAAGTAGGCACATAGGTGTTCCCCTCAACTTTCTATGTGATGGACATTCGTCTGTCATACTCTTGCTTACTAGGGAGGCCACGGATACACAATGTTGGGGCAGTCACCTCCTCCCTACATCAAATGCTGAAATACCTTGTCAAAGGAAAGATCATAACCATGCACGGTGAAGAGGAATATATGATCAGCCACCTGAACTCCTCCGGTATGTAGAGGTAGAGGGTGAATTCATTGAGACACCATTCCAGCACTTTGAGGAGGTCTCTCCTGAAGTGGCAGTAGCAAAAACGGTAGCTGAGGTACCAAAGCAGATAGCCAGGATGGCATCTCTAAAGGACGCGAAGGCTGCAATGAAGGAAGAAAAGAGCTCAACATGGGGGCAGTTGCCGGATATTCCTCACAAAACAGACAAGTTTGGATTAGTATTTAATGTTGCGGGGCAGAAAGCTATGCGTCGCTCAAAGGTTGAAAGAACACCCATCAAGATCTCTCCTTATGGGATCAATGCCTTGGAAGGTGAAGACGAAGAGGCCAACATTGAAGATTGGATCTACCCAACCATCGAAGGAGGACTACGCAACTGGGAGGCAAAGGACTTTGTCCCCATTACTTTTATTAATCAGTACCCATCCACTCTGGATTCTATGGGTGACTATTCTGCTATGTCCTTCAATAACTCTGAAGATCTGGTCAATCAGGCTGAGTATGACGATGACGAAGGTTGTGAAGTACCAGGGGAATTAGCCAGACTTCTACAGCAAGAGGAAAGGGCCATCTTTCCTCACGAAGAGATGTTGGAAACTGTCAATTTAGGAACAGAGGAAGACCAGAAAGAAGTACAAGTGGGTGTCAATCTGGAACCAAGTGTCAAGGAGTGCCTGATACAGTTGTTAAATGAATATGTTGAAATCTTCGCCTGGTCTTATGAAGACATGCCGGGTTTAGACATAGACATCATGGTTCACCGTCTCCCAACAAGAGAGGATTGTCCATCGATCAAGCAAAAAGTCCGTCGAATGAGGCCCGACATGTCTGAGAAGATCAAAGCAGAAGTAATGAAGCAATTCAACGCTGGCTTTCTGGCTGTTACATCCTATCCACAATGGGTTGCTAACATCGTGCCAGTACCTAAAAAAGACAGCAAGGTCAGGATGTGTGTGGACTACCGGGATTTGAATAGGGCTAGCCCTAAAGATGATTTTCCGCTACCGCATATCGACATTCTGATTGACAACACAGCTCAGCACAAAGTGTTTTCCTTCATGGATGGATTCTCGAGCTACAACCAAATTAAAATGGCCCCCGAGGACATGGAGAAAACAACCTTTGTTACACAATGGGGTACCTTCTGCTACAAGGTGATACCGTTCGGACTGAAGAACGCAGGGGCAACTTATCAACGCGCCATGGTAGATTTATTTCATGATATGATACATCATGAGATCGAAGTTTACGTAGAAGATATGATAGCTCGGTCACAAACAGAGGAGAAACACCTTGAACACCTGGAAAAGTTGTTTGCCAGGTTGAGAGAGTACAAACTCAAGCTGAATCCAAGTAAGTGTACTTTTGGAGTTAGGTCTGGTAAACTTCTAAGGTTTATTGTCAGCAACAAAGGCATTGAGGTCGATCCAGCAAAAGTGAAAGCAATACAAGAGATGCCTGCTCCCCGTACTGAAAAAGAGGTTAGAGGGTTCTTGGGGCGCTTAAACTATATTGCCAGATTCTTCTCTCATCTGACTTCTACCTGTGAGCCAATTTTCAAATTATTAAAGAAAGATCAGGTAGTCGAATGGAACGGCGATTGCCAAGCTGCTTTTGATAAGATCAAGGAGTATTTGCTAGAACCTCCCATTCTGATGCCATCCATCGAAGGAAGACCATTGATCATGTATCTGACCGTCTTGGATAACTCAATGGGGTGTGTTTTGGGCCAACATGACGAGTCTGGTCGAAAAGAGCATGTTATTTATTACCTTAGCAAAAAGTTTACCGACTGTGAGACTCGCTACTCACTGCTCGAGAAAACTTGTTGCGCTTTGGTATGGGCTGCTCGCCGACTAAGATAGTATATGCTGACTCATACCACCTTGTTGATTTCCAAAATGGATCCTATCAAGTATATCTTCGAGAAGCCTGCTTTATCTGGAAGAATATCTAGATGGCAAATGATCCTAACTGAGTATGACATCCAGTACACCACTCAAAAAGCTATAAAAGGGAGTGTGCTAGCTGATCATCTAGCTCATCAAGCTATCGAAGATTATCAATCCATGAGATTTGACTTCCCAGACGAGGACATCATGAATTTGGACAACATTGAAGGTAACGGACCGTATGACGGACCTGAAATTGGATCCCGATGGACCCTGTACTTTGATGGTGCTTCAAATGCACTTGGAAACAGTATCGGTGCGGTACTCATTTCCCCGGAAGGTTGTCACACGCCTTTCACGGCTCGACTTTGCTTCAGCTGTACAAACAACATGGCTGAATATGAAGCTTGCATCTTTGGTCTCAAGGCTGCTATAGACTTGGGGATCAAATCTTTGATCGTATTTGGGGACTCGGCTTTGGTTATCAGTCAAATCAAAGGAGAGTGGGATACCAAACATCCTAATCTTATCCCATACAAAGAATATGTACTAACATTGTTGCCTCATTTCGAGCAAATTACCTTCGAGCATTTCCCGCGAGAAGAGAATCAGATAGCAGATGCTCTGGCTACAATGTCTTCCATGTTTAAACTCAACTGGGATAACGAGGCTCCCCAAATCACCATTGAGCGAATGGATGAACCTGCGCATTGTCACGAGATTAATACCGAAGAAGTAGTGGAACAACCCTGGTTTCACGAAATCAAAAGGTATCTCCAGACCAGAGAATATCCCGAAGGAGCTTCCGTAAATGACAAGAAGTTCCTAAGGAAATTTGCTGCCAAGTTCTTCCTGAGCAATGGCATCCTCTATAAGCGCAACCATGATTGTGTTTTACTCCGATGTGTAGACAAAGCTGAAGCAGAGTTAATCATGACAGAGATGCACAGCGGTACATTTGGCACCCATTTGAGCGGGCATACAATGGCTAAGAAGATCCTAAGGGCAGGCTATTACTGGTCTACCATGGAAGCAGATTGCTGTTGTACCCCAAAATTTGCCCTCCCATTTCCTCAACATTTTCTCACCACAAGACCCTTGGAGTTCCAGATCCAACTAGGGTTTCCTCTGCTCAAGACTTCTCCTTGCACTGTTGACCCAAATTAGGGTTTGTGTTTGCACAAAGATGTTTTGACCTAAAATGCCTAAGATGACTTTCATGCTTCATATTGGACTCCCAAGTTTATCCCTACCAAGTTTCAAGCCTTGATTCCAATCTTTGCCCAGTCAATTGGACAGTTGACCTAGAAATCAGCTGTATTGGGGAAAAAGTCAACTGTGGTCAATTGACAGTCAAACCTTATGAAATTTGACCCACATCAACATGATGAACTCATATGAAGCATTTGGTCAAGTTTGGATCATAATTCCACAAGAAATTTGATTAGATCACCAAAAGGGCAAAATGGTCATTTTTAGGGTTTTGACTGCACAAAGGCAATTCTTGACTGTTTGACCTAGCCAATGGCAAACCAAGCTCACATATGGACTCAAGGACCCCATGGAATTGTCTTGACATGTTCAAAAAGTTCAAAAGATCCCAAATGCACAAGATTGACAGATGAATTTTCCAGTCAATTGATCAATTTTTTACTGTATACTGAAAAGTCAAACTTTGACTTTTTGGTCAAAATCAAATGTCAAGATTCATTTTTCATCAAAACATGTCAAAACATGAAACTCGTTCATCAAGAAATCAAAAATTACAAATTAGGGTTTAAAATGAAGAATTTTCATAACTTAGAATTTTTCTAAGTTATGAAAATCCCTAATTTTTTCCTAACTTTGTCCCATTTTTTCAGCAAGATACATTTGGATTCAAGGAAAACTCAAAACATGAAAGTTGTAGTCCATTGCAAAATTTACAACTTTGATACACAAAGTTTCCTCAAAAGAAGCTTGTATCTCAAGTTATGATTTTTGGAACAAGGGTGCAAAACATTCTTAACTTAGAAAAATTTTGACCTATTCTAGGCAGGATTTTTGCCTAACTTCATGGCCACTTTTCACATGCTTCCACTTTAAATTTCAATTTGCATTACAAATATGGATTGTAGTTCACATTCCAAGCTTTCCAAAATGTCCAAGAACTCATCAAACAACCTTGTGGTTAGGGAGAATCGAATTTGGCAATTTGAGCAAAAGTCACTTTGATTCATGGCCATGTACATGTTCATACACTTTGCAATTTTTCAAATCAGCATGAACAAGCTAGTTACAGGCCTCTAATCCTTTTCTTACTCAATAATTAAATGCCAATCCATTGTGTTTTAGCTTTGTTTTGTTCATATAGTCATTACACAAAGAATTAAGCCTTAATTGGAAAAAGTGATTTATCCATTTTTGTAAAGTAGAACTTTATGTCAAGTTTGAAAATCAAGAGGTACAATGCATATCTTTGGACACAAGATTCATGGACATAACACACTGATCAAGACTAAAAGATGTAGCACATTTGAGGGGCCTGTACAAGCCTAGAAACCAAGTTGGCATTTCCTTGCTTCACATAGAAGAAACCTTGCATTTTGAAACACAACTCTCATTGCTGCAAGAACTAGCTTAGACAAACTTGTTAGACACATTCTAAACAACATAACTGAGCTAAGGCACGACCAAAACATCTTCCAAACCTCATCAAACCTCAAAACACCATCCTACTGCAGAAAACAGAGTCACCTCTGCAGTTGGACTTCCATAAGCCAGTCCACTCGTGCATTCTTGCTAAAACCAGTTCATACGCATTCCATATCACATATACAAGCTATCCCAAGCATTGGACACGACCTGTAACACCTCTAACCAACTTCACCATTTTCACATTTTCTGTTTTGCAGGTGGATTGCTATAGCTTGATTCATTTGGTTTCAAAGCAAACTAAAGGTTGGAGAAGCATCCCTGACCTTCAAGCAAGCTGTACCAATCCTCACTTTGCCTTGAAAGTGCCTCCATTGCCAGATACGATCCAAGCTGAACAGGTAAGTTCATGGACTTCTACTTCTCAATCTAGGAAGAGTTAGCTTTAAGTTTGTGAATAAAAAATGTCATATTCATGTCCCTGAAGCTATACCTATCCTCACTTTCCATTTATATTGCATATGCTGAGAGTATTTTGAACCTGAACATTGACAAAAACTTAGGTTAAGAATTAGGGATAGAGAAATTCTCTCTCATTTTTTAGAGTTAAGTTAAGTTTTTTATATGTCTGGATTCGTGGTTCAATGCTTGACATTTTTCATGTTATGAGTTTGTGCTGAAAATCAAAGAATCAAGAGATAGCAAGCAGGGAAGAAAAGGCGCGTTTTTTCAAATGTTTTTGTCTGAAGGTTGAAGACAACCTTTCATGGGCTGGGACTGAGATGCTTTCCTTTTCACACCACTGTTTTACACATGCACCCCCTGGCCCATTTTGAGATATCTTTGTTATTTTTTATTTTTTCCTTTTGATTTTGTTTTTATATTTTTGTTTAAACATAAAAAAACATTAAAAATATTTTTCCCACATTTTTTTGCATTTTTTGACATTTATTTTGTTTCATTTAGTTTTGTATATAAATAAACATAAATATACTATTATTTAAAAATAACTAAAAATAATACAAAACACTTTTATTTTCTGATTTTATTTTATTTTATCTTTTGAAAACATTTTATAAAAAATATACTTTTTTTAATAATATTAAATATTATATTTTTGTACATATTTAATATATTTAATAAATAATGTAAATACTTATATATTTATTAGCATATTTAGGTTAAAAACATAAAAAATAATAGATTTTTATTTTTATTAATATTTAACTTGAAAATCACTTTTTGACAATATATTTTCTTTTTTATTTATTTTTTACACATAATTAATAAATATTGTATATAATACTTAAATAAATAATTAATACCTTTTATTTAGCAAAATTAGGGTTTTTGCCCTAAACATGAAAATATTCAAAAATTAACTTTCTTTTATTTTTTATTTTTATTTGTGAATAAAATATACACTTACACAAAAATACCTTCACATACATATTGCTTTATTCTTATATATCTTTATATTTATATTTGCACAATTCGATTTGGTTGTAAATATTGGATACTATCCTCCTATGAAGTCTCATCCCCATTTGAACATTTGTACCCCCATTCCCATGATCATTGTGTAATAACTTAGGACCTTTAAATTTCTCACTTTAAATGCTTTCTAAATATGCCATGATAAAACTAGGGTTTTGTATGCAAATCAAAAACAACAATTAGTTTGACCTAAATTCAAGATAAACAAGCATGAAAATGGACAACACTAATCACACTTGCACCCCTAGGGTATTCCACTTGTTGCCTTCAATAATGGACCATATTGCATGTTAGGTATCTTTGGCAAAAACAAAACAATCAAATGATCATAGTCCCTCGATGACGCTTTCAAAAGTTGCCTAAAAAATGATCAAGTCCCTTAAAGGAAAATTGCCCAAAGATACTTGGCACCATTGCAATTATGGTCTAAACGATGACCCGCGCCTTTCCCGTTCACATCCTAATACAAGATTGTCCACCAAATACAATGGTGGAACAAAATTGTTAAAATGGTTAAAAATATAGGAAAAAATCTTTGAGGAATTTAGGGTAGATAGCTCTTGGTTACTTGCCAATTTGCAAAACAAAAACACTTGCCTATTTTTTCAAAAACCACACTTCACAATACACTTTCAAAACAACTTTCAAAAACATGGAAAACTTTTCAAAAGACATACACCTTTGTGTACATCCCAACATGGATCATTACAAAGGTTGCCACCACATTGGCCTCTTTTCAAAACATTTTCAAAACCCACACACAAAGCACCATTTCAAACAATTGAAAATCAAAGGCAAGTGATCTAAGCAAGTAACTAAGAGCCCATGGATAACTGTGATACGGTGGGAGAACTGACTAGTGTTTCGCGTTCGTATTCGCACTTGTGCGGTTGAGCAAGAGTCGCCACCGACTTTTTATTTTATCCTAAAGGAAAGGTTAAAAAAGCACAGCAAAAACCTTTTGAGATGTTTTCTTAGGTTCGGGGGGTAGATTATGAAAAGGGAAGGTATTAGCACCCTTTTCATCCATGGTTATCCATGGGCTCTTAGTTACTTACTTAGATCAATCTTGCCTTGGTTTTCAATTGTTTGAAACGGTGCTTTGTGTGTTGTTTTGAAAAATGTTTTGAAAAGATGCCTTGTGCTAGGCTAACCTTGTAACAATTCTTTACTCGAATATTTTACAAAAGGTGTTTTATCTTTTAAAAAGATGTTTCAAGGGTTTGAAAAGTTGATTTTTGAAAGTGTTTGTGAAGTGGGCTTTGAAATTAGGCAAGTGTTTTTGCAAATTGATCTCAAGTAACTAAGAGTTTTGTCTACCCTATTGTACTCAAAGGTTTTTGTCATGTTTTAACCCCTTTTAACAATTTTGTTCTACCATTGAAATTGGTAGACAATCTTGCGTTTAGGAAGTTTATTCGGGACGGGCGCGGGTCATCGTATGGACCATGAATGCAATGGTGCCAAGTGTCTTTGGCAATTTGCTTTGAAGGGACTATGATCATTCCGTTTAGGCAACACTTTGAGGGACTTATGATCATTTGGTTTTGTTTTGCCAAAGATACTCGACGTGCAAGCATGGCCCATTTTGGAAGGCAACATGTGGGATTACCCTAGGGGGTGCAAGTGTGATTGTGTATTAATTACATGTATTTGTCTTGTATTAGGTTATCTAGCGTTTGATTTTATGTACATACAAACCCTAGGTCTAACCATGGTATAATTGGAAAACTGTAAATTGCGGAATGTAAAATCTACGCTATTACAAGATAGTGTCCGTGAGTGGGGGTATAAATATACAAAGGGGATGAGACTTATAGTACCCAAATAAATTACAACCAAATCGAAGTCGCAACCAAGTATAAACATCGAATATACAAATATAAGATAAAAATGTGTATAGGGCAATGTATTGTGTAAGTGTAAATGTGAGATGTATATGAGTATGTGTAATCATGTACAAGTGCGAATTGTGAAGTTGAATCGTATTAGGGTTTGACCTAGATATGCGTCTTAGTGAATCTTTGATTTTTGTGTGCTTAATTATGTACAAAAGAAAAAGAAAGTGTTTTGATTTATGTTCAAGTTTTTAATTAGATTTATTATGCATATAAAAAAAGAAAATATTTTAATCGAATATTTGTGAATGTTAATGTTAGAGCAATGTATTTAAATTATTATGTACAAATATGTATATTAAAAAAAGGTTTTCAATTTTAATTATATGATAAAAATGATATGTATTATTTTATATACAACTATATTTTAATGTGTATTAAGAAATATTTTCAAGTTAATTATGTATAAAAAGTATCTTATTATTTTATACACAAATATCTATCTAAAAAAAAGATGTTTTAACCATATGATAAAAATGATATTTTATTTAAGTTAGTATTTTACAAGAAATAAAAAAAAGAGTAAACATTTGTTTATAAAATAAAATAAAAAAGGTTAGTATTTTACGCAAGAAAAACAAAAGAAGTAAATATGGTTTATAAAATAAAAAGAGGGTTAGTGTTTAAAAATGGTTAAGTAAAGAAAAAAAAATATTAACTTGGGCTTCAGAGGAAAATGAGGATGGGTCAGGCCCAATGCTGGAAACAAGTTTTAGGGTTAGGCATTTGTTTGTTCAGAACACACCAGGGCTTGAACGGCGCCGCGTTCGTACGTTCGTCTTCGTCGCCTTCTGACCAATGCTCCTCCATCCGGCCACCGGTATTGCTTCCCAACCTCTCTTCCCTCCAAGGCGTAAACTTCGCATCCTCTTGACTTAGGGTTCGTTCCATCGTTTTATGTTCTTATCTCTTTTCTTTTACGAATTGCATGTTTTTGATTTGAATTTTTGACTCTTAAATCTGTGCTATTGTGAGGTGGTGGAGAAATAGAGGGAGAAAACTCACTACCTGATCTTGGAGATGGAGGAGAGGTGGGTGGAGGCGTTGAGGAGGCCGGAGCGGCGGTTCGCTGAAGAAACTGGATGCTTGCTTTGTTTCTGATGCTTTCCTGGTATTCTTGTATATTTCTTTTGCTTGTTAGGGTTTTGATGATGATGTGTGCTGAGGAGCCCTTAATTCATTCACTTCTTTATCTTCTTCTTCTGTGCCCCTGAATATTTGCTTATGTTGCCCTGAACATGCTTCCTTCTTCTTCTTCTCTCGTGTTGCCTTTGCCTCTGTTTGTCTTGAATGTTTTTGAACAGTTATTGCCTTGGACTGGATGCCTTTCTGAGATTTAATGCCCGATGATGTTCATGCTAAGGGCTTAGGAATTGGTTTCGTGCTTGACAGTAGGTTTGATGGATTTGGATTTTGTTTATCAGGTTTTGAAAGCTAGGCCATGTCTTGATGGTTTGGCTTTTGAGGTTAAGACAGGGTGTTGGTGTCTTTACTGATGCAGATTTTGGGTTTGTATGTTTATGTTTTAGGGGTTCAGGCTTGACAGTAGTAGTGTTCTTTGATTAGGCAGGTTGTGGCATTTTCAAGTTATGTGTTTGTATGTTCTTGAGGGTGAGGTTTGATGCTTGAGGTTTTTGAGGTATGAATGTGAGGCAGTAAGTTTTGGGCCTGAGATTGTGTGTTTGAACTTGCAGGTTATCAGTTTGAAGCTTGAGTTTTTTTGTTTTTGTATTATGTTGGTTTAGTTTGACAGTATGATGGTTGAGGGGTTATGTTTCAGTTTTGAGTTTTGGAAAAGGTTTGATAACTTATGAGGCTTGGGTTTAACACGGTCTTTGGTTAGGTTTCTGCTTCAGTATGTGTGACAGGCAGGTTGTTGGTAGTTTTGTGTATATGTTTTTTGTTATGACAGGGTATTGGTGGTGCTGATATAAAGTTTGAGATGTGTTTTGATAACTTGGTGTGTTTTTTAGACAGGTATCCGGTTATGGCCTATGCTGGTTTTGTTCTGAGTTATAGAGGTGATATTGGTGCTTGGCTCAATCAGTATGTTTTCTTGTGTTTTTTTGTCTTCTTTCTATTGGTCTTTGGCGCCCAGTCTTCATTCAAAACTTTGGTATTCTCTTTGACCCAAGTTTGCTGGGTAGTTTCACAAGGTTTCTTGGCATTTTTCCATTTTTGGTAACTGTCTATGCTGTGTAGTTTTGAACAATGTTGAATTGTATCTTCTTTTTTGTATATCTTTTCTGTCTTGTTATACAGCCTATGCCTGAGACCTGAACTCTGCTGCTTTATCTCTCTTTTTCCTCTCCAAAGTACAGTTAATATAATATTATATGATTTATGTTGTACTTGGTTCTGAAGGGGCCTATGGGAAGTGATGATTTTAAGCTTGCATACCATTTTGCTTTTGACAGCTTTGCTACACTTTTTGCATTTCTTTGATATTTTGGGATTTGACTTTGACAGCAAGTGTACTTTTGGGTAATCCTTGAGTAAACTTAGGCATTTTGACAGTAACTTCCCTTTTGCTTTGGATAGAAAGTTGAAATTGGATTTTTTCAGTTTAGTTTGAATTGGAAATTGAGATTCTATGCAGCTTGAATTTTTAGAAATTATGCATTTGACATTTGCATTTCATGAACAAAAAATCTTCCCTCTCTGTGAACCGGGAGAAATCCCGTGATTTGCAGAGAGGGTCAACTGATCCCAGTCAGTGGCCCCTAATGATGAGCAACTTTAACTGTCTTTTAATTAACTGCTTTCTGACTTCCTCTTTCTTTTTGCAGATAAAAAAAATGGAGCACCGGCATGAAGTGAAGAATGAAGAATTTAGAAATAGGATAGAATTTTTATTTTCAGTTTAATTCTTGTACATTATTATTATTTTAAATACTTTGTAATAAATATTAGTATCCAAATAATAACAATTGTGACAATTATTAAATGTGAAATAAAAATTCCATTGATATTTAATTTTCTTTCAATTCCTTTTCTTTAATTGTTTATTTGTTATTTATAGTTCCTTAAATAAAAATAAAATGAAAGTTTAAATTTCAAATATTTTAATTCTTAGAACCATAAATAATCAACTAAACCTTTGATGATCAAAAATAAATGAACTCGACGTATCCATTATTCAAAGCAACGCACGGTCGAACACAAAAATTTAATCAGATGCAATTCTTTTCTCACTGATCCTTTTGCCAAGCACTGTAATTCCACACTACACACACCCCTTTTGATTGGTGAATTCAAACCGACTGCCTCATTTACTGATTAAATCAAGATAACGCGAATTTTAACCCGAATCTCGGAATAAACTGCAAAATGTGGTAGAATTTAAATTCTTCTGAGAATATGCCCATAAAACCTTAATTTCTGATTAAATGCTAGATAACGCTCGCCTGATCAAAATTGAACCAAAAATCATCCCAACCCTAAGCCAACTGTATGAGACAAATCAGAGCTCTGAAAATCAGTAAAAACCCTAATTTTGCTTGACTGTCAAGAAAAGTCCGTTTGTCCGATTCTTGCGTTAGTTTGAAAAGTCAGGAAATGTTTGAGGCTGATATTTCTTGGGGAAAAACGCGAGGGCAAATTTTGGGGTACAACAGTTGCCCCTGTTCAATCTTCTTGGACCTGAAGAGTTAGATTGGCAAGTTTGCCTTTCGCGACTTGAAGGTAAAAGGAGATTGGACACTAGAGTGCCCGGAAATTTGCACTCATCAAAGCACTGGATGCGGGAATGGGCTTAGAGATGCCATTTGGAGATGGGCTTATCGATGCCATCTAGGAGAGTGACAGAAACTTGTCGGGGATGGGCTTAAAGATGCCATCTGGAAGGGAACATTAGGAAAGTGTCCGAGCTTTGGACCATTTCTGAATTGGGGGTCTGAACAAGCAATAGGTTGACATCCGTTGTCGGGAGGAACCTGCAAGCTGTTTTCAGGAAGTCGCATCTAAACAAGTTGATAGATTAACATCCGTTACCTGGGAAGAATCCATGAACTGTTTTCAGAAGTCTGGAAGAAGAAACTGAACAAGTGACAGGTTAACATCCGTTTACTTGGAGAACCCGTGAACTGTTTTCAGAAATCTTGAGATTGGATCAGCAATAGAGCAGCATCCGTTGTTGGGAAGCTTCCGTAAACTGAATTCAAAGGTGCATCTGAACAAGCTGATAGATTAACATCCGTTACTTGGGAAGAATCCATGAACTGTTTTCAGAAGTCTTGAAGTTGAATCAGCAATAGAGCAGCATCCTTTGTTGGGAAGCTTCCGTAAACTGAATTCAAAGGCGCATCTGAACAAGCTGATAGATTAACATCCGTTACTTGGGAAGAATCCATGAACTGTTTTCAGAAGTCTTGAGAAGAATCTGAACAAGTGATAGGTTAACATCCGTTTACTTGGAGAACCCGTGAACTGTTTTCAGAAATCTTGAAGTTGGATCAGCAATAGAGCAGCATCCGTTGTTGGGAAGCTTTTGTAAACTGAATTCAAAGGCGCATCTGAACAAGCTGATAGATTAACATCCGTTACTTGGGAAGAATCCATGAACTGTTTTCAGAAGTCTTGAGAAGAATCTGAACAAGTGATAGGTTAACATCCGTTTACTTGGAGAACCCGTGAACTGTTTTCAGAAATCTTGAAGTTGAATGATTTTAGTCTGTCGACTGATCTTACCTGAAAAAGGCAAAGAGTTAGTTGGATGCAATGCTATGATGCATGGTACGATGTATATCATGGTTTTATGAATGTAAATGGATGTGCATGTAAGCTAGAGAGCTGTCTTGCATAGGATAGATGAATCCGGGATAGCGGAGGATAGAAGTATCTTGACTGCTGCCGGGGAAAATAAGTCCTGGGTCGTTACTGGGGAACCTGGAGCTTGGGTTGTATACCAATCTTCTGGGGAATTCCTGAAGTCTTCTACTGGGGAGTATCAAACTAGTGGGCTTAATGCTGGGGAGGCCAGATTGAGAATCTTCAGCTGGGAGAGAAATATCTCTGGAGATTTCACTGGGGAACTCAAGATTTTTCTTCTTAAAAACTCTGTGGGGAGAAGATTTAATAGTCTGACTCCGCTGGGGATTGTCCATTTGAAGCTTTTGATCTGCTGGGGATACTGAAGCTTAAACTCTGAGGAAAAATGATTTCCGGAAGATTCTTTGGCTGGAGATTTGCAAAGATAAACTCCTCCGGGGATAGTATTGATAAGTTATTGTTGGGGGAATTTTGAGGAACTCCGCTGGGGATAGGGAGAATTTTGGCGAGCGCGATCTTCCGTGGTGGTTAGCTGAGGATAACCCAGTTATAAGCCTTTGTGAGAATAACTTTGAATAAAACTCGGAAGGGACGTCCGTACTCTGCGGGGAATACCTTTCAGAACCTTACTGGGGATAAGCTTCGAGAATCTACCGGAGATAGACCTCAAGGTCTGTCAGGGATGTGGATTACAGATCTCGAGGGATTTCCTTTGAAAGGGTGTCAAAATGTCCGTTTGTACTTTCGTCCTATCAGTAATCCTCCTTCTTAGGTTAAATTAGGAAGTGATCATGTTTCAAATGCATATGCCTATCTAACAAAACACTGGACGTTTCTCAGAATAAAACAAATAGTGTAAGAGAAAAAGAAAAAGGGAAATGACACAAATTTTGGGAAGAGTATTCGTATTGATTTTCTTTGAGTATATTTGTACAAAGGAGACAATCATCCTAGTAAGAGGATCTTGTCATAAGTATTTGAAAAATTTATACAAAACAAAGATGGCTATGTGAAATAATTCCATGGGATGCCATTTTGCTGTAGCTTTCACAACTCTGAACCTCTGTCCATTCAATGCTTCGTTTGACGATGGCCGGATTGATCAGAAACCTGGAACCAGTTGATGAAGAGATCGTCTTTGAAGTGATCCGACGAGACATAGTCATACGCCTTAATTCCCTAACTTTTGCCTGAATCGCCCTTTCGGGTTTTCGATCCATCGGGAAACCCCTTTTTGCCCAAGCCGCCCTTTCGGGTTTTCGACTTGCCGGGTGTACGGATTTTTTCGTTTTTATCCCTAATTTTTGCCTGAACCGCCCTTTTGGGTTTTCGGTTCACCGGGATACCCATTTTTGCCCAAGCCGCCCTTTCGGGTTTTCGACTTGTCGGGTTATTTTATGCGTAGTATCTTTTGACTATGTCTGCGTTCGCAGGGTGTGGCAAATCGTCGCCATCCATGGTGGTCAGAATCATTGCTCCACCAAAAAATATGCTCTTGATTACAAATGGTCCTTCGTATGTAGGAGTCCATTTGCCCCTGGGATCACTTTGCGGCAAGATAATCCGCTTGACTACCAGATCTCCGACTTGATACACTTGACGTCTGACTTTCTTATTGAAGGCCTTGATCATTCGTTTTTGATACGTCTGACTATGGCATATAGCAGCAAGTCGTTTTTCGTCGATCAGATTGAGCTGATCAAGTCGGGTCTGCATCCAATCATCTTCGTTCAAACCTGCATCCTTCATAATCCTTAGAGATGGGATCTGAACTTCCATAGGCAAAACAGCTTCCATGCCATAAACCAAAGAAAATGGGGTTGCCCCAGTTGAGGTACGTATCGTCGTACGGTATCCATGCAGCGCAAATGGTAACATCTCATGCCAGTCTTTGTAAGTGACTGTCATTTTCTGAATAATCCTCTTAATATTTTTGTTCGCAGCTTCAACGGCACCGTTCATCTTCGGCCGATAGGGAGATGAATTGTGATGATAAATCTTGAACTGTTCGCATAATGCAGTGATCATCGTGTTATTCAGATTTGTACCGTTGTCTGTGATGATTATGTCTGGAACACCGTACCGACATATGAGATTTTGCTTGATAAAGCGGGCAACCACATTTTTGGTGACGGAGGCGAAGGAAGCTGCTTCGACCCATTTAGTGAAGTAGTCAATGGCAACCAGGATGAAGCGATGTCCGTTGGAAGCCGTGGGTTTGATCTCTCCAATCATATCAATGCCCCACATTGCAAAGGGCCATGGAGCAGTTAGGACGTTGAGGGGAACCGGAGGGATATGAACTTTGTCAGCATAGACTTGACACTTGTGACAAGTACGGGAATGTTGATGGCAGTCAGCCTCCATGGTAGACCAGTAGTAGCCTGCCCTTAGAATCTTCTTAGCCATTGTATGCCCGCTCAAGTGAGTGCCAAATGGTCCGCTGTGTATGTCGGTCATGATCAACTCTGCTTCAGCCTTATACACACATCGGAGTAATACACAATCATGGCTTCGCTTGTAAAGGATGTCGTTGCTCAGGAAGAACTTAGCAGCGAATTTCCTTAAGAACTTCTTGTCATTCACGGAAGCTCCTTCAGGATAATCTTGGGTCTCGAGATACCTTTTGATTTCATGGAACCAAGGTTGTTCCACTACTTCTTCGGTATTAATCTCGTGACAATGCGCGGGTTCATCCATTCGCTCGATGGTGATTTGGGGAGCCTCGTTATCCCAGTTGAGTTTAAACATGGAGGACATTGTGGCTAGAGCATCTGCTAGCTGATTCTCTTCTCGCGGAAAGTGCTCGAAGGTAATTTGCTCGAAGTGAGGCAACAATGTCAGAACATGTTCTGTGTATGGAATAAGATTAGGATGTTTGGTATCCCAATCTCCTTTGATCTGGCTGATGACCAAAGCTGAGTCCCCGAATACGATCAAAGATTTGATCCCCAAGTCTATAGCAGCCTTGAGACCAAAGATGCAGGCTTCATACTCCGCCATATTGTTTGTGCAGCTGAAGCAAAGTCGGGCCGTGAAAGGAGTGTGGCATCCTTCCGGAGAAATGAGTACTGCGCCAATGCCGTTTCCAAGTGCATTTGAAGCACCATCAAAGTACAGGGTCCATCGGGATCCCTTTTCGGGTCCGTCATACGGTCCGTCACCTTTGATGTTATCCAAATTCATGATGTCCTCATCTGGGAAATCAAATCTCATGGGTTGATAGTCTTCGATAGCCTGATGAGCCAGATGGTCAGCTAATACACTCCCTTTTATGGCTTTTTGGGTGGTGTACTGGATGTCATACTCGGTCAAGATCATTTGCCATCTGGCTATCCTTCCAGATAAAGCGGGCTTTTCGAAGATATATTTGATAGGATCCATTTTGGATATCAACAAGGTAGTATGAGTCAACATATACTGTCTTAGTCGGCGAGCAGCCCATACCAAAGCGCAGCAAGTTTTCTCGAGCAGCGAGTAGCGAGTCTCACAGTCGGTAAACTTTTTGCTAAGGTAATAAATAGCATGCTCTTTTCGACCAGACTCGTTATGCTGGCCCAAAACGCACCCCATTGAGTTATCCAAGACGGTCAAATACATGATCAATGGTCTTCCTTCGACGGGTGGCATCAGAATAGGAGGTTCTAGCAAATACTCCTTGATTCTATCAAAAGCAGCTTGGCAGTCGTCGTTCCATTCAATTACCTGATCTTTCTTCAAGAGTTTGAAAATTGGCTCACAGGTAGAAGTCAGATGTGAAATGAATCTGGCAATATAGTTTATGCGCCCCAAGAAACCTCTAACCTCCTTTTCAGTACGGGGAGCAGGCATCTCTTGTATTGCTTTTACTTTTGCCGGATCGACTTCAATGCCTTTGTTGCTCACAATGAATCCCAGGAGTTTACCAGATCTAACTCCAAAAGTGCATTTACTCGGATTCAGCCTGAGCTTGTATTCTTTCAATCTGGAAAACAGCTTTTCCAGATGTTCAAGGTGCTCTTTCTCTGTTTGTGACCGAGCTATCATATCGTCTACGTAAACTTCAATCTCATGATGTATCATGTCATGAAATAGAGCTACCATGGCGCGCTGATAAGTTGCCCCTGCGTTCTTCAGCCCGAACGGCATCACTTTGTAACAGAAAGTGCCCCATTGCGTGACAAAAGTTGTTTTCTCCATGTCCTCGGGGGCCATTTTGATTTGATTGTAGCCCGAGAATCCGTCCATGAAAGAAAACACCTTATGCTGAGCTGTATTGTCGATCAGGATGTCAATATGAGGCAGCGGGAAATCATCCTTAGGGCTGGCCCTATTCAAATCCCTGTAGTCCACACACATTCTGACCTTGCCATCCTTCTTAGGCACTGGCACAATATTAGCGACCCATTGAGGATAGGACGTAACAGCCAGAAAGCCAGCATTGAACTGCTTCATCACTTCTGCTTTGATTTTTTCGGACATGTCAGGCCTCATTCGGCGAACTTTTTGCTTGATCGGTGGACAGTCTTCTCTTGTGGGGAGACGGTGAACCACGATGTCGGTGTCTAGGCCCGGCATGTCTTCATAGGACCAAGTGAAGATTTCAACATACTCATTCAGTAACTGTACCAAGCGTTCCTTGACTCCTGGTTCCAGGTTGGCACCCACTTGCACCTCCTTCCGATTCTCCTCGGTTCCCAAGTTAATAGTTTCCAACGGCTCTTCATGCGGTAAGATGGCCCTTTCCTCTTGTTGCAGGAGTCTGGCTAGTTCCCCGGGTACTTCACAACCTTCGTCATCTTCATACTCGGCTAGATTGACCAGGTCTTCCGAGTTATTAAAAGATACAGCAGAATAGTCACCCATGGAATCCGGAGTGGATGGGTACCTGCATTGGTGAGTGGTGGGTGTGTGTAAGGGATAGCCATCCTTAAACAACAACAAAAAATGAAAAAGGAAAGAAAATGAACACAAGCAGTTTATCAAATGAAAAACGTCCAATGAATCATTAAACATGGTATATGAATATGAAAGATAGTCAAAACCCTTACAAGTGGACCTACATGCCCCGGGTAAGGCAGGAGGCGAAAAGATAGTGTACGGATTGTTTGAAAGTAAAATATTACAGACCAAATAGAAAATGTTTGATAGATAAATTACTGAGGAATAAAAGTGATGGGGACAAAGTCCTTAGCCTCCCAATTGCTCAACCCTCCTCTGACAGTCGGATGAATCCACTCTTCAAAGTTGCTTTCTTTGTCTTCATCTTCCAGGGCGTTGATTCGGTAAGGAGAAATCTTGACTGGCGCTCTCTCAATCTTTGACCGGCGCATAGCTTTCTGGCCAGCGGTGGTGAAACCTAATCCAAGCTTATCAACCTTATGCGGAAAATCGGGTAGCTTCCCCCACGCTGAATTCTTTCCTTCTTTAACTGCAGCCCTTGCATCCTCCAGAGATGCCATCCTGGCCATCTGTCTTGGTGTCTCAGCTGTCAACTTCGCCACTGCTATCTCAGGAAGTACTTCTTCGAAATGTTGAAACGGTGTCTCAATGAACTCCCCTTCGATCTCCACATACCGGAAAGAATTTAAATGGCTAATCATGTACTCTTCTTCGCCGTGGACAGTAATGATCTTTCCCTTTACAGGATATTTCAGCATCTGGTGCAAGGAGGAGGTGACTGCCCCAGCATGGTGTATGCAAGGTCTACCCAGCAGGCAGGAGTATGATGGAAGGATGTCCATTACATAGAAAGTGGATTTAAACACCTCGGTACCTATCTTGACAGGAATTTCAACTTCTCCATGGACCATTCTTTTCGACCCATCGAAAGCTCTGACGACAATATCACTCGGCTTCAATTCCAACCCTTCGCAATCTAGCCGGTCCAAGGCCTTCTTAGGCAAAACATTCAGCGATGAACCGGTATCAACCAAAACATGCGCAAGGGTGGTTCCGCGACACTCGATTGAAATATGCAACGCATCATTGTGATTCCGGCCTTTAGGGGTCAGGTCGGCATCAGAAAAACCTAGTCCATTGTCTGCAGTCAGACTAGCCACGCAATGTTGAAATTGATCTGCCGAGGTTTCTTGGGGCACATGAGTTGCCTTTAGAAACTTAATCAAAGCTTGAGCGTGCGCTTCTGAGCAAAGCAACAGTGCCAGCATGGAGATCTTGGAGGGGGTTTGCCCCAACTGTTCCACCACATCGTAATCACTTTTCTTGATTATCCTCAAAATTTCGTCCATTTCTTTCTTGGAGGCTTCTGGAATCACCAAAGGTTGAGCCCTCGTCCTGACGGGCTCACCTTGTATTCCCTTTCCTTTATCGGCAATGGTAGGAGAGACAGCACTAGGAACGAAAATTTCTTCAATCAAAGGAGTTCTGGCAGAGAGCTTTACTGGTGCAGGGATGACTTCTTTAGCTGATGAGGGTCCAAAGACTGCTTTTGGAGGAGCAATCTCTGGAGAAAATATCCTCCCACTCCTGGTGATTTTGCTGGTGCCCGCAATGTTACTAATGCTGGCTTCATCATCATCTGAATCTTCTTCAATTATTTCAACTTGCTTGATACCATGGTAGTAGACGTCACCACCATAGTTCCAAGGTATCGACTTCTCGGAGACATAGGGAACAGGCCCTGGCATTGTTATCTTCAAAGGTATAGACTTTGCAGCTGGTGTAATCTTAACTGGCTTTTTGACGGCCTCGGAAAGATTGGCGTGAATGGTTATGATTGAGATATTTTCAACATGAACTGGAACAGCAGGAACTTTTTCGAACAAAATTTGTCGGCTATCCATGAGGCCTTGGATGCCTTCCTTTAATAGCGGACAATCAAACGGTAGAGAGTGGCAACAGTAGCAGTCTTTTTTACATCCCGGGAAGATCCCGCCCCTTAACAAATTCAACTTAATGGTTAACAGTGGAGTAGTCAGATCACTAACGTCAGCAACATACAGATCCTCTTCAATGGCATTGACATTCCGACCGTGCTTCGGCATAGGTGCAGATATCACATTGGGTTTTTCTGGAGCGTCAAACTCTACCTCCTTAGCCTCTATCAGGTCCTGGATCTTATGCTTGAGTGCCCAACAATCGTTGGTGTCATGCCCAATATTGTCTGAATGATAGGCGCACTTAGCATTGGCATGATAATGCGGAGAGGATGTATTTACATTCTTTGGCGCCTCCTTGATAGTGGCAAGATTCAATTTCAACAGATGGGGAAGCACCTGCGCTGGAGTCATATTAATACGAGTGAACTGCCGTTGTGGCCTTTCCACCCGTTGCTGATTTGGTCTGGATTGGTTGTAGCGAGGCTGCTCACTCGGAGTGTTTTGAATCATTACGGCCCCCACAGTCGGCCGACACTCCACCTTCCCTGCTCTTCTTTGAGAATATACCATAGCTGTCTCCTTCTTAAACGGCTTCTTCTCAACACTTGCAGCGACACCCTTCTGAATTTTTCCTGACTTGATGCCAGCCTCGATTCTTTCGCCCGTTAAGATCAAATCAGTAAACCCCGCGGAAGAGTTACCAATTAAATGATTGAAAAATGGCCCAGATAGGGTCCCAAGAAACATATCAACAAGCTCACGATCGGTTAAAGGAGGCTGCACCCTGCCAGCCAAATCCCTCCATTTTTGTGCGTATTCCTTGAATCCCTCACTTGTTCCTAGCGACATACCCTGAAGTTGGGTACGGGTAGGAGCAAGATCAGAATTATACTGGTATTGTTTATAGAAAGCGGTGGCCAAATCTTCCCAATTTCTGACACTGGTCCCTTCTAACTGATAAAACCATTCCAACTGAGCTCCCGACAGGCTGTCTTGAAAGAAATGAATCCAGAGATTTTTATCTGCTGTATAGGGTTGAATCTTTCTCACATAGGACCTGAGATGCATTTTGGGGCAGGACAGCCCGTCATACCTTACAAATACTGGCACCTTGAATTTTGGGGGAATCACAATTCCGGCGACCAAGCCCATGTCTTCAAAATCCAAACCCGGTACTCTTTGCAATTCCATGGCAGCCAATCTGTCTTCTAAACCCTTGTACTTATCATCAGCTGGAGGATATTGCTGGTCAGAATAATCTTCGTCCTCTTCAACCTCTTCCTCCTCTGCATCAGACTCGGAAGGCACCGCAACCCGATCTCTTTTACTAGTCCCTTCATCAGAAGTAGGAGGAAATTCAAGCACCCTCCGAGCTTCTCTGTCAAATCTTCTCCCCAAAATAGCCACTCCGACCCTCTTTTTCTTCTTCACTGGGTCTCTACTCTCCAGATGAGCCTTGATATCCTCTTGACTCTTGACCAAGGTCGTCAAGAGTTGCTGGAACTGTGCATTCTGGGCTTGTAGGTCTTTGACTGTTTGCTCGAGATCCATCCTACTGAAATAAACAGCAGATAGATAAGGAAACCTGGAGTGAGACCTGCTTATGCACATGATGAATGGTATGCTGATGTATGCAATGCTTTCAAGGATTTAGGACATTCAAAATTGTTACAGACAAAGAAGAACGCACGTCATATTAATAAGAAGAAATCTGTTAGTACATAAATGCCCCATGGGCCAAATGTTACAACATAAACTTCTCAAGGCAGAAAGACATTGCGCATCCTCTTTGGTGCGATGTAGGTATTGAGGGCCTCTTGCTCATGGAGTTGGAGGGTAAGCTCTAGAACCTTCTTTTCACTGGCGTAGTAGCTAGCTTCAAAAGTGTTTCGTTCCTCCTTGAGCTGAATCCAACTCTTCTGCATTTCCTCCCATGATGTAGGCATGTCTGGATGCAGGATGGTGTAGGGGACCTCTCCTTCATCGACGGGCTCCTTAATCACTGGGAGTACATGGGGATAAGGCATCATTAGACTTTGGGCTCGGGCTCGTACCCACTTGAGATAGGGCTCAAGAGGGATGGAGTTCTTGTGTCCCAGAGTCTTGCTATCAACCTTGTTGAGTTTTCCCCAAGCTCTGATGAATCTTTGGCGAAGTCCTTGCGCATCGTTGTCGAAGTTAAAAACTAGGCTAGGAATCAACATGTCATGAGGGCCATCCCTCCGTGCATATCCAAATTGCCTCAAAGCTAGGCAAGGATTGTAGGTGATACCTCCTCTAATTCCAAGTAAGGGGACATTAGGAAATTCTCCGCAACGATCGACGATGATGACATTTTCTCTGGACCGAGAACACCAATGCACATCAGAATGAGTGAGAGTCATCAATCGTTGGGACCACCTTATACCTTGATCATTCTTCAGGACAGATTGTGGAAGGTGCGAAATAAACCACCTTGCAAGGAGAGGAGTACAGCACATGAGAACACCCCTCTTTCTCATTGTTCGTGTGTAAAATGAGTGGAGGATGTCTCCAAGCAATGTTGGTATTGGATTTCTGGACAAGAAGATTTTGACAGCGTTGACATCTACCAATTGGTCAGGATTTGGGAACAGGACCAACCCATAGATAAGGAGTGCCACAATTTCTTCAAATGCTTGTAGGTCCAATGAGTTCCAACATTCTTGTGCCTTCTCCAACAAGAATTTTGCTAAGAATCCTTTGACGCCGCTTCTGGCTTCCCAATGCCCCTTGATTTCAGATGGTTGTAGATGTAATGCTCGAGCAACATCTTCAGGCTTTGGTTCCTTCTCCGTACCGTTGAAGGGTAGTTGATTAAGGATAGGGATTCTTAGGAGTTGAGAAAACTCCTCCAAAGTGGGCACCAACTGATAATCAGGGAAAGTGAAGCAATGGTGAAGGGGGTTAAAGAACTGGAATAGCACTTTCATCATGTCTTCTTCAATGTTGGTGTTGACTAGACTGAGCAGTCTACCGTGTCTTTCACTGAAGGGTGAATTTTCCGGAATTCTTGAAGTGATCTCCTTGAGTTGAGGAGAGATTCTCACAAGGTTGACTTGAATGGTATTTCGGCGAGGTATTTCCATGACCTACAAAACAAGAACAATGATGAAGATCCAAACCCTTGAAATGGTTAGTAAATGCATATGATGCTTCATGATGTTTATGATGTATGCATAAAACATATGTACAAGCAAATCACACCAAACCCTAGTTTCAGGCTTGCATGGGGTTTCATAGGTAAATACCCTCTTGAGTGTGGTTGGCTTAAAAACCTGTCCTAGTAACCGGGTTCTAAGGAGCTCAATATCACTGGATCGTTTTCATTGTTCATTGTTTTGGTTTAGCCACTTAACTAGCGACCAAAATATTCCAAGAAAACAACCCTCAATGAGTGTAGTATCGAGTATCTACCAACTTCGGACTGCACCAAAGCCGGTCATCTCACTACCCCTAATAAAAGGCCAAGATGGTCAAGTAAGGTTCTAGGTCATTAGTGCTTAGTGACATCACTCAGCGGCCCCGTACTCTCCTTGATTGAACTCAAGGGTTACCGGTACCCACAAATATGTCGCACTAATATAGCTATTGCTTAGACCGTGTCGGTATACCCCGCACAGTTTCCACAACGTATTGCTATCTATGAATGTTTCCCAAAATCCGGGTGGAGGATTGTAAACCCAAACAATAGAGCCAAAGTATAAAGCAAGCAAATCAAACAATTAGTCATGCAAGAGGGTGATCTAAGCCCTAAGGTAACCCCACTTTGAAATATCCCCAGCAGAGTCGCCAGTTCTGTGATACGGTGGGAGAACTGACTAGTGTTTCGCGTTCGTATTCGCACTTGTGCGGTTGAGCAAGAGTCGCCACCGACTTTTTATTTTATCCTAAAGGAAAGGTTAAAAAAGCACAGCAAAAACCTTTTGAGATGTTTTCTTAGGTTCGGGGGGTAGATTATGAAAAGGGAAGGTATTAGCACCCTTTTCATCCATGGTTATCCATGGGCTCTTAGTTACTTACTTAGATCAATCTTGCCTTGGTTTTCAATTGTTTGAAATGGTGCTTTGTGTGTTGTTTTGAAAAATGTTTTGAAAAGATGCCTTGTGCTAGGCTAACCTTGTAACAATTCTTTACTCGAATATTTTACAAAAGGTGTTTTATCTTTTAAAAAGATGTTTCAAGGGTTTGAAAAGTTGATTTTTGAAAGTGTTTGTGAAGTGGGCTTTGAAATTAGGCAAGTGTTTTTGCAAATTGATCTCAAGTAACTAAGAGTTTTGTCTACCCTATTGTACTCAAAGGTTTTTGTCATGTTTTAACCCCTTTTAACAATTTTGTTCTACCATTGAAATTGGTAGACAATCTTGCGTTTAGGAAGTTTATTCGGGACGGGCGCGGGTCATCGTATGGACCATGAATGCAATGGTGCCAAGTGTCTTTGGCAATTTGCTTTGAAGGGACTATGATCATTCCGTTTAGGCAACACTTTGAGGGACTTATGATCATTTGGTTTTGTTTTGCCAAAGATACTCGACGTGCAAGCATGGCCCATTTTGGAAGGCAACATGTGGGATTACCCTAGGGGGTGCAAGTGTGATTGTGTATTGATTACATGTATTTGTCTTGTATTAGGTTATCTAGCGTTTGATTTTATGTACATACAAACCCTAGGTCTAACCATGGTATAATTGGAAAACTGTAAATTGCGGAATGTAAAATCTACGCTATTACAAGATAGTGTCCGGGAGTGGGGGTATAAATATACAAAGGGGATGAGACTTATAGTACCCAAATAAATTACAACCAAATCGAAGTCGCAACCAAGTATAAACATCGAATATACAAATATAAGATAAAAATGTGTATAGGGCAATGTATTGTGTAAGTGTAAATGTGAGATGTATATGAGTATGTGTAATTATGTACAAGTGCGAATTGTGAAGTTGAATCGTATTAGGGTTTGACCTAGATATGCGTCTTAGTGAATCTTTGATTTTTGTGTGCTTAATTATGTACAAAAGAAAAAGAAAGTGTTTTGATTTATGTTCAAGTTTTTAATTAGATTTATTATGCATATAAAAAAAGAAAATATTTTAATCGAATATTTGTGAATGTTAATGTTAGAGCAATGTATTTAAATTATTATGTACAAATATGTATATTAAAAAAAGGTTTTCAATTTTAATTATATGATAAAAATGATATGTATTATTTTATATACAACTATATTTTAATGTGTATTAAGAAATATTTTCAAGTTAATTATGTATAAAAAGTATCTTATTATTTTATACACAAATATCTATCTAAAAAAAAGATGTTTTAACCATATGATAAAAATGATATTTTATTTAAGTTAGTATTTTACAAGAAATAAAAAAAAGAGTAAACATTTGTTTATAAAATAAAATAAAAAAGGTTAGTATTTTACGCAAGAAAAACAAAAGAAGTAAATATGGTTTATAAAATAAAAAGAGGGTTAGTGTTTAAAAATGGTTAAGTAAAGAAAAAAAATATTAACTTGGGCTTCAGAGGAAAATGAGGATGGGTCAGGCCCAATGCTGGAAACAAGTTTTAGGGTTAGGCATTTGTTTGTTCAGAACACACCAGGGCTTGAACGGCGCCGCGTTCGTACGTTCGTCTTCGTCGCCTTCTGACCAATGCTCCTCCATCCGGCCACCGGTATTGCTTCCCAACCTCTCTTCCCTCCAAGGCGTAAACTTCGCATCCTCTTGACTTAGGGTTCGTTCCATCGTTTTATGTTCTTATCTCTTTTCTTTTACGAATTGCATGTTTTTGATTTGAATTTTTTACTCTTAAATCTGTGCTATTGTGAGGTGGTGGAGAAAGAGAGGGAGAAAACTCACTACCTGATCTTGGAGATGGAGGAGAGGTGGGTGGAGGCGTTGAGGAGGCCGGAGCGGCGGTTCGCTGAAGAAACTGGATGCTTGCTTTGTTTCTGATGCTTTCCTGGTATTCTTGTATATTTCTTTTGCTTGTTAGGGTTTTGATGATGATGTGTGCTGAGGAGCCCTTAATTCATTCACTTCTTTATCTTCTTCTTCTGTGCCCCTGAATATTTGCTTATGTTGCCCTGAACATGCTTCCTTCTTCTTCTTCTCTCGTGTTGCCTTTGCCTCTGTTTGTCTTGAATGTTTTTGAACAGTTATTGCCTTGGACTGGATGCCTTTCTGAGATTTAATGCCCGATGATGTTCATGCTAAGGGCTTAGGAATTGGTTTCGTGCTTGACAGTAGGTTTGATGGATTTGGATTTTGTTTATCAGGTTTTGAAAGCTAGGCCATGTCTTGATGGTTTGGCTTTTGAGGTTAAGACAGGGTGTTGGTGTCTTTACTGATGCAGATTTTGGGTTTGTATGTTTATGTTTTAGGGGTTCAGGCTTGACAGTAGTAGTGTTCTTTGATTAGGCAGGTTGTGGCATTTTCAAGTTATGTGTTTGTATGTTCTTGAGGGTGAGGTTTGATGCTTGAGGTTTTTGAGGTATGAATGTGAGGCAGTAAGTTTTGAGCCTGAGATTGTGTGTTTGAACTTGCAGGTTATCAGTTTGAAGCTTGAGTTTTTTTGTTTTTGTATTATGTTGGTTTAGTTTGACAGTATGATGGTTGAGGGGTTATGTTTCAGTTTTGAGTTTTGGAAAAGGTTTGATAACTTATGAGGCTTGGGTTTAACACGGTCTTTGGTTAGGTTTCTGCTTCAGTATGTGTGACAGGCAGGTTGTTGGTAGTTTTGTGTATATGTTTTTTGTTATGACAGGGTATTGGTGGTGCTGATATAAAGTTTGAGATGTGTTTTGATAACTTGGTGTGTTTTTTAGACAGGTATCCGGTTATGGCCTATGCTGGTTTTGTTCTGAGTTATAGAGGTGATATTGGTGCTTGGCTCAATCAGTATGTTTTCTTGTGTTTTTTTGTCTTCTTTCTATTGGTCTTTGGCGCCCAGTCTTCATTCAAAACTTTGGTATTCTCTTTGACCCAAGTTTGCTGGGTAGTTTCACAAGGTTTCTTGGCATTTTTCCATTTTTGGTAACTGTCTATGCTGTGTAGTTTTGAACAATGCTGAATTGTATCTTCTTTTTTGTATATCTTTTCTGTCTTGTTATACAGCCTATGCCTGAGACCTGAACTCTGCTGCTTTATCTCTCTTTTTCCTCTCCAAAGTACAGTTAATATAATATTATATGATTTATGTTGTACTTGGTTCTGAAGGGGCCTATGGGAAGTGATGATTTTAAGCTTGCATACCATTTTGCTTTTGACAGCTTTGCTACACTTTTTGCATTTCTTTGATATTTTGGGATTTGACTTTGACAGCAAGTGTACTTTTGGGTAATCCTTGAGTAAACTTAGGCATTTTGACAGTAACTTCCCTTTTGCTTTGGATAGAAAGTTGAAATTGGATTTTTTCAGTTTAGTTTGAATTAGAAATTGAGATTCTATGCAGCTTGAATTTTTAGAAATTATGCATTTGACATTTGCATTTCATGAACAAAAAATCTTCCCTCTCTGAACCGGGAGAAATCCCGTGATTTGCAGAGAGGGTCAACTGATCCCAGTCAGTGGCCCCTAATGATGAGCAACTTTAACTGTCTTTTAATTAACTGCTTTCTGACTTCCTCTTTCTTTTTGCAGATAAAAAAAATGGAGCACCGACATGAAGTGAAGAATGAAGAATTTAGAAATAGGATAGAATTTTTATTTTCAGTTTAATTCTTGTACATTATTATTATTTTAAATACTTTGTAATAAATATTAGTATCCAAATAATAACAATTGTGACAATTATTAAATGTGAAATAAAAATTCCATTGATATTTAATTTTCTTTCAATTCCTTTTCTTTAATTGTTTATTTGTTATTTATAGTTCCTTAAATAAAAATAAAATGAAAGTTTAAATTTCAAATATTTTAATTCTTATAACCATAAATAATCAACTAAACCTTTGATGATCAAAAATAAATGAACTCGACGTATCCATTATTCAAAGCAACGCACGGTCGAACACAAAAATTTAATCAGATGCAATTCTTTTCTCACTGATCCTTTTGCCAAGCACTGTAATTCCACACTACACACACCCCTTTTGATTGGTGAATTCAAACCGACTGCCTCATTTACTGATTAAATCAAGATAACGCGAATTTTAACCCGAATCTCGGAATAAACTGCAAAATGTGGTAGAATTTAAATTCTTCTGAGAATATGCCCATAAAACCTTAATTTCTGATTAAATGCTAGATAACGCTCGCCTGATCAAAATTGAACCAAAAATCATCCCAACCCTAAGCCAACTGTATGAGACAAATCAGAGCTCTGAAAATCGGTAAAAACCCTAATTTTGCTTGACTGTCAAGAAAAGTCCGTTTGTCCGATTCTTGCGTTAGTTTGAAAAGTCAGGAAATGTTTGAGGCTGATATTTCTTGGGGAAAAACGCGAGGGCAAATTTTGGGGTACAACAATAACCATGGATAGAAAGGGTGCTAATACCTTCCCTTTCTATAATCTACTCCCCGAACCCAAGAAAACATCTCAAAGGTTTTTGTTGTGCTTTTTAACCTTTCCTTAGGATAAAATAAAAAGTCGGTGGCGACTCTTGCTCAACCGAAACATTTGTGAAAACAAAATGCAAAACCTCAAGTCAGTTCTCCCACCGTATCACAATTGCCATCAGCATTCCCGTACCTGCCACAAATGTCAAGTCTATGCTGACAAGATCCATATTCCTTCGGTTCCTCTCAACGTGCTGACAGCTCCTTGGCCATTTGCAATGTGGGGCATTGACATGATTGGAGAGATCAAGCCCACGACATCCAACAAACATCGCTTCATCCTGGTTGCCATTGACTACTTCACCAAATGGGTCGAAGCAGCTTCCTTCGCCTCTGTTACTAAAAATGTGGTTGCCCGCTTCATCAAGCAAAACCTCATATGCCGGTATGGTGTTCCGGACAGGATCATCACAGACAACGGTACAGATCTGAATAATACTATGATCACCGCATTGTGCGAACAGTTCAAGATTTATCATCACAATTCATCTCCCTATCGGCCGAAGATGAACGGTGATGTTGAAGCTGCGAACAAAAACATTAAGAAGATCATTCAGAAAATGACAGTCACTTACAAGGACTGGCATGAGATGTTACCGTTTGCTCTGTATGGATACCGTACCACGGCACATACTTCAACCGGGGCAACCCCATTTTCTTTGGTATATGGCATGGAAGCTGTCCTGCCCATGGAAGTTCAGATTCCTTCTCTAAGGATTATGAAGGACGCAGGTTTGAATGAAGATGATTGGATTCAGACCCGACTTGATCAACTCAATTTGATCGACGAGAAGCGACTCGCTGCCGTCTGCCATGGTCAAACGTATCAAAAACGGATGATCAAGGCTTTCAACAAGAAAGTCAGACGTCAAGTATATCAAGTCGGAGATCTTGTAATCAAGCGGATTATCTTACCGCAAAGTGATCCCAGAGGAAAATGGACTCCTACATACGAAGGACCATTTGTGATCAAGAGCATATTTTCTGTTGGTGCAATGATTCTGACCACCATGGACGGCGATGATTTGCTACACCCTGCGAACGCAGACATAGTCAAAAGATACTACGCATAAAATAACCCGACAAGTCGAAAACCCGAAAGGGCGGCTTGGGCAAAAATGGGCATCCCGGTGGACCGGAAACCCGAAAGGGAGGTTCAGGCAAAAATTAGGGATAAAACAAAAAAATCTGTACACCCGGCAAGTCGAAAACCCAAAAGGGCGGCTTGGGCAAAAAGGGGTTTCCCGGTGGATCGAAAACCCGAAAGGGCGATTCAGGCAAAAGTTAGGGAATTAAAGCGTATGACTATGTCTCGTCGGATCACTTTAAGGACAATCTCTTCATCAACCAGCTCCAAGCTTCTGATTAATCCAGTCACCGGCAGACGAAGCATTGGATGAACCGATATTCAGAGTTGTGAAGGCAATAGCAGAATGGAATCCCATGGAATTGTTTCACATAGCCATCTTTCTTTTGTATAAATTTTTCAATTTTTACGACAACATCCTCTTACTAGGATGACTGTCTCCTTTGTACATATATACTCATAGAAAGTTAATACAAATACTTTTCCAGATACAGAAATTTGCTTTGTCTTCTCTTTCTTTTCTACATTTATGTTTTATTTTGAGAAACGTCCAATGTTTTGTTAAATAGGCATATGCATTTGAACATAGTCATTTTCCTTACAAATCAAGAAGGATAATTACTGATAGGCCGAAGGTACAGGTAGATATCTCGATGCCCTTTCAGAAGAAATCGCCAGCAGATCTAAAACTCCAAATTCCTCGATCCAGAACTTAATTCCCCAAACAGAGTTAAACTTCAGGATCCTCAGCAGAGAAAGCTTTCCCAACACTGACTTCCCCAGTGGAGCCTTAAAAATCTGAAAATCCAATCCCCAGCGGAACTAAAAACTTCCAACTATGAATCCCCAGCTGAACCAAGCTAGTGAACCTTCTCCCCACAGAGATACTTCCCACCAAACTGAAGATTCTCAGTCACACCTCTCCAGTATGAGTCTATCAGGTTCTGAACTCCCCAGTAAAGATCGTCAGAAGTTCTCATTCCTACAAGTCACCAAGGAATGCCAGTCCCCCAGCAGTGGTCCTAAGATCCCTCAACAATTGAAGATCTTACATTTCCCCAAGCAGAGTGAAGGCTCATTCTCAGTTCCTCACAGGATATTCGAATATTCTCCAGTGAAGATCTCCTCAAGACAAGAATCCCCAGAAGATTGGTATACAACCCAAGCTCCTAATTCTCCAGCAATAGTCAAACAAGGATGTCTCATCCTCAACAATCAAAATTCTTGTCTTCCCCTGCAGCAGTCAAGGATTCACTTTCCCTAGCGGCAGTCAAGATTCTTTATCTCCAGGATTCATCTATCCTCAGCAAAGACAGTTCTTCAGCTTACATGCGTATTCATTTACATTCATATCATAAACATTGATATAACATATATTGCATCATACATATCATGCAACATAACTTTGTGTTTTAGCTAACATTTCACCCTTTTCAGGATGAGATTAAAAGGTTATCGTTAACAATTATTCAGATACAGTATGGATACACCCCAGACACTGCAGCCATTCTGTTACTCATTCAGAATTTCAAGTCAGATATAGTACAGATACACCCCAGACACGGCGGTCATTCTACTACTCATTCAGACTACAACAATCAGATACAGACTAGATACGCTCCAGACACGGCAGCCATTCTATCTCTCATTCAGATTCGTTTATCCACTTCAAGGTTCAATGCATTCCAAACATGGATACCATTCTAACCCTTACAACAACAGTTTGATTCTCCCCAGTGCGTTCGCCACAGAAGTCATTCTGTCATTTATTTAGATCCCAGTTACAGTTTCAGATACACTTCAAACACATAAGTCATTCTATTACTCATACGAATCTCAATCCCAGTTACAGTTTCAGATACACTCCAGACACGGAAGTCATTCTGCTACTCATACAACTTTCAACTTCAGATACAGTCCAGATACGCTCCAAACACGGTTGCCATTCTGTCACTCATTCAGAATTTTTCCCAGCACGCAGTTTCTCCATACAGATGTTTCTCTGTTACCCAGATACAATACAGATACACTCCAGACACGGCAGTCATTCTGATATTCATTCTTCAAAGCACAGTTACAGCTCAGACACACCCCAGACACGGAGGCCATTCTTCTGCTCATACAAACTCAGTCCTTAGATGCAGTTCAAATGCATTCCAGACACGGATACCATTTTGATCCTCATCCTTCTGACCTATCACATTGCAGTTCAACAAACATTCCAGATGGCATCTTTAAGCCCATCTCCGACAAGATTCTGTCACCCTTCAGATGGCATCTCTAAGCCCATCTCCAAATGGCATCTCTAAGCCCATTCCCGCATCCATTGTTCTGACGAGTGCAAATTTAAGGGCACTCTAGTGTCCAATCTCCTTTTACCTTCGAGACGCGAAAGGCAAACTTGACAATCTAACTCTTCAGGTGCAAGAAGATTGAACAGGGGCAACTGTTGTACCCCAAAATTTTCCATCTCATTTCATCAAAATTTTCTCATCACAAGACCCTTGGAGCTCAAGATCAAGTTAGGGTTTACTCTGCTCAAGACTCCTCCTTGCACTGCTGACTCAAATTAGGGTTTGAGTTTGCACAAAGATATTTTGACCTAAAATGCCCAAAATGACTTTCATGCTGCATGTTGGACTCACAAGTTTATCCATACCAAGTTTCAAGCCTTGATTCCAATCTTTGCCCAGTCAATTGGACAGTTGACCTAGAAATTAGTTGTATTGGGGAAAAAGTCAACTGTGGTCAATTGACAGTCAAACCTCATGATTTTTTACCCACATCAACATTATGAACTCATATGGACCATTTGATCAAGTTTGGATCACAATTCCACAAGAAATTTGATCAGATCACCAAAAGGGCAAAATGGTCATTTTTAGGGTTTTGACTGCACAAAGGCAATTTTTGACTGTTTGACCTGGCCAATGGCAAACCAAGCTCACATATGGACTCAAGGATTCAATGGCATGGTCTTGACACATTCAACAAGTTCAAAAGATCCCAAATGCACAAGATTGACAGATGAATTTTCCAGTTAACTGATCCAAATTTGACTGTATACTGAAAAGTCAAACTTTGACTTTTTGGTCAAAATCAAGTGCCAAGATTTATTTTTCATCAAGACATGTCAAATTATGAAACTTGTTCATCAAGAAACCAAAAGTTACAAATTAGGGTTTGAAATGAAGAAATTTCATAACTTAGAAATTTTCTAAGTTATGAAATTTCCTAATTTTTTCCTAACTTTGTCCCATTTTTTCATCAAGATACATTTGGATTCAAACAAAACTCAAAACATGAAAGTTGTAGTCCATTGCAAAATATACAACTTTGATTCACAAAGTTTTCTTAAAATAAGCTCGTAGCTCAAGTTATGATTTTTGGAATAGAGGTGCAAAACATTCTTAACTTAGAAATTTTTTGACCTATTTTAGGCAGGATTTTTGCCCAACTTCATGGCCATTTTTCACATGCTCCCACTTGGAATTTCAACTTTCATTACAAATATGGATTGTAGTACACATTCCAAGCTTTCCAAATTGTCCAAGAACTTCTCAAACACCCTTGTGGTTAGGGAGAATCGAATTTGTAAAGATGGGCAAAAGTCACTTTGTTCATGGCCAAAGGCATGTTCATACACTTTGCATTTTCAAACTCAGCTTGCACAAGCTAGATTACAGGCCTCTAATCCCATTCTCACTCAATAATTTAATGCAAAACCTTTGTGTCCTAGCATTATCTTGTTCATTAAGTCATTACACAAAGGATTAGTCTTAAAATGGAAAAAGCATTTTAGCCATTTTTGAAAAGGTGCACTTTATGTCAAAACACAAATAAAATAGGTACAGGCCAGATCTTTTGGGCACAAGATTATGGACATATCCCACTGATCAAGAACAAAATTTGCAGCATGCTTGAGGGGCATGTAGGAGCCTATAATCCAACTTGCATTTTGTTTGCTTAGATAAGAAGAAAGCTTGCATTTTGTACCATAACACATATTCCTACAAGAACCAACTCAAGAAAACTTTGTGAACACATTTAATGTTCCCTAACTGACCTAGAACACGAGCCCTTGACCCTCAATACCTTCTCATCCATCAAAGCATATTTTTTCTGCAAAACAGAGTCCCTGTTGCAGATTGGCTTGGCCAGCATCATTCCATCGTGCATTTTCATCCAAACCAGTTCAAATACATTCCCTACCATCCATTGAAGTTGTCCCAAGCCTTAGATATAAGTTGTAACAGCCATAGCCAAGTGTGCCATTTTCACTTTTCTCTCTTGCAGGTTGACTTCTATAGATTGATTCAGAAGGATTCAAGGCACACCAAACATAGAGGAAGTATCCTTGGACCTCAGGCAAGTTGTATAAATCCTCAAATTCCATTGAAAGTGCCTCCATTGTTGTACACAACTCAAGCTGAACAGGTAAAAGTTTGAACTTCCATCTCTCTATCCAAGCATATTTAGGCTTAAGTTTGTGAAGGAAGTATGTCCTACTCATGGCCCTGAAGCTACCCATATCTTTACTTCTCATTTATATTGTGTGTGCTGCACGAATTTTGGACATGAACATTTGAAAAAAGCTAGGTTAGGAATTGGGGGAGGAGAAATTCTCTCTCATTTCTGAGAGTTAGAACAACTTCTTTATATGTTTAGAATCGTTACATGATGCTCCATAACATTAATGTTGTAAGTTTTTGTTGAAAGTCAAAGAATCAGGATCTGTGCTTGACAAGAGGAAACGCGCGTTTTGCTTCTGTTTGAATTGCTGGAGGTTGAAGACAACTCCCCTTGGGCTGGGCCTGACTTATTTTTTCTGTTTGCACCACTATTTTTCACTTACACCCCTTTGGCCCATTGTGTGTTTTTTTAATCATTTTTGACTTTTTATTTTTTCTTCTGACTTATTATTTTTTGTCAAAACATAAAAAATATTAAAAATATTTTTTCAATCATTTTTGCATTTTATTTGGATTTTATTTGCTTTATTTAAACTTATACATTATAAATAAACATAATACCTTTTATTTAAAATACTAAAAAATAATACAAAATATATTTATTTTCTGTTATTATTTTATTTTACCTTTTTGAAAACATTTTCTTAAAATACATTTTTTTTGATAAACAATAAATATTTTATTTTTATATATATTTAGTATATTTAATACATAATATAAATACTTATATATTTGTTAGAATATTTAAGATAAAAATATAAAAATAATACATTTTTATTTTTATTAATATTTGACCTCAAAAATTACTTTTTACAATATACTTCCCTTTTATTTATTTTTTGTATATAATTAATAAATATTGTATATAATATAAATAATAAATACTATTTATTTACAAAATTAGGGTTTTGCCCTAAAACATGAAAATATCCAAAAATTAACTTTTTTTATTTTTTGTTTATATGTCACATGAAAAATACTTTTACATACATATAAAACCATTTTTGTACATTTTGCATATTTATTGTATTTAGTTAATTATTGTACAATTAAATAACTTGTATATTCAATTTGGATTGTAATAGTTTAGATTTAAATTTCTTGCTAAATATCCCCCATTTGAACATTTGTACCCCCATCCCCATAATTATGTTGTAATAATTTAGGACTTTAAATTCCGCATTTTAAAGCTTTCTAAATATGCCATGATAGACTTAGGGTTTGTATGCGAAAATCAAATAACAAATAACTTGACCTAATTCAAAGACAACAAAGCATGAAAATGGACAACACCAATCACACTTGCACCCCTAGGGTTACTCCACTTATTGCCTTCAATAATGGGCCATGTGGCATGTTGGGTGTCTTTGGCAAAATAAAACAATTCAAATGATCATAGTCCCTCGATGACGCTTTCGAAAGTTGCCTAATCAAAATGATCATAGTCCCTTCAAGCAAATTGCCAAAGACACTTGGCACTATTGCATTCATGGTCTAAATGATGACCCATGCCCGTCCCGTTAACATCCTAACACAAGATTGTCCACCAAATACAATGGTGGAACAATACTGTTAAAAGGGTTAAAACATAGGAAAGATCTTTGAGAAATTTAGGGTAGATAGTTCTTGGTTACTTGACCAACTTGCAAAACAATCCTTGCCATTTTTCAAAACACACTTCACAAACACAAACTTTCAAAATAACTTTCAAAAACATTGAAAACTTTTCAAAAGACAAATACACCTTTGTATACATTCAAACATGGGTCATTACAAAGGTTACCACAACGATGGCCTCTTTTCAAAACATTTTCAAACCCACACACAAAGCACCATTTCAAACAATTGAAAGCACCATTTCAAACAATTGAAAGCACCATTTCAAACAATTGAAAATGCAAGGCAAGTGATCTAAGCAAGTAACTAAGAGCCCATGGATAACCATGGATAGAAAGGGTGCTAATACCTTCCCTTTCTATAATCTACTCCCCGAACCCAAGAAAACATCTCAAAGGTTTTTGCTGTGCTTTTTAACCTTTCCTTAGGATAAAATAAAAAGTCGGTGGCGGCTCTTGCTAAACCGAAACATTTGCGAAAATAAACGCAAAACCCAAGTCAGTTCTCCCACTGTATCACACATGGTATGTCCACTTGAATGGGTTCCGAAGGTACCTTCGTGTATATCTGTCATAATCCTCTCCGCTTCTCTCTTGTCTACACATTGCAGTAAGGTAGAGTCATGGTTGCGCTTGTAGAGGATTCCATTACTGAGGAGGAATTTTGCGGCGAACCTTCTCAAAAACTTTTTGTCGTTTACAGATGCTCCCTCAGGATATTCTTGAGCCCGAGATATCTTTTTACTTCGTGAAACCAAGGTTTGTCTTCTACCTCTTCAGCATCAATCTCACAGAAGTACGCTGGTTCATCCAACCTCTCGATAGTGATTCGAGGAGCTTCGTTGTCCCACCTGACCTTGAACATAGAAGACATGGTAGCTAGCGTGTCCGCTAACTGATTCTCTTCTCGTGGGAAATGTTTAAAGGTTACCTCCTCAAAGTGTGGGAGCAATGTCAGCACGTGCTCTTTGTACGGGATAAGATTCGGGTGCTTCGTATCCCACTCTCCTTTGATTTGACTTATCACCAAGGCTGAATCCCTGAAAACGTTTAAGAACTTGATCCTCGGGTCGATAGCAGCTTTGAGACCCATGATGCATGCTTCATAATATGCCATGTTGTTAGTACATTTGAAACATAGTCGGGCAGTGAAAGGATTATGGCAGCCCTCAGGAGATATGATTACAGCACCAATGCCATTACCGAGTGCGTTCAAGGCTCCGTCAAAAACCATGGTCCATCGGGATCCTTCTTCAGGTCCTTCATCTGGTCCAGGTTCTTCATAGTCAGTCACTAGCATAATATTCTCGTCCGGGAACTCAAAATTCATGGACTAGTAGTCATCCATGGCCTGATGAGCCAAATGATTAGCTAATACACTTCCCTTAATAACTTTCTGGGTTGTATATTGGATATCGTATTCGGTCAAGATCATCTTACATCTTGCTATTCTTCCGGAGAGAGCGGGCTTCTCGGAGATGTACTTGATTGGATTCATCTTAGATATCAACAAAGTAGTGTGGGTCAACATATACTGTCTTTGTCGGCGAGCAGCCCATGCCAAAGCGCATCAAGTTTTCTCGAGCAGTGAGTATCGTGTTTCACAATCGGTAAACTTTTTGCTAAGGTAGTATATTGCATGCTCTTTTCGACCAGACTCGTCATGCTGCCCCAGCACACACCCCATTGAATTATCTAACACTGTTAAGTACATTATCAAAGGTCTTCCTTCAATTAAAGGCATCATAATTAGTGGTTCTTAAAGGTATTCCTTGATTCTGTCGAAAGCAGTCTGGCATTCGTCATTCCGTTTTACTACTTGATCTTTCTTCGGGAGTTTGAAGATCGGCTCACAAGTAGCAGTCAGATGTGAAATGAACCTGGCGATATAATTTAGGCGTCCCAAGAAACCTCTAACTTCCTTCTCAGTACGGGGAGTCGGCCTTCACCTTTGCAGGGCCTACCTGAATACCTTTGTCACTAATGATGAACCCCAGAAGTTTACTAGACCTTACCCCGAAGGTACACTTATTCGGATTTAACCTCAACATGTATGTCTTCAACCTGCAGACAGCTTTTCTAGATGATCAAGGTGTTCTTTCTTAGTTTGAGACTTGGCTATCATGTCATCAACATAAACCTCTATCTCATGGTGAATCATATTGTGGAACAAAGCTACCATGGCTTGCTGATAAGTTGCCCCAACATTATTCAACCCAAAAGGTATCACCTTGTAATAGAAAGTGCCCCACTGTGTGACGAAGGTTTTCTTATCCATGTCTTCGGATGCCATCTTGATCTGGTTGTAGCCAGAGAAACCATCCATGAAGGAAAAGATTTTGTGTTGTGTGGTGTTGTCAACCAGAACATCGATGTTGGGAAGCGGGAAGTCATCCTTGGGGCTTGCCCTGTTTAGGTCTCTGTAGTCTACAGACATCCGTACCTTGCCGTCTTTCTTAGGTACTGGGACCACGTTAGCAACCCACTACGGATAGGAAGTGACAGCTAAGAATCCAGCGCTGAACTATTTCATAACCTCTGCTTTGATCTTATCTGACATTTCAGGGCACATACGACGGACCTTTTGCTTTACCGGAGAATAATCTTCTTTAGTCGGCAGACGATGAACCACTATATCCGTGTCTAGTCCCGGCATGTCTTCATATGACCAGGAGAAGATCTCAACATTATCGTACAACATCTGCGCCAACCGTTGTTTGACACCAAGCTCCGGATTTGCACCAATCTTGACTTCTTTTCTGTCTACCTCAATGCCCAAGTTTATTGTCTCAACTGGCTCTTCATGAGGTTGTATAGCCCTCTATTCCCGCTGTAATAGTCTAGTAAGTTCTCCATGCACCTCACAACCTTCCTCACCTTCGTCCTCGGCTTGGTTGATCGGATTTTCGAAGTTATAACTGGCAATAGCAGAACTGTTATCAATGGGATCCAGAGTGGATATGGATCTGCAGTTTGATATGTAAGTGTGTGTAAGAGCATAGCTGTATTGATAAAGAGAAAACCAGAAAAGAAAAACAGAGAGCGCAAAATTTGTATGCAAGAATGTCCAATGTTTTATTGATGACATATGATAATTACATATAATAACCCTCACAAATAAACCATTGTGCCTCGGGTAAGACACACGGCCATAGAGTTTATATTGTTTATTACAAATCCGAAAAACAAGTAAGACAATTACTGCTGAACAAAAGTAATCGGCACAAAATCTTTGGTCGTCCAGTTACTAGGTCCACCATTGGTAGTAGGGTAGATCCAGCTATCAATATCAGAATCCTCATTATTGTCTTCTATAGCATTGACCCCACGATTGTTGATGCGTAGGGGAGGTCCTCCAGCCCGAGCACGTCGAACAGCCCTTTGATCTCCTGAATTAAAGCCCAGACCAAATTTTTCATTTTTGTAAGGAAAATCAAGGAGTTGTCCCCAAATGGTACACCCACCTTCTTCAACTACTACTCTGGCGTCCTTGAGAGAAGCCGTCTTCAAAGGAGATTTTATGATCTTTGGCACACTGGTAACAGTCTCGGTTGATGCCATAGTATGGGGAACCTCTTCAAACTTTTGACAAGGGGTCTCTATGAACTCACTGTCCATCTCCACATACTTGAAAGAATTCATATGGCTTACTATGTACTCCTCTTCACCATGCACAGTGACAATCTTCCCCTTCACTGGATACTTCAGCATTTGGTGTAGTGTAGAAGTAACGGCCCCAACTTCATGGATCCAAGGACGACCCAACAAACAAGAATAATATGGCCTAATATCCATCACATAGAAAGTGGATTTAAAGGTCTGGGAACCCACTTTGACAGGGATGTCCACCTCCTCGTGCACCATTCTTTTTGAACCATTAAAATCCCTCACCACAATGTTACTTAGCTTTAAGGCCAAACCTTCAAAATCTAGCCTGTCAAGAGGCTTCTTGGGAAGAACATTCAGTGAAGATCCAGTGTCCACTAACACGTGGGCCATAGTAATGCCCCTGCATTCGATCGAGACATGCAAAGCATCATTAGTCTTTCTCCCCTTGGGTGTCAAATAAGCATCAGAAAAACCCAACCCATTATTGGCAGTCAAACTGGCCACACAGTCCTTGAATTGGTCAGCGGAGGTTTCTTGCGGCACATGCATATTCTTGAGAAATATAATCAAAGCCTTTGCATGGGCCTCAGAACACAATAGTAGAGCCAGCATTGATATCTTCAAAGGGGTCTTCCACAGCTGTTCGACCATATTGTAGTCGCTCTTCTTGATTATTTTTAAGATCTCCTCCATTTCTTGTTTAGAGGATTCCAAAACAACTTTTCTAGGTTCCTCCGTCTGGGCAGGCTCAGCAATAACTTCTTTTCCCCGAGTCCCAGATGACTCATCGGCAGGGGTAGCAACTGGTGTAAGGATGGGAGTAGTAGCATAGTACTAGCAGGAACAACAGATGGAATAACAACAGGCTTAGCAACAGTCTTCGGGGAGATCTCGGGAGAGAAAACCCTTCCACTTCGAGTAATTTTTCTGGTCCCGACAATGTTATTGATATCGAGATCAACCTCTTCAGCTTTTTCGTCTATAATGGTTAACAGATCCTGTTTGATGCCATGGTAGTAAACGTCAGCACCATAAATCCAAGGAACAACTTTGTTCGAGGAGTATGGTACAGGGCCAGGAAAAGTGATTATTAATGGAGCAATTCATGGAGCAGGTGTAATCCTAACAGGTCTTTTGGAGGAGACCTTGGAAGGATTGGTGGAAATGCTTATGATAGCAACATCTTCATGTACGACAGTCAGAATCGGAGTCTTTTCGAACAAAACCTCCTTGTTATCCATCAGGCATTGAACACCTGATTTCAGCAAATAACAACCAGAAGGCAGAGATAAAGCTTTTAAGCAAACCCAAGTATTGTTCTTAGTTAAGAGTTTTGACTAAGTATTGTTGATTTGAAGTGTAATCTTCTTTTAGGTTTACCTTGGTACTAGCCACTGTGATTGTGATTGGTTTATAGACTCTCACTGGGATTGGGGCAAGTCTTTTATAAATACGGTGATTGGAAGTGAGATGGGATTTCTCATATCTAAATGATGATTTCTAGGTAGAAGTTGCACAAGGTAGGGACAGGAGAAAAGTTGTAAACTGAGATTGTTTAGGCTTGGAACTAATACTATCATAGTGGATTTCCTTCCTGGCTTGGATGCCCCTAGAGTAGGTGATGTTGCACTGAACTGGGTTAACCATTCACTGTTTTCTTTATCATTCTGCAATTTATCCTTCTGCATATTTAACAGTTTGATGTTGAAATTCTGTATTAAAAACAGATGTCGTAACATTTGTCTTGACATTGTTCTGATGTTGAAGCATCAATATTAGCATGTGTTCCAGGTGTCATAATTTCCTTAACTTCTCCCCATTATCATGAAGGTTGTTCACTGACTATATTTATAGATTTAGCAATGACTTTCTCTCATTTATCTTTCAAATTGGGTGGACCGCATGGGTGTATCCTTTATATTCCCCCTGATGGACTTATTGTTAGGCGAGGGCATGCTAATCTAGGAATTTACCAAATATGACTTTCCACCATTCATGGGAGTTTACTACGGGTACAACCAGATAACTATGTTCAGACCTTATAGGAGGGAAAAAACATTTGTCTCTAAGAAAGCCAACTACCAATATGATGGAATGCTCTTGGGATTGGGGAACACAAATGTGACATACCAAAGGGTGATGGATAAGGCTTTTCGTGAGGAGATAGGTAAAATGTTAGAGGTATATAGGGACTCATATCATTTTGAAGATAAAAATGATCTCTAGACGGTGAGACATAGACTTCTTAGTGTCGATTGTCCAAGAAATATGTATCAATTTCCCCTACACAAAAGATAAGTATCTCTCAAAGTTATTCCAAATTTAAATAAATAAATCTTTCTCTTAAAAGAAATGTTGTGTGTACTAGTACTATTATAGTCATCGGCAATGTGGCATAGATTGTCCCCTAGAAGGAACGCGCTTGAAGCGCAGTTGCCGCACCACCTCTTTGCAACTATTCATCCCAAGAGCGTATATGGTGGAGCCATGAAGGCGTCCACCCTGAACCAGGACAAAACATGGGGATAGGAACAAGAACTCCACCTTTGGTTAAGCACGATTCCTATTAACGCTCAAGACTTGCACCAACTCTCATCGATTGATATGGGTAGTGACAGGCTTAACAGTCACACTAGCTCCATTTGGCTGGGATGGGTAATGACTAAGCTTAGTAATTACTCTGACTTGCATTAATTGGGACAACAAAATTTAGCAAATATGCCAAATTTCACCTGAGAGACAAGCGACAATGAGCTTCAAATATCATGTTAATTCCCACTTAAGAAGGACTAGATAGGACATTACTAATGGTACAAGGCCCCACTTGCTAAAACAGTTAAATTCAATCATGGCAATAGCATGAACCATAAGTTTGCTCGAAACCGAGAAATTGAGTCGATAATGACCCAGATAGTAAAACGAGAATACCATGAAGAGTATTAAATAAATCACAACATGCACAAAGGAAACGTCAAACAAAAAAGGTAAATAAATAAATATTTTTGTGCGTACAAGTAGAAAAAAATTTAAGGGCATAACACCTTAGTTACATTGCAATTAAAAACAAATCAAGTCACTCCATTTTGAGATGTTGAAACTACATCCTCCACCAAGGCCTCGTCTGAACGACCTTGAACGGTTCAAGTTAAAAGCGGGGAATAGATATGTTCGATAAAGTGCTTCCACTTGATCAGCCGCTTGTTCAAAGGCTTGGTACACCCTCTTAAGATTTTTCTGGAGGGGCTCATCAACCTCCATCATTAGTCCAGCCACTCGTCCCTCATAGGCTTCACGATCCTTAACTTGAGATTCCTTCTCTTGTTGAAGGGCTCCCAAAGCCTCGCCAGCATGCGACTTCATCTCCCCCGCATCAGTGGTAGCCTCATTTAAATACATTTATCCTTTCAAGAGAGGACTCAAGCTCAGCAATCCTACAATTCATAGAGTAAGAAGATCTGTGAGATTTTGCCTCCGTCTAAAGAGACTCGTCACTACTAACCTTATCTTAAAGTGTTGAAGCTTATATCTTTCTTTTCCAGCTGATTCACACTTACTCTTCTAGGTATCTATTTCCTTATAAGGATTACCCATAGCTAAAACATTACCTCGGCCAGTAGAATCTAGGGAAAATAGAGAAGCATCCCTGTAAGTATAAAAAATAACCTCTGAATAGAGATCAATCTTTTCCGCTTCAGGAACATTCTAAAGATAAGCATGGCCATTTTATGATATCACATCTAGGGCCTCCTGAGAAGCGCATGGAATCCGGGATGGCAAGATAGTCAGAAACTTGAGGAGAGGAGTGGATGACCCGTAAGCAGCACCCCCAGATAGTTGGTATGTTTAGCTAAATCTTCCTCTTGGGGAGGACTCTGATCTAGGTCCCGGTCCCTTTTGTTATTAGCTGGAGTGGACTGGAATGATGCTCAACAATTGTAGAAGTAACTTTGGAAGAAGGTTGGCCCCGACCAAGGGAGACCCTTGAAACTCCAATAGTAATATATATGCTAGAACCAATAAGATGGGGAGTGACGGCTCAAATCGAATGAGTAACGGTGACACCTTGAGCCTCCCTCTCTTTAGAAATGGTGTAAACCTTCTTTAAAGAATCCATTATATTTGTGATCAAACACTTGTGTAAAAATGGAGATGGGCTACAAGAGGATGACTTTATCATCACCAAAAATACTGATTATGCATGTAATAGCACAAGTATCAACGGATTGTTTCCTCTTAAGATAAGACTCTACCTTGGTAGGACCAAACCGCTACTCATAACCAAGATTATCATAAAATGCATCTAGATACTTCTTCGTATTAATCTCGTCAGTAGTGAGAGAATCAAGACGGACAATATACATTTGAGGTTTACGTTTGAAATCACTACTACAAAATGCACAAACAACAACGCCCAAATCACCACGGTTCTTCCTAACATTATGGTCACTTATATAAGCCCAGGTACTAACTTTGTTTTTTATTAAAAATTGTTAGGTTATAATAACGGTCGTTGCAGAAACCGTGTTTATAATATCAAGTTTTCTTGGGTTCGAACCTCGGCTCTGTCAAATAATTTATTCTTTTAAAATTATGCCTCTCCTTTTCTTTTATATTTTTTTAAATAAAAAATAAAAGGTGGTGGCATAACGGTGCTTAATTCAATCGTTTTTAGATTGTTTAAACAATTATTATGATTGTGTTGTCTAAACGTGATCAAAGGTTTTACTGATAAATTAAAACAACTAATCCTTATTTCTTTCATAATATGTCCTAGGCAAACAAGAGAACCAGATACAACAACGGTATTCTTCATCTTCAACTGAAAATCTTCAACATATTCATTCTTGTTCATCTTCAATCGAAAAACTTCAACATCTTCATTCTTGTTCTCGTCCTTATCTTCGATGTACGGTACTCTTCATCCCTTTTCCATTCAATGTTTTTAATTGTGTAATTGGATATAGAAGTGAACCAAAATATTATACCTTTCTAAGTTGTTCATGTATATTGTTCATACATATTGTTCTTAGGAGATATATGTGTTGTTTGTTAGCTGCTCTGTTGGATATAGAAGTGAACAAAAATATTATATTCATATGCTTAAGGTTTAGAGTTATAGTTTTTGGTTTAGATTTTGGTGTGTGTAGGTGTTTAGGTATTGGCTTGCATTTTTGTTAAATTCCAAGTGTATGTGTGAATGTCATGATCGATGTCATAACATTCTAGTTCAGGTTGTACTAACTCAATAGGTACATGTGCAGAAAAATATTGTAATTCAAATACTGATGTTTATAAGTGTGTATCTGAGCATGTTTGCAAAATGATCACATTTTGCTAAATCAGTAGACAGGTTTTCTCAGATGTCATAACAGATGTTATGACATCCTGTTCTGAACTAACAGGATTGCAGGATTGGATAAGTCTGAGTTTTTTCAGGAAATAACTCAGTCCCCTCTAAACAGAATCCTGCGTTTTCTGAGGAGTAACCTAGCTCAATCCTAACCTGATCAATAAAGTACTGTGACCTGGTCTTTAGGTCAAATGGAATCAACCCTAGGTTTTTGGAAACCCTAACTGAAGTTGCAGCTGCTATATATTCAACAGAGCTGCGGTTTTTCAAGGATCCCTGCTGATTGATTAGAAGATCAATTTTGTAATCTGTATAGATTTGTTTATTGTACTCCAAGCAATTATCATTGCGATAAGTGTCTTGGAATAGGTTTCAATTGTAAGGGTTGTGTAGCACTCAAAGCTTTGAAGCAAGAGTGTTTGAATGTTACTTGACTAAAGCTGTGAAGCAGAGTCAAGTTAGTTGTGTACATCACTCAAAGCTGTGAAGCACGAGTGATTATGTTACTTGATTAAAAAACTGTGAAGCTTAATCAAGTGTGTGTTTTGAAGAGTGTCTTCATCAATTCTCAAGTCAAATTGGTTTATGTATCACTGCTGTGATTGAGGGGGAGTGAGTAGGAACTCAGGTTTAAGTTGTACTTAGATTAGAATTGCATTGGGTAGGTCTTAAGTGAAGGAGATAAACTGGTTGGTTTATTCCTGAATTAACATCTCTTATAGTGGATTCTCTCCCTGGCTTGGTAGCCCCCAGAGTAGGTGTTGTTGCACACTGAACTGGGTAAACAATTGACTGTGTTATTTACTACTTTTGTATTTACTGTCATATAGTAAGTCAGATACGGTGTCATAACATTGGACGTGACATTGAGTATCTGTAGCCAGAATTTCAATTGGCATCAGAGCAGGCACCCTGCCTGTATTACTGGGTGAGATCTAGGGATATCACTTTCTGGCACTATGGACAAAGAAGGAGTTTTTGGAAATAGACCACCCATTCTGGATGGAACTAATTATGACTACTGGAAACCTCGTATGATTGCCTTCCTAAAATCTCTGGACAAAAAGGCTTGGAGAGCTGCTGATAAAGGATGGATACATCCCACCATAACTGAAAGAGATGGGACAATCAGTCTGAAGCCTGAGGAAGATTGGAGTAAAGAAGAAGATGAGTTAGCTCTGGGAAATTCAAAAGCCTTAAATGCCTTGTTCAATGGAATTGATAGAAACATCTTCAGACTAGTACATCAATATGAACTGGCCAAGGAAGTTTGGGACACCCTCAAAACTACTCATGAGGGCACTTCCAAAGTAAAGATGTCAAGGCTTCAGATGTTGACCACTAAGTTTGAGAATCTAAAAATGATGGAAGATGAAACCATTCATGAGTTTCACATGAACATCTTGGAGATTGCCAACACCTCAGGAGCACTGGGAGAAAAAATGTCAGAAGAAAAACTGGTGAGGAAGATTCTCAGATCCTTGCCTAACAGATTTGCAATGAAGGTAACTGCCATAGAGGAAGCCCAGGACATTAGCAAGTTAAAAGTGGATGAACTTATTGGGTCTCTTCAGACTTTTGAGATGGGGATCACTGATAATGGTGACAAGAAGAACAAAAGCATAGCACTTGTATCCAACACTGATGTTGAATACAAGGAGGATGAAGAAGAAAACATATCAGAAGCCATTGCCATGCTTGGAAGACAGTTCAACAGGCTCATCAAAAGAATGGACCCAAAGTCAAGGTCTAATGTTCATAACATTCCTTCTGACATTGACAGTTCCAGCAGAAGACCAAGGTTAGAAGATAAGGAAAACCAAGGCAGAGGTATTCAATGCCATGGATGTGAAGGATATGGACATATTCGAGCTGAATGTCCTACCTTTCTTAAGAAGAAAAAGAAAGGAATGACTGTTACTTGGTCTGACTATGATTCAGAAAGCAATTCTGAAGAAGAATCTGCCAAACTAGTTACTGCCCTAACTAGTGTTTGTACTTCTGAAAGTGACACCAGTGATGAAGAAGTAACATTTGAAGAACTGGCTGATACCTACAAGAAATTGTGTATCAGAAGTGGTGAAGTCTGTGTGCAAAATGAGAAACAATCAAAACTCATTGTAAAGCTGGAGGCTGAAAAGAGGGCAAATCTTGAAACTATAAGTCATTTAGAAGGAGAAGTTCAACTGCTGAACTCACAACTGAATCAAATGACCAAATCTGTCAAGATGTTGACCAATGGAACAGACAAATTGGAAGAGATCCTTCAGGCTGGTCAAAATATGGGAAATAAATCTGGCCTAGGATTTGTGGAAACAAAGAAATTTGGTACCGGGAAGCAAATGTCAAAACGGATGTCTCAACATTACTCTCAACATCAGGGACAGAGACATATGAAGAAAAGGTACCAAAGATGGAGATGTCATCATTGTGGGAAATATGGTCACATAAAGCCCTTCTGCTTCAGATTACATGGATATCCTAAACAGAACTCAGATGTCAAACCTAAGTCTAAAAAGGTACCACACGCTCCTCAATGGAAGAAAAAGGCTACTGCACTGATAGCACACACTTCCCTGAAGATCTCTGCAAAGGAAGATTGGTACTTTGACAGTGGATGTTCCAGACACATGACTGGATTCAAAAATCTCCTCAATAATGTTATGCCTCACACCACCAGTTTTGTGACCTTTGGAGATGGTGCTAAAGGAGAAATCAAAGGAGTTGGTAATTTGGACTACCCTGGAGTTCCAAGTCTGAATAAGGTACTGCTGGTAAAAGGGTTGACTACTAATCTCATCAGCATCAGTCAATTATGTGATCTAGGATTCATGGTCAACTTCTCAAGATCTGAATGTCTAGTGTTTAATGAAAAACTAGATGTTGTAATGAGAGGAATCAAATCCAAAAATAACTGTTATGTGTGGCAGCCTGAGAACACTGATATCTCCACTATGAGTCAAATCATCAAAGAAGAAAAAGAGATGAAACAGTGGCAGCATAAGCTTGAAGGAATGAAAAGAGCTATTCCTATGGAAGATGTCAGAAGAACTCCTAAACTACAGGCTGATAATATATGTGATGTGGCAAAGAACAAGTCTCATAAATTCTGTTCTCAAAAATTCTGGTCAAAACAGATGCTACCTGAGGACAATGTTACACAAGATGTTGTGACATTGTGGTGTGATAATCTGAAAACATTCAACATTTCCTTGAACCCTATTGACTTTGGAGAAAAGAAGTCATTTGAACTAGAACATAGTTTCTCTAAGCTTCAGCTAACTGATTCTTCTACCAAGGCGCTTGTTGGAAATAAACTTGAAAATTTGAGGGGCTGATTGGGTATTCACCAACATGAGAAATTATAGCAATTAGTTTTGCTGAAAACAAGGGTTGAAGGGATTAATTTTATTAAGTCTATATTTAGTGGGTTAATCATATTCATTCACAATTCCTTCAAAAGCCTTAAGAAGTTGAAGAGACTCCCTTGTACTCCCTACCTCTCTCATCCTTGCAACCTGTTTCCTCCTCCCAATCAAAGAGTTTTCTCAAACTGCTACTATCACTCAACGTTACACACAATGTCTCAGACATCGTCTTCCACCATGGCGGCTTCGTCTCACTCATCATCGTCATCATCTGATCAAGATTCTAGGGCAATCACTACATGCATAGAATCTGAAGTTCTTGAGGTCACTCCTCTCAGGGAGATGGCAACTGACCCAGCCAGAGTCAAAAAGCTCAAGACCAGACATGCAGGAAGAGCTCAAGCTACAGTCTCTGGTAATTCTTCTCTTCCTTTGTCTTCTACACCTAATAAAGAAGGATCAGTTCAAGTACACCAAGCTATTGCTAGACTGGTTTCTAGCATTCTGAGTGGCAACCAATCTGTACCGGGGATTTCTATCCCTTTGAATCAATCAGAAAGTCCAAATGTGGAAGGTTCTGAAAATATAGATGTCACTGAGGATGTTGTGACACCAAAAGACAACATTCAGAATCCCTCTGAAAAGGCTGCTGATCCACCTATCATTGATGTGGATGAAGATTACTCAGATAATGAACTGATTGCTAATGTGAACCCTAGCATTGCTAGGAGATTGATGAAAAGAAAGAGTAGTGAGACTGTTAAACCTGATGCTAAGAAATCCAAGGCTGAAGGGATGGCTGAGAAAATTCAGACAAAAGGGAAGAAGGCACAGGTGCAGACTGCTAGACAACCAATCTCCAAGAAAAGTAAAGAACCTGAAACTTCTGATTCTGATGATGAATCAGAATTTGAGATTGACATTGACAATACTCCCATCAGAAGGAAGCTCCCCTCCAGCAAGATTGCTAGAGTGCCTGAAGTGCCAACAGACAACATCTCCTTTCATCATCCTGATAATGCAAACAGATGGAAGTATGTTTGCTTGAAGAGAATAGCCTTGGAGAGAGAACTCAACAATGATGCCTTGGAGTGCAAAGACATCATGGAGCTGATCAGGAATGCTGGGCTAATGAAGACAGTGATGAAGTTTAGCAAATGTTATGAAAATCTGGTTAAAGAGTTTGTAGTGAACTTGTCCAATGATTGTGCTGATGGGAGGTCAGCTGACTTTGAGAGTGTGTTTGTTAGAGGAAGAAGGGTCAAGTTCTCTCCATCAGAAATCAACAAGTTTCTTGGAAGAACAAATAAGGACTGTCCTGATCTAGAGGCAACTGACAATGAAGTATGTTTGACCATCACTGCCAGGCAAGTAAAGTGCTGGCCATTGAAAGGGAAGTTGAATGCTAGTAAACTCAGCATGAAATTTGCCATCTTGCATAAAATAGGTGCAGCAAACTGGGTGCCTACAAATCACAAATCAACCATCTCCACAGGATTGGGGAGATTCATCTATGCTGTAGGAACCAAGACTGCCTTTGACTATGGAAGGTACATCTTTGAACAAACCTTGAAGCATGCTGGCAGTTATGCTGTCAAAGGACCAATTGCTTTTCCCTCCCTCCTTTGTGGAATCATCCTTGCACAATACCCTGACATCCTTGTAGCAAGAGATACAGTCTGCAAAAGAGCCCCTGCCCTTGGCCTGCACTACAAACTGTTTCAGGGATCCCATGCTCCAGACATTGTCATAACATCAGCTGAGACATCGTCTGCAAAGATCCAGTCCAAAACATCAGATCTCATAGCTGTTTTAAAAGAAACTTGCAAAGATCTGGATGCTAGAAAAAGGACCCTAGAAGCTCTAATTGTCAGGCTAGAAAAGGAAGAAGCTGAAGAAAGCAGAAGGGAAGAAGATGAAGGACAGCTCAACATTGAAGAAATTGGCTCCTCTGAGTCTGATGACAGTGCTTGAAGGATGATTGCTGCTTGGTGGTGTTACTGGTGGAGTTTGGAAGTATGTTCTGCTGTTGTCTGCTGCTGATCTCATTATTTTGTTTTGGATAACTGTATAACTTTATAAACATGTAATCTTTGGCCCATTTGTGGCTAAAGTGGGGGAGAATATTTTTGGTACTGCTTAATTAGTACTTGACACTATATTTTTCTGCTGTCACTTATTTCTGCTGCTATCTATCTATCTCTGATTGTTTAGGGACTTTAGCCAAAAATCTGCCAAAGGGGGAGTTTGTAGGTGTTTAGGTATTGGCTTGCATTTTTGTTAAATTCCAAGTGTATGTGTGAATGTCATGATCGATGTCATAACATTCTAGTTCAGGTTGTACTAACTCAATAGGTACATGTGCAGAAAAATATTGTAATTCAAATACTGATGTTTATAAGTGTGTATCTGAGCATGTTTGCAAAATGATCACATTTTGCTAAATCAGTAGACAGGTTTTCTCAGATGTCATAACAGATGTTATGACATCCTGTTCTGAACTAACAGGATTGCAGGATTGGATAAGTCTGAGTTTTTTTAGGAAATAACTCAGTCCCCTCTAAACAGAATCCTGCGTTTTCTGAGGAGTAACCTAGCTCAATCCTAACCTGATCAATAAAGTACTGTGACCTGGTCTTTAGGTCAAATGGAATCAACCCTAGGTTTTTGGAAACCCTAACTGAAGTTGCAGCTGCTATATATTCAACAGAGCTGCGGTTTTTCAAGGATCCCTGCTGATTGATTAGAAGATCAATTTTGTAATCTGTATAGATTTGTTTATTGTACTCCAAGCAATTATCATTGCGATAAGTGTCTTGGAATAGGTTTCAATTGTAAGGGTTGTGTAGCACTCAAAGCTTTGAAGCAAGAGTGTTTGAATGTTACTTGACTAAAGCTGTGAAGCAGAGTCAAGTTAGTTGTGTACATCACTCAAAGCTGTGAAGCACGAGTGATTGTGTTACTTGATTAAAAAGCTGTGAAGCTTAATCAAGTGTGTGTTTTGAAGAGTGTCTTCATCAATTCTCAAGTCAAATTGGTTTATGTATCACTGCTGTGATTGAGGGGGAGTGAGTAGGAACTCAGGTTTAAGTTGTACTTAGATTAGAATTGCATTGGGTAGGTCTTAAGTGAAGGAGATAAACTGGTTGGTTTATTCCTGAATTAACATCTCTTATAGTGGATTCTCTCCCTGGCTTGGTAGCCCCCAGAGTAGGTGTTGTTGCACACTGAACTGGGTAAACAATTGACTGTGTTATTTACTGCTTTTGTATTTACTGTCATATAGTAAGTCAGATACGGTGTCATAACATTGGACGTGACATTGAGTATCTGTAGCCAGAATTTCAGTGTGTCATTCACATTATTATTCGTGTATAAATTTCAGAAGTTTTTATGGACCGTAGTGTAAGAACAAGAAGTATTTCTACATATGGCCTTAAGATTTTGATGATAATTGTAATACGGTGGGAGAACTGACTTGTTTTGCGTTTTATCACAAATGTTGCGGATAGCAAGAGTCGCCATCGACTTTTATTTTATCCAATTAGGAAAGGGTGAAAAGAACAGGAAAGACCTTGAAGATTTTGAGTTCGGGGGGGGGGGGGGGGGGGGGGGGGGGGGGGGGGAGAGTTATGAAAAGGGAAGGTGTTAGCACCCTTTTCATCCATAGTTATCTACGGGCTCTAAATCGCTTAGCTCACTTTGTTTTGAAAATTGATTTATGTTGTGTGTTTTGAAAAATATTTTGAAAGTTTCCAATTGCAAGGCAAACTTTGTAATGATTCTTGTATCAGTCCTCAAGAATGTGTACAAAGTGTGTTTGAAAATATTTCGTTTTGAAAAGTGTGATGTGAAAATGTTTTGTTTTGAAAAGTTCGTGAGCGAGTGATTAACAATATCCTACCCACTCAAGGTCATTCTTGTATTTTCCACCTCCTTTAGATAGTGATATTCGTACCATTAGTTAGTAAAAATCCCTATCGTTGAATGCGAAGGGACAGGTGAGGGTCATGGTACAGTCATTGAAAGCAACTCGCAAGGACGCTTTAGCAATTTTCGTAAGGGACTACCATCATTTTATTTGTTGGCAACTTGAGGGACTAGATCATTTCCGAAAGGCAACATTGAAAGGGTCATCGAGAGACTATGATCTTTTTGTATGATGACTTAATTGAGGGTCTTTGCTAAGGCGCCCCTACGTTCGAGGGACATGACCATTTTCTGAAGGCAACAAAGGAGGTTACCCTAAAGGTTTAGGTGTGCAAGTGATATGTATTCAGTTATTTTATCTTTACAGTTAGGGTTTTCTATCGTTCAGTTGTTAGTCTTTTCGTCTAAACCCTAATTAATAACAGCAATAGAGTAAAATAGAATACAGAAATGTAAAGTGAGGAAAGTAAAGGCGGAAAGTAAACCCTAAACTATTACATCGCTTCGAGGCAGTTACAAAATAGAAAAGCAGAAAGTAAAACTAACAACTATTAAATCCCGGGGAACAGTTACATAATCAAGGAAAATGCAAGAAGAATAAGCTACGCAAAAAAATGTAAGAATAAGAAAAAGGATAACAAAAATGTTTTTAATGATTTTTGATGAAAAAGGTTTTTCGACGATTAATTAAATAAACCTTTAAAAGTCTAATTAATTTTAATTAAAAAATTTATTAATTAAATTAATTAAAACCTAAAACCTAATTTGATTAGGGTTTATAAAAAAGGGGGTTTTGAAAAAATTAGGTTTGTTAAAAAAGGTTTATGGTTTTATGAATTTAGGGTTTTTAAGGGAAAATTGATGAAAATAGAAAGAAAAAAAACCATAGAATGCCAGGGGTGGGTGTTAAACCCACGCCCTCAACTCTTTTACCCAGCACGTTTACCACTGCGCCGGTGCTGTGATGGTGATTGAGAATGGTCAGCACTCAACATATGTTAACTTTGCGTGTTGCCCTGAAAAATAAAGAAAAACTTGCACATCGACCTGCTCGAACCCACGCCCTCACGCATAATGACCATTGCTCTTACCATTGGGACATCATTTGTTTCGCGTCAATTACACAACATTCAAATAATATATAATAAACATGCAGGAGTCAAACCACCACTTCCAGTGGTCAACTTCATCTTCTATGGCGAGGATATTTTGAAAATCTGTGAAATCAAGGCAACGTAAAAAAGAAAGGCATCCATGTCCATTAATTGAGACCTCACAAATCTAATGGTGATGTTAGTTTTGATTGAAATGGCCTGTAGCTAAGGTTTTGAAGCTTCACAAGCTCGGTGCCTTAACGATGGTAGATTCTTACTCTTGCGTAAACGCTTGCGAACGATGAGTCTAAACAAGTCCAAACATCATTATAAACAGGAATATATGAATAAAATCAATTAATAATGCATGAATTATGAGTTTGGGTTCAAGAAAGTTCATCAAACCGACGACAATTGGTTGTAAGAATCTGGGATGTTACGATCTTCAAGGATGATTTGGAACGACTTCTGGAGGTCTCAGGAAGCTGATGGAATGCTCAAAATTGAGTGAAGCTTGCTGGAGAGGAGGGTTTGATTGTGCCCTAGTTTTGGAAAAATTGTGAACGTTTAGGGTTGCTCAAGGAGGCTATGCGTCTTTTCCAGATCTGAATGTGCTGAGTACATATAGAGGAAGGAATTAGGTCAAAATTTGTGAGATAAATCTATGTTCATCATGGTGAAAAGATTTGATTTGAATCTTGCATGAAAAGTTCCTATTTTAGGCCAAATCATATCTTCATGATCTCACACGAGTTTTCTAGCTGTTCATGAGCTCTTTGGGCTTCAAATCTGATCCAAAACCAAAGCCATGCGCCTAAACCCATTTAGTTGACATTTTATTTGATTTATTTTGAATTTAAATGAATAAAATCAAAATAAAAAAAATAAAAATAACAAAAATGCATGAATGGATTTAAAATTCCCTAAACATGTCACAAACACGTTTGAACCTTAAAAGTTAAGCCCGTTAGTCCAAAAATTCAAGTTTGCTCAATTTGAACTTCATGCATTTGCTCAAAGTTTCCCAACTTGCACCAATCATAACTCTCTCAATTTTCATAATTTGATGGTGATATTGGACTTTTTGGAAAGCTCGAGATGTCATGTATAATCCCTATTTTGATCATTTTTGCATTTGAAGATTTTATATTGATATAACTTTCCTTGACAAAAAGTGTCTTTTGTAGATTTTTGAAATGACCTATAATGTATTGGCCCATATCTCTCAAATGAAGCATTTTTTGGACTTGAGATTTGAGAAACAAAGTTGTAAAGAATTTAATTTCCTTCAAAATAAGATTTAGTTAAGGAAAATCTAATGAAGCATGTGAAAGTTGTGCTTGGTCAAAGTTTAGTTGACTTCTCCTAAAATTCAGTTTTCTTGATGAATCATGATCAAACCTTGATCAAATGATGAATATGACTTCAAAATCTTGATGTTGACCAAAAATATTGAGGTTTGACTGTATATTGACCATAATTGACTTTTTGTCCAATATAGTTGATTTTCAGTCATCTGAGCCAATGACTGCGCAAACTTGTGATGAAAGGCATGAAACTTGGTATGATAATTATTCAAGACACATAAGAAACCATGACATCCATTTGAGGCCTTATAAACCCAATCTTCATTGAGAAAAGTGAAACCCTAGTTGTAGACCCATTGGTTAGGAGTAGAATTTGTCTGATCAATTCTTGAGCAACCTTGAGCATTTGAGAATCCTAGGAGAATGTCTTGAAGAAATGGGAGGGAAATTTTTTGGGTACAACAGCTTACCTTGTTCAATCTTCTTAAACCTGAAGATTTATATTGGCATGTCCATTATTCGCGATCTGAGGGTAGAAGAGGATTGAACACTTAAGTACCCAGAAATTTGCACTCGCGTGTGCATGGAGTAACATTGTTAGTTGTTAATATTGCTTGAATGGGCTTAAAGATGCCATTCGGAAAGGTGACTGAGTGTTGTCAAAGATGGTCTTATAGATGCCATTCAGAGTAATTATTGATAAGAGTATCAGAATCAGTCTATGCTTGACTATATCTGAGGAATGTTTTTCAAGATGACTCTCTAGGGAAAGTGCTTAAGTAGCTTCTTGTCAGATTTTAGTCTCTGAGGGAAGTGCTTGTCAGATTTAGTCTCTGAGGGAAATGCTTGTCAGATTTAATCTCTGAGAGAAATGCTTGTTATGTAGATAGTCGCCCCGTCCTATTTCAGGAATTGATCCACAATCTATTTTTGTTGGTAAACTCGTCCTGTTTTGGGAATTCATACCACCTGGTCATGTTGATAGTTTCCCTGTCCTGTTTCAGGAGTTAATCTTTTCCTGGTTATATAGATAGTTTCCTTGTCCTGTTTCATGATTTAATATGGGTTTGGTCATACAGATAGTTGCCCCATCTTGTTTCAGGAATTAATCTGGGACTTGCTTTTTATCGGCCATATAGATAGTTGCCCCGTCTTGTTTCGGAAATTAATCTTAGACCTTATCATATAGATATTTTCCCCGTCCTATTTCGGGAGTTAATATTTGACCTGTTTTGAAAATTGTTGATGATGTTCGTCTATTTGCAGACTAACCTGAAAGAAGAAAAGTTAGTTTCGTGCAATGTCATGATGTATAAAATGCATTGTGTAATTGTGTTCTCAAAGTGAATGAGAGTGTACTATATGAGTTTCGTATGCATATGCTATGATACATGTAAATGATGTATGGATGTAAGATGTCGTTTGAAGCATATCGGTAGCTTCGTATAACATCTTGGTTGGGGAAAATAAATCCCTGACTGTTGCTGGGGATAAATAATATGAATCTTCAATTTTGTTTAGAATGTCTTTGTTAGGGATTCCTGCCTTCTGTTTTGAGGATACTCCGCTTAGAATGTTTGACTTCTGCTTGGGTATAGAAGAGTTCAGGAACATATTTCATCACTCTACTAGGTAATTTAGTTCTTATATACCCTGAATTGGGGATAAAAGAGATAGATAACCTCCTGAGTTGTTGTCTGGATGAGTTTCCACTATGGATACCAACTCTTCTGTGGAGGACAAAGTTAAATGATATCTGACCCAGTTTTCAGATTCTGTAGCAACTCTCTGAGGATAGAAAACTTGACTATACTTTTCTGGAGGAGAGAATTCTACCGTGGATTTGCAGTAATAGAAGAAATGAACATTGTTAGGGAAATAAACCCTGCTGGGGAAATAAACCCTACTGGGGAAATAAACCCTGCTGGAGAGATAAACCCTGTTGGAGAGATAAACCCTGCTGGAGAGGAGAATTCTGCATGGGATTTTACAGTGTTAGAGAAATAGACTCCGCTGGAGAATTAGATTCCCGTAAATTATGCTGAGGGGATCATTTCTGATGGGAATTAGTATTCTGTAGGCTGTGCGGAGAAAGTTTCCACTATCTGTTGGGGAAATGGTCAAACTTCCTTGTACGCTAGGGGACTTATTGAGGAATGTATCTCTGTTGAGGATGAAGATAGCCTTATAGAGATAGCTTCATAGAGGTTGCTCTGTGGGAATGAGCTTGTGAAGACAAACACTGCAGGGATTCCTCTGTAGGGAATTGTGGACGACTTGAACATTATCCCAACTCTTAGAGTCTTTAGTAAATGCTTATTCTTGTTTTTATGCACACATTTGTTAACAGTAATCATATTCATATGCATATGATCGATCAATTTAGTCATTGGACGTTTTTGCAAACAAAACAGAGAAAGTAAAGCAATTTTGAATTTTAAAATTGATTTTGTATTAGAAGTTTGCCTATAAACATGCGTTTTATACGATGAGACAGAAATCCTAATAAGTGGAAATCGTAAAAAAATTGGAAAAAAGTACAAAGTAAAACAGAGAAAAATAACTATGTGGAAACGATCCCATCGAGTTTCAACTCTGCTATTGCCCATATATCTTCAAGCATCTCATCCCATGTTGTCTGTTTTCGGGCATACAATCTATATATATATATATATATATATATATATATATATATATATATATATATATATATATATATATATATATATATATATATATATATATATATATATATATATATATATATATATATATATATATATATATATATATATATATATATATCCCTAATTTTTTGCCAAATCCTTTTTGTTCGTCGGGATGCCCTTATTTTCGCCTAGGTCGGTCAACCTAGCGGGTCATTTTCATGCGTAGTATTTTTTAACATTGTCCGCGTTTACAAGGTGCAGAAAATCTCCATCGTCCATAGTGGTTTTTAACTATGTCCGCATTTACAAGGTGCAGAAAATCTCCATCGTCCATAGTGGTAAGTGTTGTACCCCAAAATTTTCCCTCTCATTTATCAAGACTTTTCTCACAAGATTTCTTTGACTCAAGACTGGATTAGGGTTTGGTCAGCTCAAGACATCTCATCATGCACTAATGACCCAAAATTAGGGTTTGAGGTTACACAAGGATTTTTGGAATATCAGTGCTTCATGTGACTTTCAAACATCATTATGGATCCCTAAGATCACTCTTGACAAGTTTCAAGCCTTGAACCACATTTTTGATCAATCAATTGGACAGTTGACCTAAAAATCAGTTGTATTGGGAAAAAGTCAACCATGGTCAATTTATAGTCAAACTTCATAATTTTTTATCAACATCAACATTTTAAACTTATATGTATCATTTGGTCAAGTTTGGATCATAATTCCTCAAGAAATTTGGTCAAATCACCAAAAGGGCAAAATGGTCAAAATTAGGGTTTTGACTGAGGAAGGGCAATTTCTGGTTTTTAACCTAAAAATGACCAATTGAGTTAAGGCATGATTTCAAGGATTCAATTACACCATCTTAACCTTATTACATGGCTCAAAACATTTTAATTTCATTAGATTGACAGATGAAATTTGCAGTCAACTGATCAAAAGTCAATTGTATACTGAAAAGTCAAACATTGACTTTTTGGTCAAAATCAAGTGCCAAGGGTCATAATTCATCAAAACATGTCCAAATATGAAACTTGTTCATCAAGAAACCCAAGTTTGAAGATTAGGGTTTGAATTTGAAATTTTTCTTAACTTAGAAAATTTTCTAAGTATAGAAAATTTCTTATTTTTTCTCAACTTTAGGCCACTTTTTCACCATGATGCATAATGATTCAAAGAAATTTCCCAACATGAAAGTTGTAGACCTCCATTAAATATACAACTTTGCTTCACATACTTTTCCCTAAAGATGCTTGGATCTCAAGATATAAATTTATGAATACATGGTCATGAACTAAATAACTTAGTAAAATTTTGCCCTAATTTAGGCAGGTTTTGGACCCAACTTCATGGAAAATTTTCACCTAGTGCCAAGAGGTATCTCAAAATGCATTTCAAAGATGAGTTATAAAGCACGTTGCAAGCTTTCCAAAATGTCCAATAACTCCTCAAGATCATTTTTGAGTAGGGAGAATCGAAGAGATGAAGTTGGAAATTTCTCACTTTTTGTCCAAGCCATTTCATGAAGAACAAAGTTGCAACCAGTACCTATGCTACTTAATCCATGCTTTACAGGTCCCAAACTTGTTCCTCACTCCTTAATTTAATGCTTACTCAGTTGACAAAGCTTTGATCCATGCCCTAGAGCCATTACCCAAGTTGCAATTCCATAAATGGCATAAAGTGACCATTGCCATTTTGGAAAAGCACAACTTTTGCTACTTTCCAATTCTTGAGCATTGCACCTGTCTCCGTTGTACATAAAAGTCTCACAGGTCTAAAGCAAATTGTACAAGCTGATACCAACCCTAAGAGAGAAAGTACAAGCATGGCAAGCATTGTCCCTTCACTTTACTTCAAATGCAAGAAAAGTGGCAAAAAGGCTAGAACTGGCACAACTGTTAGAGGGTTGACATGAAACCAATTCCATACTAATATACAAACATAATACAACTTAACACACGATTAGAAAAGGCATGAAACACTCCCAATCACAAAAACACCAGAAAATTGTCCAAACTTGCAGTTTTGGCATAAGCACACCAATCTCTCATTTGGCTCGTGCGTTTCCATTCTTGATTATCAAAACATCTTACCTACTTGACATCAAACCAATCCAGACCTTCATCCCTGTTCTGTAACCACTTCTCCATCATCTGCCATTTTTGTTTTCAAAGCTTGCAGGTTGACTTGGCCAAGGAGTTTCAGGCAGTTTCAGAGTAAGGCAAAGGTTGGAATACATCCAGGGAAGTTCAAGGAAGCTCAAGCAAACATCAGGCCTCCATCAAACTCACTTCAGTTCCATACACGATTTCAACTGAAGGAGGTAAAATCTCAACTTCTATCTCCTTGTACAGGCAACCATTGGCCACAATTTGTGAATAAAAATGTAGCCATCATTGCAACGAAACTGTACATATCTTCATCTTGCATTTATTTTACTTGAGTTGTGAGAATTTAGAACTTGAAGTTTCTGAAAATATTAGGTTTAAATTTAGGGCTGTTAAAATTCTTTCTGACCTTTGATTTTTAGTTCACATAACTCATATGATTGGAATCGTGAGTTCAAATACTACAACTTTCATGTTATGAGTTTTCATTTTCATGGAAGCATGAGAGAGTTACAGGATGTCTGGTCAAGCTTGAGGAAGAAGATGAAGTACAGGGCAAGGACTTGTTTTATGTTATATTATTTTTTCTTTCCTTAATACAACGGATGTATAGCCACCCCAGTGGCAAAGTAGCGCGTTGGTAAGACCCATGTCCTGGGTTTGAACCTGGGCGCTACTTTTGGTTTTCCATATTTTGCCATATTTCAGTTTTTGTGACTTTTTGCAGGTTTGGGCTTAGTTCCTTGGGCTTGGCATTTTTTACTAACATTGCGTCCAGTTTTGCTATATCACCCCCTGCCAACTTTTTATATTTTTTATTTTATTTGTTTTACTTTCATTTTTAATATATTAAATATTTTCGTTGATACATAAAAATCCTAAAAAATGTAAATTTCATAATATTGCATTTTTATTTTAGTTTAGTTTATTTTTCACATAGAAATATATTTTATTTCTAATATATACCATATATTTCCTTAATAAATTGTATAATATAATTAAGATATTTTGTTTAATTTATTTATTCCTTTTTTCATTCCATACTCATAAATATTTATTTTTGCATATATAAAAAAACTTTATCTTTTTATACAATATTATTTATTATTTTGATACAAAAAAATACATAAAAAATGATACGTATGAACTTCATTTTCTTTTAAAATAGAAATTAGGGTTAAGCCTCCCTTCTAAAAATTAGTTTCTTTTCCTTACATTTTAGATTTAGATTAAAATTTCTTTTAAATAAAAACAAAACAAAAATCTTTTCTTACATGTATATTATATTGCATACTTAAATATTGTATTTATTCTAATTCGTACAAATTCGATTTGGCTGTAATAATTTATTTAGGTTTACGTTCTTGCAAATCCCCATTCAAATCTGTATTCCCCCCTCCTATAAAATTGTTGTAATAGCTTAGTAATATTTACATTACGCAATTTACCGCTTTACATGTCATGATTAGTAATTAGGGTTTGTATGATAAGATCAAAACAAAGCAAAATAGAAAACCCTAAATACAAGATAGAACCAAAGCATGAAAATGATACACTTGCACACAAGCATCCTTATGGTTTCTCCAATTGGTTGCCTTATACAAAAATAAGCCATGTTACGCATGCAAAGTATCTTGGCAAAACAAACAAATATAAAGATCATAGTCCCTCGATGACGCTATCCAAAAAGTTGCCTTACAAAATGATCTTGGTCCCTCAAAATGCTAAGATACTTTGCAAACATTTCTAATCATGGTTATACGATGACCCACGCCCGTCCCGTTTACATCCAAAGATAGGTTTGCTTACCAAATCAATGGTAAGACAACAATGTCAAAGGAATAGAAAATGCACAAGAAAGACATTTGAGTAGGTAGATTACTTCTAAGTTACTTGCTCTATTTCAAAACAACTATCCTTGCTACTTTCAAAACAAACACACACATTTCAAAACATCTTACAATAATTGAAAACATTTTCAAAAAGACAAACATCTTTGTATACATTCTTACGAACGAGAATCATTACAAAGATTGCCTAAACGAATGGCCTCTTTTACAAAATACTTTCAAAACCACACAAAGCACAATTTCAAACAACAAAAGCAAGTGATCTAAGCAAATAACTAAGAGCCCATGGAAAACCAAGGATGAAAAGGGTGCTAATACCTTCCCTTTTCATAATCTACCCCCCGAACTCAAGAAAACATCTCAAAGGTCTTTCCTGTGCTTTTTCACCTTTCCTTTTGGATAAAAGAAAAGTCGGTGGTGACTCTTGCTAACCGCAACATTTGCGATAAAACGCAAAACCCTCAAGTCAGTTCTCCCAACGTATCACAGAACTGGCGACTCTGCTGGGGACTACTTATAGAAGTGGGGTTACCTTAAGGTTTTGATCAAATTTATTTGCTTACATTTGTTTGACTTGTTTGCTCTACATTATGCTTCTTTGTTTGGGTTTGAATCCTCCACCCGGATTTGGGAAACATTATAGGTAAATAGCAATACATTGTGGAAACTGTGTGGGGTATACCGACATGGTCTAAGCAATAGCTATGTTAGTGTGACATATTTGTGGGTACCATTAGCCTTTGAGTTAATCAAAGAGAATACGGGGCCACTAAGTGATGTCATGAAGCACTAATGAACTTCTAGAACCCTTTACTTGACCAACTTGGCCTTTAGGATGTAGTGAGATGACCGGCTTTGGTGCAGTCCGAAGTTGGTAGATACTCGATACTACACTCATTAAGGGTTGGTTTCTTGGGATATTTCGGTCGCCATTAAAGATGTTTGAGCTGAAATAATGACCAAGGAAACAATCTGGTGATATTGAGCTCCTTAGAACCCGGTTACTATTATTAGGACAGGTTGAGCCAACTAAACTTCAAGAGGGTACTTACCTATAAAACCCCATGCAAGCCTAAACTAAGAACTTTTTTGATTTTCTTGTATATGCATACTTGTACATAACATCATGGACATCATGAACATCATATGCATCCACTAACCATTTCAAGGATTTTGGAGATTCATCTTTGTTCTTGTTTTGTAGGATATGGATTCACTTCGCAGGAAAACTATCCAAATCAACCTTGTAAGAATTCCTCCACAACTCAAGGAGCTAGCTTCAAGGATCCCTGAGAACTCTCCATTCACCGAGAGGCATGGTTGTCTACTCAACTTGGTCACCTCCAACACAGAGGAGGATATGATGAAATTGCTCTTCCAGTTCTTTGATCCTTTGTATCATTGCTTCACATTTCCTGACTATCAGCTTGTGCCCACTTTGGAAGAATTCTCTCAACTCTTGAGGATTCCTATCCTCAATCAACTACCTTTCAACAGTACGGAAAGAGATCCAAAGCCAGAAGAGATTTCTCAAGCCCTGCACTAGCACTCATCTGATGTCACAACTCATTAGGAAATTAGAAGTGGTGTCAAAGACTTCTTAGAAAAATGTCTGTTTGAGAAGGCCCAAAGCTGTTGGAATTCCTTAGACTTGCAAGCATTTGAGGAAATTGTGGCTCTTCTTATCTACGGGATGGTCATGTTCCCCAATCCTGGCCAACTCATAGATGTAAGTGCCGTCAAAATCTTCATGTCACGCAATCTGGTGCCTACATTGCTAGGGGATATCCTGCACTCTTTTCACACTCGCACAATGAGGAAGAGAGGTGTCCTTATGTGTTTCACTCCTCTCTTGGCAAGATGGTTTATTTCTCATCTTCCCCAATCAGTTTTAAAGAATGAGCAAGGATTAAGGTGGTCACAAAGGTTAATGACGCTCAAACATTCAGATATTCATTGGTGCTCTCGATCCAAAGAGAATGTTATCATTGTTGCCCGTTGTGGGGAATTCCCTAATGTCCCTCTACTTGGCATTAGGGGATGCATCACATACAACCCATGCTTAGCTCTAATAAATTTTGGGTATGCCCGAAGGTATGGCCCACATGAGATACTGATTCAAGGCTTGGTATTCGACTACGACAACGACGATCAAGGTCTTCGCCAGAGATTCATCCAAGCTTGGAGGATGCTAAACAATGTGGATAGCAAGACTTTGGGACATAAGAATTCCATCCCTCTTGAGCCTTACCTCAAGTGGGTACGAACCCGCACTCAAAATCTTATGATGCCTTATCCTTCCATTCTCCCGGTGATCATTGAGCCTGTTAAGGAAGGAGAAGTTCCATACACTATCCTAAATCCTGACATGTCTGCATCTCTTGAAGACCTACAAAGGGATTGGATACAACTCAAAGGAGAGCGATATACTTTCGAAGCCCAATTCTACGTAAGCGAGAAGAAGGTTTTGGAACTCACTAGGCTACTTCATGAGGAGCAGACTCTAAATGCCTACATAGCACCAAAGAGGATGCGCACTACTTTTTTATCTTAGAGTGTGGTATTATTTTTCCCAAGGGGCATTGATGTACTCAAACTCTATCTTATTAATATAATGTGTGTTTCTTTTCGTTTAAAACAAATTTGAATCTTTTAAAATCCTTAAAAACATTACATATGCACATATCATTCATCATAACATAAACAGGTCTTTTGCAACAAGTTTCCTCATCTCTCTATTGTTTATTTCAGTAAGATGGATCTCGAACAGACAGTCAAAGATCTTCAGGCTCAAAACATGCAGTTTCAACAGCTACTCATGACCCTAGCCAAGGGGCAAGATGAGTTGAAGACTCTGTTAGCTGAAGAAAGAAAGAAGAAAACAAAGAAAGCCACTGGGGTTTTGAACATGGGGAGAAGGTTTCAGGGACAAACTAGAAGAACCTTGAATTTCGCAACCACTTCCGGGGAAGGAGAAGGAAAAGGAAAAGAAACAGTGGTTCCGTCAGAATGTGAAGAGGAGGAAGAAGAGGAAGACTACTCTAAGGAACAGTACCCTCCGGCTGATGATAAGTTCAGACATCTTGAAGAGAATTTGAGCGCTATGGAAATACAAAGGGTACCAGGTCTAGACTTTGAAGAATTGGGGCTAGTGTCGGGGATTGTGATCCCACCAAAGTTCAAAGTGCCGTTGTTTTCAAAATATGATGGGGTGTCATGTCCTAAAATGCACCTCCGATCATACGTGAGAAAGATTCAGCCGCACTCTACCGATAAAGACCTGTGGGTGCATTTTTTCCAAGATAGTTTATCCGGAACAACTCGATTGGTTTTACCAATTAGAAAGGGTCGACGTCCATAACTGGGAAGACCTTTCCGCAACCTTCTATAAACAATACCAGTATAATTCAGATTTGGCGCCTACCCGTACTCAACTTCAGAGTATGGCTATGGCTTCAAATGAGGGTTTCAAAGATTACACGCAGAAATGGAGAGATCTAGCTGGGAGAGTGCAACCCCCTCTGTCTGAAAGGGAGTTGGTGGATATGTTCTTAGGCACTCTATCGGGCCCTTTCTTCAACCATTTGATTGGGAGCTCATCTGCTGGATTTACTGAGTTAATACTAACCGGAGAGAGGGTGGAAGCTGGCATAAAAAGTGGAAAGATTCATAAAGACTCATCTGCCTCTACAGTTGTGAGAAAGCCTTTCACTGGAAAGAAGGAGGTATCTGTTGTTTATCCATAAATAAACCAAGGGAGAGTTGAGCGCCGACCAATGGTAGGGGTCGTTATGATCCCAAAGCCTACATCTGATTAACCAAGGAGTAATCAACCAAGGGTGGAAAGGCCAGTCCGGAAATTCACCAGAATTAATATGACTCTAGCCCAGGTCTTACCATATCTTCTGAAATCTAATCTGGCAACTTTAAAAGAAGCTCCAAAGAATCCCAACACGGCGTCCCCTCATTATCACCCAAATACCAGATGTGCATATCATTCTGAAAGTCCGGGTCACGACACTAACAACTGTTGGGCTTTGGAAAACAAAATTCAAGACCTTATAGATGCAAAAGAGATTGAGTTTGATGCACCCAAGAAACCAAACGTCATTTCCGCTCCTAAGCCTAGGCATGGTCACAACGCCAATGCTATCGAAGAAGATTTGTTTGTTACCACAGTGGATGAACTCTTGACTCCGCTCCCAATCATTAAGATAAATTTGTTGAAAGCTGGTATATTCCCAGGTTGTAATGAAGACTGCCATCTTTGCTTATCCTCACCAATTGGTTGCCCCCTGTTGAAGACAGGCATTCAACGCTTGATAGACCACCAAGAGATTCTGTTTGAAAATGCTCATGTTTCACCTGTTCCTGTTGAAGACGTTTCAATCATAACCATCTCCGCCAATCCTTCAAGGGTCCCCAAAAGACCTGTTAGGATTACATCGGTTCCAAAGACTACTCTTCTTATAATCACAATGCCCGGGCTGGTCCCGTATGAATCAGACAAAATAGTACCATGGAATTACGATGGAGAAATCTACTACTATGGTATCAAACAAGATGGGCTGATCGCCGAAGAAATGAACTCTGAAGAAGAGGATTCCAACATTAGAAATATTTCCGGAACCAGTAAGATTACCCGTAGCGGTAGAATCTTCTCTCCAGAGATTTCCCCTCCAAAGGCAGTTTTTAGACCCGTGGTTATTCCGAAGATTACCTTTGTACCAATAACCATACATGCAAGTGCTCCTACCGACAAAGACGACACGATCCCTGCTGTCATCCCTACCAACACTTCTACTGCTGAAAATCGAGGAAAAGTATTCAAGAAGAGCCTGTCCGGATGAAGGCTCAACCACTGGCTATCCCCTAAACCTCCAAGAAGGAAATGGAGGAGATACTGAGGATAATAAAGAAGAGTGACTATGACGTGGTTAAACAGTTGGGGAAAACTCCCTCCAAGATCTCCATCATGGCATTGCTTCTGTGTTCTGAGGCACATGTGAAAGCTCTGGTGAAGTTTCTGAAGACAGCCCATGTGCCACAAGAGACGTCTACTGATCAATTCCAAGATTGTGTGGCCAGTTTGACAGTTGATAATGGCCTAGGCTTCTCTGATGCTGATTTGACACCAAGAGGAAGAAAGCACAACGAGGCATTACATGTTTCTGTGGAGTGTAGAGGAACGACTCTGGCCCATGTCTTGGTGGACACAGGCTCATCTTTGAATGTTTTACCGAAGAAAGCTCTCGACAGATTAGATTGTGAAGGGCTGACATTGAAACCCTGTAACATAGTTGTGAGAGCATTTGATGGCTCAAAGAGAATGTTCCACGGGGAGGTGGATATTGTTGTACCCCAAAATTTTCCCTCTCATTTTATCAACATTTCTCATCACAAGGCCCTTGGAACTCAAGATCAAGCTAGGGTTTGCTCTGCTCAAGACACCTCCTTGCACTGTTGACCTAAATTAGGGTTTGAGTTTGCACAAGGATTTTTTGACTTACAAATGCCCAAAGTGACTTTCATACTTCATGTTGGACTCATAAGTTTGTCCATACCAAGTTTTAAGCCTTGAATCAAATTTGTGCCTAGTCAATTGGACAGTTGACCTAGAAATCAGCAATATTGGGGAAAAAGTCAACTGTGGACAATTTACAGTCAAACCTCATGAATTTTGACCCACATCAACATTATGAACTCATATGAACCATTTGATCAAGTTTGAACCACAACTCCACAAGAAATTTGATCAGATCACCAAAAGGGCAAAATGGTTATTTTTAGGGTTTTGATTGTACAAAGGCAATTTTTGACTGTTTGACCTAGCCAATGGCAAATTAGGCTCAACCATGGACTCAAGGACTCAATGGCATTATCTTGACCTATACAACAAGGTCAAAAGATCTCAAATGCATAGGATTGACAGATGAATTTTTCAATCAACTAATCAAAATTTGACTGTACACTGAAAAGTCAAACTTTGACTTTTTGGTCAAAATCATGTGCCAAGGGTCATTTTTCATCAAGATATGTCAAATTATGAAACTTGTTCGTCAAGAAACCCAAAATTGCAAATTAGGGTTTGAAATTGAAAATTTTCATAACTTACAAATTTTCTAAGTTATAAAATTTTCTTAATTTTTCCTAACTTTGTCCCACATTTTCACCATGATGAAAATGGATTAAAACAAAACTTATAACATGAAAGATGTATTCCTCCACAAAGTCTACAACTTTTATTCACAAAGTTTTCTCAAAAGAATCTTGGATCTCAAGTTATGATTTTTGGAACAAGGGTCCCTAAAACTTTTAACTTACAGAAATTTTGCCCTAGTTTAGGCAGGATTTTGACCCATCTTCTTGGACATTTTTCACATACTTCCACTTGGAGTCTCAAGTTTCATTTCAAATATGGATTATATGGCATGTTGCAAGCTTTCCAAATTGTCCAAGAACTCCTCAAACACATTTGTGGTTAGGGAGAATCGAATGCTTGAAGTTGGAAAAAACTCACTTTGTATCCATGGAAAATACATGTTCACTCAAGTGGCATTTTCAAACCAGCATGCTTTGTACTAGTTTTCAGGCGTCTAAACCAATTCACTCTCCTTAATTTAATGAAAATCCATCAGTCTAAGCATTTGTTTTGTCCATTTGGGCATTGTACACAAAACTAAGCCTTAAGTAGAAAAAGGCACATTTCCATTCTTGAAAAGTTATGCTTTATGTCAAACCATGATCTTTGAAGCATAGGGCCATATCTCAGAAGCCAAATCAAATCCACAAATTCCAGCAGCCAAGAGGATTGTGTGCAGCATATTAGATGGCTTGTACAGGCCTGTAGGGAGAACTTACACATTCTTGCTTCACAAAGAAGAAAACTGGCAAAATCCTCCCAACTTGAAAACTAGCCATTGTTAGCTTAGACAAAGATTGCAAACATATTTCACACAACCCTTTGAGCAAGAAACACGAGGGTTTGAGCCTCAAAACCTCCCATAGCCAGAAATCACTCTTCTTTGGCAAAACAGGGCAGGTGCTGCAACTTGAGTGCCATAGCTCATTTGGCTCGTGCATTTTGCTCCTTTTTGCTTCAAACACCTTCCACTCAACTCACTCAAGCTATCCCAACCCACCATTGCCAACTGTAACTCCATTTACAGTTTTCACCATTTTCATTTCAAGCTTATGCAGGTTGAGTTCTAGAGGTTGATTCAGGGACATTCAAGGCAAGCTAGCTATTGGAAAAGATCAAGTAAAGTTCAGGCAAGCTACCAGACACCTCAAAACTTGTTGAGAAGCACTGCATTACCCTACTCGAATCCAACTTAAACAGGTTTTTTTCACTTTCTATCTCTCTATTTAGGAACATTTAGCCTTAGGTTTATGAATAAAAAATGTAGTGTTCATTGCTATGAAGTTGTACATATGCTCAGTTTTCATTTATATTAAGTGTGCTAGGAGAATTTCATCCATGAATATGCTGAAAAAGTTAGGTCAGATTTTGGGACCAGAGAAATTCTCTCTGGTGTTTGAGAGTTAGGATTAATGCTTTATATGGTTAGAATCGTATTAAAATTCTCTACAAGTTTGATGTTGTGAGTTTTGGCAAAAGATCACGTTTCCAGGATATCCAAGTTTGAACCAGGCGCGCGCGCGTTTGACAATTGCTGGAGGAAGAAGATGAAGTTGGCTTGGGCTGGGCCTGGCCAGTTTTGCTTCTAACACCCCTCTTTTCAGTTTCACACCCCCTGGCCCAATTTCTTATATTTTTGCATTTTTGAATTTTTGTTTTCTTTTATGACTTTGTTATTTTATTTCCAAATATAATAAATGCTCAAAAATATTTTCTTTTTTTTTTAATTTATTTGGCATTTTATTCTAATTTTTTCTAATATTAAAAGTATTTAAATATTCTTTTATATTACTAAGACTTGAAAAATATTTACATTTTATACTTTTATTTTTGTTCTTTAATCTTATTTATATTAAAAATATTTTCTTGAATATATTTTATTTTGTACATATCTTATTTTATTTTTGTACATATTTAATTTGATTAATATACACATAATAAACATATATACTCTTATTTTATTAAAATGCTTAGAATAAAAACACAAAAATATTATATTTTATTATTATTATTATTATTTATACTAAAAAACACCTTTTTTAAGTATATTTCATTTTTGTAAATATTAATATATTTTTTATACAAATAATATATAGTATTTATTTCTTAAAGAAATTAGGGTTTCATACCCTTAAAACAAATGAAATTAATCTTTTTTTTATTTATTTATTTCTTTATACTTTTTACATTAAAAATACTTTTGCATACATGAACAAACAAAAATTCTTTTTTGCATAATACATATTATTTAATATTTATTTAACTTGTTTATTTAAATATTGTGCATTTAAATATTCATGCAATGAGATTCAATTTGGATGTAATAGTAAATTAGGGTTTATATTTCTTGTCAAATACCCCTCATTCAAAATTGTACCCCCATCCCCATAATCATGATGTAATAGCTTAGAACTTTAAATTCTTGCATCTTACGCTTTCAATTATGCCATGATTAGAGAATTAGGGTTTGTATGCAAAATCAATCAACAAATAGTTTGACCTAATCGAAGACAAAAATGCATGAAAATTAAACACAATACACACTTGCACCCCTAGGGTTACAATCCACTTGTTGCCTTCAAAAATGGGCCATGGTATGCATGTTAGGTACTTTGGCAAAACAAAACAAAACAAAAGATCATAGTCCCTCGATGACGCTATCTTGCTTGCCTAAACAAAAATGATCAAGTCCCTCAAGAAAAATTGCCAAAGATACTTGACACAATTGCTATCATGGTCTATACGATGACCCGCGCCAGTCCCGTTTAACATCCTAACACAAGGTTGCTCACCAAATGCAATGGTGAAACAACACTGTTAAAAGGGTTAAAAACATAAGAAAGATCTTTGAGTAAAATAGGATAGATAACTCTTAGTTACTTGATCAAAAAGCTTGCAAAAACATCCTTGCTATTTTCAAACACACTTCACAACACAATTTCAAAACATTTCCCAAATCAACTTTCAAAACATTGAAATCTTTTCAAAAGACAAAAACACCTTTGTATACATTCAAACAAGAATAATTACAAAGGTTGCCACAACGATGGCCTCTTTTCAAAACATCTTTCAAAACCACACACAAAGCACCATTTCAAACAATTGAAAAACACCATTTCAAACAATTGAAAAGCAAAGCAAGTGATCTAAACAAGTAACTAAGATACCATGGATAACCATGGATGAAAAGGGTGCTTGGACCTTCCCTTTTCATAATCTACTCCCCGAACCTAAGAAAACATCTCAAAGGTCTTTCATGTGCTTTTTGACCCTTCCTTAGGATAAAATAAAAAGTCGGTGGCGACTCTTGCTAAACCGAAACATTTACAAACACAAACACAAAACCTCAAGTCAGTTCTCCCACCGTATCACAGAACTGGCGACTCTGCTGGGGAATTAAAATCTTTAAAAGTGGAGTAACCTTAGGGTTTAGATCACCCTTTGCATGCTTATCTTGTTTGCTTTGTTTACTTTACATTTGGTTCTCTTGTTTGGGTTTTGAATCCTCCACCCGGATTATTGGGAAACATTCATAGGTAAATAGCAACACGTTGTGGAAACTGTGCGGGGTATACCGACATGGTTGAAGCAATATCTATATTAGTGCGACATATTTGTGAGTACCGGTAGCCTTTGAGTTAATCAAAGAGAATAGGGGGCCGCTGAGTGATGTCATGAAGCACTAATGAACTCTTAGAACCTTACTTGACCATCTTGGCCTTTCTTAGGGGTAGTGAGATGACCGGCTTTGGTGCAGTCCGAATTTGGTAGATACTCGATACTACACTCATTGAGGGTTGTTTTCATGGAATATTTTGGTCGCCAGTTAAGTGGCTAAACCAAAACAATGAACATAGAAAATAATCCAGTGATATTGAGCTCCTTAAGAACCCGGTTACTATTTATAGGACATGTTGAGCCAACTAACTTCAAGAGGGTACTTACCTATGAAACCTCATGCAAGCCTGAAACTAGGATCTTGTGTGACTTGTTTGTACATGTACTTGTGCATACATCATGAACATCATAAAGCATCATATGCATCCACTAACCATTTCAAGGGTTTGGATCTTCATCTTTGTTCTTGTTTTGTAGGTCATGGAATCTCTTCGCAGGAAAACAATTCAAGTCAACCTTGTGAGAATCCCTCATCAACTCAAGGAGCTTGCTTCCAAGATTCCAGAGAATTCTCTCCTCAGTGAAAGACATGGTAGACTTCTCAACTTGGTCAACTCCAACATTGAAGAAGACATGGTGAAAGTTCTCTTCCAGTTCTTTGACCCCCTACACCACTGTTTCACATTCCCTGATTACCAACTAGTACCTACTTTGGAGGAATTTTCTCAACTCCTGAGGATTCTTATTCTCCATCAACTACCCTACAACGGTACGGAGAAAGAACCAAAGCCTGAAGATGTTGCTCAAGCCTTACACTTGCAACCATCTGATATCAAAGGTCATTGGGAAATCAGAAGTGGTGTCAAGGGTTTCTTGGCAAAGTTTCTGTTTGAGAAGGAACAAGACTGCTGGAATTCTCTAGATCTACAAGCTTTTGAAGAGATTGTGGCACTCCTCATCTATGGGTTGGTCTTGTTCCCAAACCCTGATCAGCTTATAGATGTGAATGCTGTCAATATTTTCATATCTCGGAATCTTGTACCTACATTGCTTGGGGACATCCTACACTCATTTCACACACGAACAATGAGGAAAAGAGGTGTTCTCATGTGTTGTACTCCTCTTCTAGCAAGGTGGTTTATTTCTCACCTTCCCCAAACAGTTTTGAAGAATGAGCAGGGTTTAAGGTGGTCACAACAGTTGATGACCCTCACACATTCTGATGTACATTAGTGTTCTCGGTCCCAAAAAAATGTCATCATCATTGATCGTTGTGGAGAATTCCCTAATGTCCCATTACTTGGCATTAGGGGAGGCATTACCTACAACCCCTGTTTAGCTTTGAGGAAATTTGGGTATGCCCGAAGGGATGGCCCTCATGATATGTTGATCCCTGACCTAGTTTTTGACTTCGACAACGATGCTCAAGGACTTCGACAAAGGTTCATCAGAGCTTGAAGGATGCCCAACAAAATAGATAGTAAGACACTGGGGCACAAGAATTCCATCCCCCTTGAGCCTTACCTCAAGTGGGTATGAACCCGCGCCCAGAGTCTTATGATGCCATACCCTCACATTCTCCCCGTGATCAAAGAGCCTGTTATGGAAGGAGAGGTTCCATACACCCTCCTACATCCAGACATGCCAACATCATTGGAAGAATTACAAAAGAGTTGGATCCAGCTCAAGGAAGAACGGAATACTTTTGAAGTCAGCTTCTATGCTAGTGAAAAGAAGGTTTTGGAGCTTACCCGTTGACTTCATGAGGAGGAAACTATCAACACTTACATCGCGCCAAAGAGGATGCGCAATGTCTTTTTACATTAAGACTTTTGTAATATTTTGCCCATGGGGCATTTATATACTAACAAATTTCTTCTTAATATGACGTGTGTTCTTTTTGTTTGCAACAAATTTGAATTTTCTGAATCCTTGAATGCATTACATGAATAACATATCATTCATCATATGCATAAACAGGTCTTCACACCAGGTTTCCTTATCTTTCTGCTGTTTATTTCAGCAAGATGGATTTGGAGCAGACGGTTAAGGATCTGCAAGCACAGAATTCGCAATTCCAGCAACTCCTCATGACCTTAGCAAAGGGTCAAGAGGACTTAAAAGCACTATTGGAGAAAGAGAGGGAACTTGAAAGGAAGAAAAAGAAAAGAGTTGGGGTAGCCACTATGGGAAGGATATTTGAGCATCAGGCTAGGAGAGTTCTGGAATTCCCCTCGACATCTGACGAAGGGGTTAGTAAAGGAAAAGGCGCTGCAATGCCTTCTGAATCTGAAGCTGAAGAAGGAGAAGAGGAAGAGGATGAAGATTACTCTGAACAACAATATCCCCCTGCGGATGATAAGTATAAAAATCTTGAGGACCGGTTGGAAGCCATGGAGTTGCAAAGGGTACCTGGTTTAGATTTCGAAGAACTAGGGTTGGTCGCTGGGATCGTCATTCCTCCCAAGGTCAAAGTACCTACTTTTGCCAAGTATGACGGTTTTTCCTGTCCAAAGATGCATCTGAGATCCTACGTTAGAAAAATCCAACCCCACTCATCTGATAAGGATCTTTGGGTCCATTTTTTCCAAGATAGTTTGCCAGGCACACAATTGGACTGGTTTTATCAACTTGAGAGGTCGGATGTTCATAACTAGGAAGATTTAGTTGTTGCTTTCTACCGACAATACCAATACAACGCTGATTTAGCGCCTACTCGTACTCAACTATAAAGTATGGGTATGGCTTCTAATGAGGGATTTAAGGAGTACGCCCAGAAGTGGCGGGATTTGGCTGGAAGGGTGCAGCCACCTTTGTCGGATAGAGAGCTGGTTGACATGTTTTTAGGGACTCTGTCTGGTCCGTTCTTCAATCACTTGATCAAGAGTTCATCTGCCGGATTCACCGAATTAATTCTGACCGGTGAAAGGGTCGAGGCTGGTATTAAAAATGGTAAAATTCAGAAGGATGCCTCCGCTTCCACTGCTATTAAGAAGGCCTTCCCAGCTAAGAAGGAAGTTTCTTCTATTCATACCCAGAGAAACCAAGGGAGAACATAGCGCCGACCAACGGTGGGGGCTGTGATGATCCAAAACTCTTCAACTGACCAACCTCAAAACAATCAACCGAGAGTTAATCAGCAAAGGATAGAAAGGCCACAACGGCAATTCACCCGAATCAACATGACATCGGCTCAAGTCCTCCCTCATTTGTTAAAACTGAACCTTACCAACTTGAAGGAAGCGCCAAAAAACCCTAATACCTCCTCTCCTTATTATCACTCCAATGCAAAATATGCATATCACTCTGACAGTGTAGGGCATGATACCAACAACTGTTGGGCTCTTAAGAACAAGATACAAGACCTGATAGACGCCAAGGAGGTAAAATTCGATGCGCCCGAAAATCTGAATGTGATTTTTTCCCCAATGCCCAAGCACGGCCATAATGCCCATGCCATTCTGGAAGATCTTCATGTTACCACTGTTGATGACCTTTTGAATCCGTTACTTGTGATTAAAGTGAATTTGATGAAAGCCGGAATATTTCCAGGCTGTGGAAAAGACTGTTACTTTTGCTCAAACTTGCAAGCTGACTGCCCACTGTTGAAATCAGGCATCCAACGCCTGATGGATACCCAAGAGATCCTCTTTCAAAAGACTCCTATTGATATTATCACTCATGTTACTCCTGCTACCTTTGATACTACAACCAATGACATTTCCATAATAACCATCTTCGACGATCTTTCCAAGACCTGCAAAAGGCATGTTAAGGTCACGCCTGATCTTAAGTTTGTGCCGTTGAAAATCACCATGCCGGGGCCTGTCCCGTATAAATCTAACAAGACGATACCATGGAACTAAGGGGGAGAAATCTTCTACCATGGTATCAAGCAGATTGAATCAGTCCAAGAGAATTTCGATGATGAAACCCCTAATATAGGGAATATTGCGGGAACGAGCAAGATAACTCGTAGCGGAAGGATATTCTCTCTGGAGATTGCTCCTTCACGAGCATTTTTTGGACCCTCGAGATTTTCTGTGCCTGTTAATCCATCTGTACAAAGCCCGGTAATTGAAGAACTTGATGCTCCCGAAGCTGGACCTTCTGATGTTGCTACCAAAGGTAAGGGGATACTAGAAGCGTCTGTCAGGATGAAGGCTCAGATTGTGGTAATCCCCGAGACCACCCAGAAAGAGATGGAAGAAATCTTAAAGATAATCAAAAAGAGCGACTACGATGTTGTGGAGCAGCTAGGGAAAACCCCTTCCAAAATCTCCATGTTGGCTCTCCTACTCTGCTCTGAGGATCATGCTAAGGCCTTAATCAAATTTCTCAAGACGGCACACGTGCCTCAAGAAACTTCCGCTGACCATTTTCAAGAGTGTGTGGCTAGCCTTACTGCTGATAATGGTCTTGGTTTTTCCGATGCTGATTTGACCCCTAAGGGAAGAAAACACAACGACGCGCTGCATGTCTCAGTAGAGTGCAGAGGAACCACACTTGCCCATGTCCTAGTGGACACCGATTCATCTTTGAATGTGCTACCGAAGAAGGCGTTGGACCGATTGGACTGTGAAGGTTTGACCCTAAAACCCAGTAACATCGTTGTTAGAGCCTTCGACGGTTCTAAGGGGATGGTCCATGGAGAAGTGGACATCCCAATCAAAGTGGGTACAAAAATTTCAACTCTACTTTTTATGTGATGGACATCCGTCCTTCATATTCATGTTTGTTGGGAAGGCCGTCGATCCATAATGCTGGGGCAGTCACTTCCTCTTTGCACCAAGTGCTGAAGTATCTAGTTCAGGGTAAGATCATAACAGTTCACGGTGAGGAAGAGTACATGATAAGTCACCTCAACTCCTTCCGCTATGTGGAGTTGGATGGCGAGTTCATAGAAACGCCTTTCCAACATTTTGAAGAGGTTCCTCTCGAAGTCGCAGTTGCAAAGACAATGGCTGATGTTCCTATCATTTCCAAGCCTGTGTCTCGGATGGCATGCCTCAAGGATGTGGAGGCTGTAATTAAAGAAGGAAGGAGTACAGTGTGGGGGCAACTACCTGAGTTTTCTCACAAGACAGACAAGTTTGGACTAGGTTTTACTGCTGCTAGCCAGAAAGCTGTGCGTCGCTCCCGGGCTGGAGGACCACCCGTAAAAATCACTCGCCATGGAATTAATGCCTTAGAGGATGTTGATGAAGAAGACAACTTTGAAGATTGGATCTTTCCAACCGTCGAAGGAGGTTTAAGCAACTGGGAAGCGAAAGACTTCGTTCCCATCACTTTCATCAACCAGTAATTTATCTTTGAACAATTTCCTATTTTGGTCTGTAATAATCAAACAATTCGTACACTATTTTCACCTTATGCCTTACCCGGGGCATATAGGTCCATTTATAAGGGCTTGATTTCTTCATTATCATATGCCATTTTTAAGTGAATCATTGGACATTTTCATCTATAAATTGTTGTGTTCATTTTCTTTCCTTTTACATTTTGTTTTGTTTAAGGATGGATATCCCTTACACACACCCACACTCACAAAATGCAGGTATCCATCCACTCCGGATTCCATGAGTGACTTTTCTGCTTTAGCCTTCGGTGACTCTGAAGATTTGGTCAATCATGCCGAGTACGAAGGTGATGAAGACTGTGAAGTGCCTGGAGAGTTAGCCAGACTTTTGCAACAAGAAGAGAGGGCTATTATGCCCCATGAAGAGTTGCTAGAAACCATCAATCTGGGAACAGAGGAAGACAAGAAAGAGGTTAAGGTGGGTGCCAACCTAGAGCCAAGTGTCAAAGAGCGTCTAGTTCAGCTACTAAATGAATATGTTGAGATCTTTGTCTGGTCCTATGAAGACATGTCGGGACTAGATACAGATATTATGGTTCATCGTCTCCCTACAAGAGAAGACTGTCTACCTATCAAACAAAAGGTCCGCCGGATGAGGCCCGACATGTCTGAAAAGATCAAAGCTGAGGTGATGAAGCAATTCAATGTTAGCTTTCTGGTTGTTACTTCCTATCCACAATGGGTTGCTAACATTGTGCTCGTGCCTAAGAAGGACGCAAAGTCAGAATGTGTGTGGACTACAGAGATTTAAACAGGGCTAGCCCTAAAGATGATTTTCCACTACCACACATTGACATCTTGGTTGACAACACAGCTCAACACAAGGTATTTTCCTTCATGGATGGAATCTCGGGATACAACCAGATCATAATGGCCCCCGAAGACATGGAGAAGACTACTTTTGTTACGTAGTGGGGGACCTTCTGCTACAAAGTGATGCCATTCGGACTGAAGAATGTCGGGGTAACCTATCAGCGAGCCATGGTAGCTTTATTTCATGATATGATACATCATGAGATCGAAGTCTACGTAGACGACATGATAGCCCGTTCACAGACAGAAGAAGAACACCTTGATCATCTGCAAAAGCTGTTTGTCAGATTGAAGGAGTATAAGCTCAGACAAAACCCTAGCAAGTGCACTTTTGGAGTCAGGTCTGGTAAACTTTTGGGATTTATCGTCAGCAACAAAGGCATTGAGGTTGATCATGCTAAAGTCAAAGCTATACAAGAAATGCCTGCCCCCCGCACTGAAAAGGAGGTTAGAGGTTTCTTGGGACGCTTAAACTATATTGCAAGGTTCATCTCTCACCTAACATCTATCTGTGAGCCAATCTTCGAGCTGTTGAAGAAATATCAGGTGGTTGAATGGAACAATGATTGTCAAGTTGCTTTTGATAAGATCAAGGAGTATTTGCTGGAACCTCATATCCTGATGCCGCTAGTCGAAGGAAGGTCGTTAATCATGTACCTAATTGTTTTGGATAACTCAATAGGGTGCGTATTGGGCCAACATGACGAGTCTGGCCAAAAAGAGCATGACATTTATTACCTTAGCAAAAAGTTTACCGACTGTGAGACTCGCTACTCATTGCTCGAGAAAACTTACTGCGCTTTGGTATGGGCTGCTCGCCGGCTAAGGCAGTATATGTTGACACATACCACTTTGCTGATTTCTAAAATGGATACGATTAAGTATATCTTCGAGAAGCCTGCTTTATCTGGAAGAATCGCTAGATGGCAAATGATCCTGACTGAGTATGATATCCAGTATACTACCCAAAAAGCTATAAAGGGGAGTGTACTAGCTGACCATCTAGCTCATCAAGCCGTCGAAGATTACCAATCTATGAGGTTCGACTTCCCTGATGAGGACATTATGACATTGGACAACATTGAAGGTAACGGACTGTATGACGGACCTGAACAAGGATCCCGATGGACCCTGTACTTTGATGGTGCTTCAAATGCACTTGGAAAAGGTATCGGTGTGGTACTTAATTCTCCAGAAGGTTGCCACACACCTTTTACTGCTGGACTCTGCTTCAGCTGTACCAACAACATGGCCGAATATGAAGCTTGTATCTTTGGTCTCAAGGCTGCTATTGACTTGGGAATCAAATCTTTGGTCGTATTGGGAGACTCAGCTTTGGTTATCAGTCAAATCAAAGGAGAGTGGGATACTAGACATCCTAATCTTATCCCATACAAAGAACATGTCCTGACATTGTTGCCTCATTTCGAGCAGATTACCTTTGAGCACTTCCCGCGAGAAGAAAATCAGCTAGCCGATGCTCTGGCTACAATGTCTTCCATGTTTAAACTCAACTGGGATAATGAGGCTCCCTAAATCACCATCGAGCGAATGGGCGAACCTGAACACTGTCATGAGATTAATACCGAAGAAGTAGTTGAACAACCCTGGTTTCATGAAATCAAAAGGTATCTCCAGAATCGAGAATACCCTGAAGGAGCTTTCGTCAATGACAAAAAGTTCTTAAGGAGATTTGCTGCCAAGTTCTTCCTAAGCAATGGTATCTTATATAAGCGCAGCCATGATTGTGTTCTACTTCGTTGTGTGGACAAGGTTGAAGCAGAGTTGATCATGACCGAAATACATAGCGGCACATTTGGTACCCACTTAAGTGGACATACGATGGCTAAGAAGATTCTAAGGGCAGGCTACTATTGGTCTACCATGGAAGCTGATTGTCATCAACATTCCCGTACTTGTCACAAATGTCGAGTCTATGCTGACAAGGTACATATTCCTCCAGTTCCTCTCAATGTTTTACCAGCTCCTTGGCCATTCGCGATGTGGGGAATCGACATGATTGGAGAGATTAAGCCCAAAGCATCCAATGGACATCGCTTCATCTTGGTCGCTATTGATTATTTTACCAAGTGGGTCGAAGCAGCTTCCTACGCCTCAGTTACAAAGAATGTGGCTGCCCGCTTCATCAAGAAGAATCTCATATGCCGGTATGGTATCCCCGACAGGATTATCACGGACAACGGTACAAACCTAAATAACACTGTGATCACCGCTCTATGCGAGCAGTTCAAGATTCAACATCACAATTCATCTCCCTATCGACCAAAGATGAACGGTGTTGTTAAAGCCGCGAACAAAAATATCAAGAAGATCATTCAAAAGATGACAGTCACCTACAAGGACTGGCATGAGATGTCACTGTTTGCTTTGCACAGATATCGTACCACGGCGCGTACTTCAACAGGGGCAACCCCCTTTTCTTTGGTATATGGCATGGAGGTTGTTTTACCTATGGAAGTTCAGATTCCTTCCTTGAGGATTATGAAGGATGTTGGTCTAAGTGAAGACGATTGGATTCAGACCCGGCTTGATCAACTTAATCTAATCGACGAGAAACGACTTACTGTTGTTTATCATGGTCAGACGTATCAAAAACGGATGATCAAGGCTTTCAACGAGAAAGTCAGATGTCAGGTATATCAAGTCGGAGATATTGTAATCAAGCGGATCATCTTGCCGCAAATTGATCCCAAGGGCAAGTGGACTCCTACTCTCGAAGGACCATTTGTGATCAAGAACATCTTTTCTGGTGGGGCAATGATTCTGACCACCATGGACGGCGACGACTTTTCGCACCCTGCGAACGCATGCATAGTCAAAAGATACTACGCATAAAACGACCCAACAAGTTGAAAACCCGAAAGGGCGACTTGGGCAAAAATGGGCATCCCGGTGAATCGAAAACCCGAAAGGGCAGTTCAGGCAAAAATTAGGGATAAATAAAAAATCTGTACACCCGGCAAGTTGAAAACCCGAAAGGGCGACTTGGGCAAAAAAGGGTTTCCCGGTGGATCGAAAATCCGAAAGGGCGGTCCAGGCAAAAGTTAGGGAATTAAAGCGTATGACTATGTCTCGTCGGATCACTTTAAGAACAATCTCTTCACCAACAAGCTCCAAGCTTATGATCAATCCAATCATCCACGGGCGAAGTAACGAATGGACAAAATACTCAGAGTTGTGAAGGCTATAGCAGAATGGGAACCCCATGGAATTGTTACATATAGCCATCTTTCTTTTGTATAAATTTTTCTCAATTTTTACGACAACATTCTCTTACTAGGATGTCTGTCTCCTTTGTACAAAAATACTTACAAAAGTTAATACAAAAACACTTCAAAGGGCAGAAATTTGCTTGCCTTTCTTTTCTTTTTACACTTATGTTTTATTTGAAAACGTCCAATTGTTTGTTAAAAAAGCATATGCATTTGAATGTAATCACTGCTTACAATTAAAACGAAATGAGAAAAGGTAATTACTGATAGGTTGAAGGTGTAGGAAAATGTCTTTAGGCTATTCCAGAAGAAATCCCCTGCAGTGTGATCCTCAACAAAGCTAAAACCTTGAAGTACATATCCCCATCGGAGTTAAGCTTCAAAATTCTCATCAGAGTTAAGTCTCTAAACTCCCGATCCCCAGTGGAGCCCGAAAACCATGAAATACATATCCCCAGCGGAGCTAGAATACTCTAAACCTTCTTCCCCAGCGGAGTCAAATTTCTAACTATCAATCCTCAGTGGGAACCATTCAGTTTTCCCCAATTTCCCCAACAGGTTATCCTAAAAGTCTGAGAATCAATCAGATAACAGTTAACTCTTTGTCTTATCCCCAACAAAGGATCCCCAGTAGGTTGGCATACAAACCAAGCTCCTGTTTTCCCCGGCAGAATAAACACTCTCCCCATAGAGTTATTTCCCAACAGAACGAAGATTCTAGTTCCTGTTTCTCCGTTTGAAGCCTCCCAGGTTTTAAGTCCCCAGTAGAGGTCGTCGGATTTTTTCTTATTTCCCCAGGAAGGTCATGAAGAATTCTCACATTCCCCGCAGAAGTTGTCAAAGCTCTTGTTAATCCCCACGAGTCACCAAGGATTTTCAATCCCCAGCAGTGGTCCCAGGATTTCTCATCTTCAACAATCAAAGATTTTTGGAACCCCCAGCATCGGTCACGGATTTATTTTCTCAGGCAGCAGTCAAAGATTTCATTATCTCTAGTTGTCAAGGATTTATTTTCTTCAGCAAGACAGCTAATCAGCTTACATGTACATCCATTACATTCATATATCATAATCATTGTTGGAACATATTTTATTGTATCATACATATCATGCAACATAACTTTGTGTTTTAGCTAACATTCTACCCTTTTCAGGATAAGATTAAAAAAGCTATCTTTAACAACTATTCAGAGATTTCAGATAAAGTATGGATACACCCCAGACACGGCGGTCATTCAATTACTCATTCAGAATTTCAAGTCAAGATACAGTATGGATACACCCCAGACACGGCGGTCATTCTACTACTCATTCAGACTCCAGCGATCAGATACAGACCAGATACGCTCCAGACATGGAAGCCATTCTATTTCTCATTCAAATTCAACTATCAACTTCAAGTTCAGATACACTCCAGACACGGAAGTCGTTCTGTCACTTTTCCAGATCCCAGTTACAGTACAGATACACTCCAGACATGGAATTTATTATGCTACTCATACAGATCTCAACTTCAGATACAGTCTAGATACGCTCCAGACACGGTTGCCATTCTGTCACTCATTCGGAATTTATCCCCAGCACATAGATGCTCCATACACAGATGTTTCTCTGTCACCCATTCAGAATACAGATACACTCCAAACACGGCAGTCATTCTGATATTCATTCAAGAATCAAATACAGCTACAGCTCAGATACGCTCTAGACACGGACGCCATTCCCTTGCTCATACGAATCCCATCTCCAGATACAACTCAGATACGTTCCAAATACGGATACCATTCTGACGTTCATTCTCCTGATTTTCAACAAACGATCCTGGATGGCATCTTTAAGCCCATCTCCAGCAAGATTCTACCGTCTCCAAATGGCATCTTTAAGCCCATTCCCTCAACCTACATTTTTGGACGAGTGCAAATTTACGGGCACTTTAGTGTCCAATCCTCTTTTACCTTCGAGTCGCGAAAGGCAAACTTTCCAATCTAACTCTTCAGGTTATAGAAGATTGAACAGGGGCAACTATTGTACCCCAAATTTTTCCCTCTCATTTTATCAACATTTCTCATCACAAGGCTCTTGGAACTCAAGATCAAGCTAAGGTTTGCTCTGCTCAAGACACCTCCTTGCATTGTTGACCTAAATTAGGGTTTGAGCTTGCACAGGGATTTTTGACTTACAAATGCCCAAATTGACTTTCATACTTCATGTTGGACTCATAAGTTTGTCCATACCAAGTTTCAAGCCTTGAATCAAATTTTTGCCCAGTCAATTGGACAGTTGACCTAGAAATCAACAGTATTTGGGAAAAAGTCAACTGTGGCCAATTTACAGTCAAACCTCATTAATTTTGACCCACATCAACATTATGAACTCATATGAACCATTTGATCAAGTTTGGACCACAACTCTACAAGAAATTTGATTAGATCACCAAAAGGGCAAAATGGTCATTTTTAGGGTTTTGACTGTACAAAGGCAATTTTTGACTGTTTGACCTAGCCAATGGAAAATTAGGCTCAACCATGGACTCAAGGACTCAATGGCATTATCTTGACCTATTCAACATGGTCAAAAGATCTCAAATGCATAGGATTGACAGATGAATTTTTCAGTCAACTGATCAAAATTTGATTGTACACTGAAAAGTCAAACTTTGACTTTTTGGTCAAAATCAAGTGCCAAGGGTCATTTTTCATCAAGATATGTCAAATTGTGAAACTTTTTCGTCAAGAAACCCAAAATTGCAAATTAGGGTTTGAAATTGAAAATTTTCATAACTTAGAAATTTTTTAAGTTATGAAATTTTCTTAATTTTTCCTAACTTTGTCCCACATTTTCACCATGATGAAAATGGATTAAAACAAAAATTATAACATGAAAGATGTATTCCTCCACAAAGTCTACAACTTTGATTCACAAAGTTTTCTCAAAAGAAGCTTGGATCTCAAGTTATGATTTTTGGAACAAGGGTCCCTAAAACTTTTAACTTACAGAAATTTTGCCCTAGTTTAGGCAGGATTTTGACCCATCTTCTTGGCCATTTTTCAATACTTCCACTTGGAGTATCAAGTTGCATTTCAAATATGGATTATAGTGCATGTTGCAAGCTTTCCAAATTGTCCAAGAACTCCTTAAACACATTTGTGGTTAGGGAGAATCGAATGCTTGAAGTTGGCAAAAACTCACTTTGTATCCATGGCAAATACATGTTCACTCAAGTGGCATTTTCAAACCAGCATGCTTTGTACTAGTTTTCAGGCCTCTAAACCAATTCACACTCCTTAATTTAATGCAAATCCATTAGTCTAAGCATTTGTTTTGGCCATTGTACACAAAACTAAGCCTTAAGTAGAAAAAGGCACATTTCCATTCTTGAAAAGTTATGCTTTATGTCAAATCGTGATCTTTGAAGCATGGGGCCATATCTCAGAAGCCAAATCAAATCCACAAATTCCAGCAACCAAGAGGATTGTGTGCAGCATATTAGATGGCTTGTACAGGCCTGTAGGGAGAACTTACACATTCTTGCTTCACAAAGAAGAAAACTGGCAAAATCCTCTAAACTTGAAAACTAGCCATTGTTAGCTTAGACAAACATTGCAAACATATTTCACACAACCCTTTGAGCAAGAAACACGAGGGTTTGAGCCTCAAAACCTCCCATAGCCATAAATCACTCTTCTTTGGCAAAACAGGGCAGGTGTTGCAACTTGAGTGCCATAGCTCATTTGGCTCGTGCGTTTTGCTCCTTTTTGCTTCAAACACCTTCCACTCAACTCACTCAAGCTATCTCAACCCTCCATTGCCAACTGTAACTCCATTTACAGTGTTCACCATTTTCATTTCAAGCTTATGCAGGTTGAGTTCTAGAGATTGATTCAAGGACATTCAAGGCAAGCTAGCTATTGGAAAAGATCAAGTGAAGTTCAGGCAAGCTACCAGACACCTCAAAACTTGTTGAGAAGCACTGCATTTCCCTACTCGAATCCAACTTAAACAGGGTTTTTTTTACTTTCTATCTCTCTATTTAGGAACATTTAGCCTTAGGTTTGTGAATAATAAATGTAGTGTTCATTGCTAGGAAGCTGTACATATGCTCAGTTTTCATTTATATTAAGTGTGCTAGGAGAATTTCATCCATGAATATGCTGAAAAAGTTAGGTCAGATTTTGGGGCCAGCGAAATTCTCTCTGGTCTTTGAGAGTTAGGATTAATGCTTTATATGGTTAAAATCGTATTAAAATTCTCTACAAGTTTGATATTGTGAGTTTTGGCAAAAGATCATGTTTCCAAGATATCCAAGTTTGAACCAGGCGCGCGCGCGTTTGACAATTGCTGGAGGAAGAAGATGAAGTTGGCTTGGGCTGAGCCTGGCCAGTTTTGCTTCTAACACCCCTCTTTTCAGTTTCACATCCTCTGGCCCAATTTCTTATATTTTTGAATTTTTGAATTTTTGTTTTCTTTTCTGACTTTGTTATTTTATTTCCAAATATAATAAATGCTCAAAAATATTATCATAATTTTTTTTAAATTTATTTGGCATTTTATTCTAATTTTTTTCTAAAATTAAAAGTATTTAAATATTCTTTTATATTATTAAGACTTGAAAAATAGTTACATTTTATACTTTTATTTTTGTTCTTTACTCTTATTTATATTAAAAATATTTTCTTGAATATATTTTATTTTGTACATATCTTATTTTATTTTTGTACATATTTAATTTGATTAATATACACATAATAAACATATATACTCTTATTTTATTAAAATACTTAGAATAAAAATACAAAAATATTATATTTTATTATTATTATTATTATTTATACTAAAAAACACCTTTTTAAGTATATTTCATTTTTGTACATATTAATATATTTTTATACAAATAATATATAGTATTTATTTCTTAAAGAAATTAGGGTTTCATACCCTTAAAACAAATGAAATTAATCTTTTTTTATTTATTTATTTCTTTATATTTTTTACATTAAAAATACTTTTGCATACATGAACAAACAAAAATTCTTTTTTGCATAATACATATTATTTAATATTTATTTATCTTGTTTATTTAAATATTGTGCATTTAAATATTCATGCAATGAGATTCAATTTGGATGTAATAGTAAATTAGGGTTTATATTTCTTGTCAAATACCCCCCCCCCCCCCCCATTTAAAATTGTACCCCCCATCCTCATAATCATGTTGTAATAGCTTAGAAGTTTAAATTCTCGCATCTTACGCTTTCAATTATGCCATGATTAGAGAATTAGGGTTTGTATGCAAAATCAGTCAACAAATAGTTTGACCTAATCAAAGACAAAAATGCATGAAAATTAAACACAATACACACTTGCACCCCTAGGGTTACAATCCACTTGTTGCCTTCAAAAATGGGCCATGGTATGCATGTTAGGTACTTTGGCAAAACAAAACAAAACAAAAGATCATAGTCCCTCGATGACGCTATCTTGGTTGCCTAAACAAAAATGATCAAGTCCCTCAAGAAAAATTGCCAAAGATACTTGACACAATTGCTATCATGGTCTATACGATGACTCGTGCCTGTCCCGTTTAACATCCTAACACAAGGTTGCTCACCAAATGCAATGGTGAAACAACACTGTCAAAAGGGTTAAAAACATAAGAAAGATCTTTGAGTAAAATAGGATAGATAACTCTTAGTTACTTGATCAAAAATCCTGCAAAAACATCCTTCTATTTTCAAACACACTTCACAACACAATTTCAAAACATTTCCCAAATCAACTTTCAAAACATTGAAATCTTTTCAAAAGACAAAAACACCTTTGTATACATTCAAACAAGAATCATTACAAAGGTTGCCACAATGATGGCCTCTTTTCAAAACATCTTTCAAAACCACACACAAAGCACCATTTCAAACAATTGAAAAACACCATTTCAAACAATTGAAAAGCAAAGAAAGTGATCTAAAGGGTGCTTGCACCTTCCCTTTTCATAATCTACTCCCCGAACCCAAGAAAACATCTCAAAGGTCTTTCCTGTGATTTTTGACCCTTCCTTAGAATAAAATAAAAAGTCGGTGGCGACTCTTGCTAAACCGAAACATTTGCGAACACAAAAGAAAAACCTCAAGTCAGTTCTCCCACTGTATCACAGAGATCCCCATAAAGGTGGGAACTCAGACTTTCAACTCAACCTTCTATGTAATGGACATCCGCCCCTCTTACTCCTGTCTGCTAGGACGGCCCTGGATCCATAATGTCGGTGTTGTCACCTCTACACTGCACCAGGTGCTGAAATACCCCGTCCATGGAAAGATTATCACTGTCCATGGAGAGGAAGAGTACATGATTAGCCATCTAAATTCTTTCCGGTATGTGGAGTTGGATGGCGAGTTCATTGAAACTCCTTTTCAACATTTCGAAGAAGTTTCTCAAGAGGTAGCAATAACCAAGACGGTATCCCAGATCCCCAAGATCACAAGACCTCTGCTTCGGATGTCATCTCTAAAGGACGCCAAGGCAGTAGTAGAGGAGGGTGGATGCACCATCTGGGGGCAGCTTCCAGACATTCCCTATAAATCTGACAAGTTTGGCTTGGGGTTTACTTCAAATGCTCAGAAGGCTGTGCACCGTACCCGTGCTGGAGGGCCACCTCTGAAGATTAGCAACCGAGAGGTCAACACAGTGGAATATGGGGAAGAAGATGGCAGCTTAGAGGATTGGATATTTCCTACTGTCAACGGAGGACTTCGCAATTGGGAAACCAGAGACTTTGTCCCAATAACTTTCATCTCTCAGTAATTTATCTTTTACATTTCTGTTGGAATTGTAATATTCACAAACAATTTGCACATTAAAAACCTTGTGTCTTACCCGAGGCACAATGGTCCATTTGTAAGGGTTTTTATTTCATCTTCATATGATATTCAATGAATCATGGACGTTTTTTCACATACAAACCTTTTGTGCTCATTGTCTTTATTTTACATTTTATTGTTTAAAGATGGCTATACCCTTACACACACCCACACTCACAAATGCAGGTACCCCTCCATTCCGGATCCCATGGGTAACGATACTGCTATGGCCTTTTATGACTCTGAAGATCTAATCTACCAAGCCGAATACGAAGGTGATGAAGATTGTGAAGTACCAGGGGAATTGTCCAGACTACTACAACAAGAGGAAAGAGTTATTCAGCCTCATGAGGAACCGTTGGATACAATCAACTTGGGTACTGAGGAAGATAAAAAGGAAATCAAGGTGGGTGCCAATCTAGAGCCGAGTGTCAAGGAGCGTCTAATTCAGTTATTTCATGATTATGTTGAGATCTTTGCCTGGTCATACGAAGACATGTCAGGACTTGATACAGACATCATGGTACATCGTCTACCCACAAGAGAAGATTGTCCACCAGTGAAACAAAAAGTTCGTCGCATGAGACCTGACATGTAAGAGAAGATCAAAGTGGACGTCATGAAACAATTTAATGTTGGATTCTTGGCTGTCACTTCCTATCCTCAATGGGTTGCCAACATTGTTCTCGTGCCTAAAAAGGACGGCAAAGTATGAATGTGCATGGATTATAAAGATTTAAACAGGGCCATCCCTAAAGATGATTTTCCACTTCCCCACATTGATATCCTGGTTGACAATACAACCCAGCACAAAGTGTTTTCCTTCATGGACAGATTCTCAGGTTATAATCAAATCAAAATGGAACCTGAGGACATGGAGAAAACTACATTTGTCACACAGTGGGGCACGTTTTGCTACAAAGTGATGCCATTCGGACTGAAGAGTGATGGGGTAACCTATCAACGCGCCATGGTAGCCTTATTTCATGATATAATACATCATGAGATAGAGGTCTATGTAGATGACATGATATCCCGATCACAAACTGAAGAGGAGCACCTTGATCACTTGCAAAAGTTTTTTGTGAGATTAAAGGAGTACAAGTTAAGATTGAATCCAAACAAGTGTACATTCGGAGTCCGGTCTGGTAAACTCTTAGGTTTTGTTGTCAGCAACAAAGGCATCGAGGTTGATCCTGCCAAGGTTAAAGCGATACAAGAAATGCCTGCTCCCCGTACTGAGAAGGAAGTCAGAGGATTCTCGGGACGCCTGAACTATATTTCCAGATTCATTTCTCACCTGACAGCTACTTGTGAGCCAATCTTTAAACTATTGAAGAAAGATCAAGTAGTCAAATGGAATGACGAATGCCAGATTGCTTTTGACAAGCTCAAAGAGTAGTTACAAGAGCCTCCTGTTTTAATGCCACCAATCGAGGGAAGACCACTGATCATGTATCTGACCGTTTTAGAGAACTCAATGGGGTGTGTATTGGGACAGCATGACGAGTCTGGCCGAAAAGAGCACGCTATTTACTACCTGAGCAAAAAGTTTACCGACTGTGAAACCATATATTCACTGCTCGAGAAAACTTGTTGCGCTCTGGCATGGGCTGCTCACCGGCTAAGACAGTATATGTTGACCCATACTACTTTGTTGATATCTAAGATGGATCCGATAAAGTACATTTTTGAAAATCCTGCTCTGTCTGGGAGGATAGCTAGATGGCAGATGATCTTAACAGAATATGACATACAGTACACTACCCAGAAAGCTATAAAGGGCAGTGTGCTAGCTGATCATCTTGCTCACCAAGCTGTAGAAGATTATCAGTCCATGAAGTTTGAATTCTCGGATGAAGACATCTTGACATTAGACAACTGTGAAGAAATCAGGCCATATGATGGACCTGAACAAGGATCCCGATGGACCCTGTTATTTGATGGGGCATCTAATGCACTTGGTAATTGTATCTGCATTATGCTCATCTCTCCGGAAGGGTGTCATACTCCCTTTACTGCCAGACTTTGCTTCAATTGTACGAACAACATGGCGGAGTACGAAGCATGCATCTTTGGTCTCAAGGCTGCCATAGACTTGGGAATCAAATCTTTAGATGTGTTTGGAGATTCAGCTCTGGATGTCAGTCAAATCAAAGGAGAGTGGGACACTAAGCACCCAAACCGTATCCCTTACAAAGAACATGTTTTGACATTGCTACCACATTTTGAGCAGATTACCTTCGAACATTTCATGCGAGAAGAAAATCAGATAGCAGATGCTCTAGCCACAATGGCATCTATGTTTAAACTTAATTGGGATAATGAGGCTCCCCATATCACCATCAAACGAATGGATGAACCAGCGCACTTTCACGAGATTAATACTGAAGAAGTAGTGGACCAACCTTGGTTTCATGAAGTCAAGAGGTATCTCGAGGCTCAAGAATATCCGGAAGGGCTTCAATCAATGATAAGAAGTTCTTAAGGATATTCTCTGCTAAGTTCTTCTTGAGTAATGGCATCCTGTACAAACGCAACCATGACTCCATTCTTCTCCGGTGTATGGATAAGATTGAGGCTGAAAAGATCATGGCTGAATTACATGAAGGTACTTTTGGAACTCACTCCAGTGGGCATACAATGGCAAAGAAAATCCTACTGGCAGGCTATTATTGGTCTACCATGGCAGCAGACTGCTATCAACACTCTCAGACCTGTCATAAGTGTCAAATCTATGCGGACAAGGTGCACGTACCTCTGGTTCCTCTAAATGTCTTGACGGCTCCTTGGCCCTTTGCTATGTGGGGAATCGATATGATTGGGGAGATCAAGCCTACAACCTCCAATGGACACCGTTTCATTCTAGTGGCCATTGACTATTTTACAAAATGGGTCGAAGCGGCTTCCTTTGCATCTGTTACTAAGAATGTTGTTGCCCGCTTCATCAAGCAGAATCTCATATGTCGGTACGGTATCCCAGAAAGGATCATCACTGATAATGGTACCAACCTTAACAATACTATGATCACCACCTTGTGCGAGCAGTTCAAGATTCAACATCACAATTCATCCCCCTATCGGCCAAAGATGAATGGTGTCGTTGAAGCTGCAAATAAAAACATTAAAAAGATCATACAAAAAATGACAGTCACCTACAAGGACTGGCATGAGATGCTACCATTTGCTCTCCACGGGTACCGTACCACGGCTCACACATCAACTAGGGCCACACCCTATTCTTTGGTTTATAGCATGGAGGTTGTCTTGCCTATTAAGGTTCAGATCCCCTCTTTGAGAATTATGAAGGATGCAGGTTTGAATGAGGACGATTGGATCCAGACTCAACTTGATCAACTAAACTTAATTGATGAAAAGAGACTTACTACTGTTTGCCATGGTCAGATGTATCAAAAACGGATGATCAAAGCTTTCAACAAGAAATTCAGACGCCAGGTATATCAAGTTGGAGATCTAGTGATCAAACATATTATCTTACCACAAAGTGATCCCAGGGGCAAATGGACTCCTACCTATGAAGGACCATTTGTAATAAAGAACATATTCTCCGACGGGGCAATGATCTTAACCACCATGGACGGTGATGACCTGCCACACCCTGCAAACGCGGACATAGTCAAAAGATATTAGCATAAGAGACCCGCTAGGTTGATACACCTAGGCGAAAAAGGGCATCCCGGCGAACCAAAAGGTTCGGGCAAAAATTAGGGATAAAATAAATAAAATCTATACACCCGGCAAGTTGAAAACCCGAAAGGGCGACTTGGGCAAGAAAGGGTTTCCCGGTGGACTGAAAACATGAAAGGGAGGTCCAGGCAAAAGTTAGGGAATTAAAACGTATGACTATGTCCCGTCGGATCACTTTGTGAACAATCTCTTGACGTCCACTGACAAACTCGAAGTTTCTGATCAATTCAATCATCTTCGGACGAAGAAACAAATAGACAAGATATTCGGAGATATGAAGGCTATAGCAGAATGGGAACCCCGTGGGATTATCACACATAGCTATCTTTCTTTGTATAATTTTTTCTTACTTTTTTATGGCATCATCCTCTTACTAGAATGATTGTCTCCTTTGTACAAAATACTTATTCAAAGTTGAATACAAAGATATCTCTTCAAAGTACAGAAAACTATTTGTCTTTTTCTTTACACTTGTGTTTTATTTTCAAAAACGTCCAACGATTCATTAATGAACATATGCATTTGAACATAATTACTGTTTACAAATAAACAAAATGAGAAAGACAATTACTGATAGATCGAAAGGACGGGAAAACGTCTTTAGGCTATTCCGTAAGCAATCCCCACAGTACGTCATTTAGATCCCCAGCGGAACTAAAACTTCAAATTATTAATCCCCAGTAGAAGTCATCAAAATTCTCTGGATTCCCCAAGCAGATTCCTCAAGAAGTATATGGCATTACTCTCACAATTGGATTTTGTCAATACTTCAATTTCAAGATATGAAGAATCCATATATCCCCAGCAATAGTCAAGGATTTATTTTCCTCAATCATACGGCAATACAGCAAATCAGCTTACATGCGCATACATTACATCCACATATCATAAACATTGATAAAACACATATATTGCATCATGCATTTTATGCAACATAATTTTGTGTTCCAACTAATATTTTACCCTTGTCAGGATGAGATTAACAGCTACCATTAACAATATGCAATCATGATACAGTTCAGATATGCTCCAGATACGGATGCCATCCTGATACTCATTCAGATTCAGCTTTCAGATACAATACAGATACGCTCCATACACGAATGCCATTCTGATACTCATTCAGATTTCAAGATCAAATACAGTACGGATACGCTCCGGACAAGGATGCCACTCTAATACTCATTCAGATTTCAAGATTCAGATACAGTTCAAATACGCTCCAGAAATGGATGCCATTTTGTTACTCATTCAGATTCAGCTTTCAGATACAGTTCAGATATGCTCCAGACACGGATGCCATCCTGATACTCATTCAGATACAACTCATATATGTTCCAGACACAGACACCATTCTGATGCTCGTTCTTTCAGCTTACGAGTTACAATCCAACAAACATTCTTGGATGGCATCTACAAGCCCATCTCCAACAAAGTTCTATCATTTCTCCAAATGGCATCATTAAGCCCATTCCCTCAACTACACATTGTTGAGTGAAAATTTATGGGCACTCTAGTGTCCAATCATCTTTCACCTTCGAGTCACGAATGGCAAAGCTCGCCAATCTAACTCTTCAGGTTTAAGAAGATTGAACAGGGGAAGCTATTGTACCCTAAAATTTTCCCTCTCATTTATCAAGACTTTTCTCACAAGATTTCTTTGACTCAAGACTGGATTAGGGTTTGGTCAGCTCAAGACATCTCATCATGCACTGATGACCCAAAATTAGGGTTTGAGGTTACACAAGTATTTTTGGACTATCAATGCTTCATGTAACTTTCAAACATCATTATGGATCCCTAAGATCACTCATGACAAGTTTCAAGCCTTGAACCACATTTTTTATTAGTCAATTGGACAATTGACCTAAAAGTCAGCTGTATTATGAAATTTTCTTAATTTTTCCTAACTTTGTCCCACATTTTCACCATGATGAAAATGGATTAAAACAAAACTTATAACATGAAAGATGTATTCCTCCACAAAGTCTACAACTTTGATTCACAAAGTTTTCTCAAAAGAAGCTTGGATCTCAAGTTATGATTTTTGGAACAAGGGTCCCTAAAACTTTTAACTTACAGAAATTTTGCCCTAGTTTAGGCAGGATTTTGACCCATCTTCTTGGCCATTTTTCAATACTTCCACTTGGAGTATCAAGTTGCATTTCAAATATGGATTATAGTGCATGTTGCAAGCTTTCCAAATTGTCCAAGAACTCCTTAAACACATTTGTGGTTAGGGAGAATCGAATGCTTGAAGTTGGCAAAAACTCACTTTGTATCCATGGCAAATACATGTTCACTCAAGTGGCATTTTCAAACCAGCATGCTTTGTACTAGTTTTCAGGCCTCTAAACCAATTCACACTCCTTAATTTAATGCAAATCCATTAGTCTAAGCATTTGTTTTGGCCATTGTACACAAAACTAAGCCTTAAGTAGAAAAAGGCACATTTCCATTCTTGAAAAGTTATGCTTTATGTCAAATCGTGATCTTTGAAGCATGGGGCCATATCTCAGAAGCCAAATCAAATCCACAAATTCCAGCAACCAAGAGGATTGTGTGCAGCATATTAGATGGCTTGTACAGGCCTGTAGGGAGAACTTACACATTCTTGCTTCACAAAGAAGAAAACTGGCAAAATCCTCTAAACTTGAAAACTAGCCATTGTTAGCTTAGACAAACATTGCAAACATATTTCACACAACCCTTTGAGCAAGAAACACGAGGGTTTGAGCCTCAAAACCTCCCATAGCCATAAATCACTCTTCTTTGGCAAAACAGGGCAGGTGTTGCAACTTGAGTGCCATAGCTCATTTGGCTCGTGCGTTTTGCTCCTTTTTGCTTCAAACACCTTCCACTCAACTCACTCAAGCTATCTCAACCCTCCATTGCCAACTGTAACTCCATTTACAGTGTTCACCATTTTCATTTCAAGCTTATGCAGGTTGAGTTCTAGAGATTGATTCAAGGACATTCAAGGCAAGCTAGCTATTGGAAAAGATCAAGTGAAGTTCAGGCAAGCTACCAGACACCTCAAAACTTGTTGAGAAGCACTGCATTTCCCTACTCGAATCCAACTTAAACAGGGTTTTTTTTACTTTCTATCTCTCTATTTAGGAACATTTAGCCTTAGGTTTGTGAATAATAAATGTAGTGTTCATTGCTAGGAAGCTGTACATATGCTCAGTTTTCATTTATATTAAGTGTGCTAGGAGAATTTCATCCATGAATATGCTGAAAAAGTTAGGTCAGATTTTGGGGCCAGCGAAATTCTCTCTGGTCTTTGAGAGTTAGGATTAATGCTTTATATGGTTAAAATCGTATTAAAATTCTCTACAAGTTTGATATTGTGAGTTTTGGCAAAAGATCATGTTTCCAAGATATCCAAGTTTGAACCAGGCGCGCGCGCGTTTGACAATTGCTGGAGGAAGAAGATGAAGTTGGCTTGGGCTGAGCCTGGCCAGTTTTGCTTCTAACACCCCTCTTTTCAGTTTCACATCCTCTGGCCCAATTTCTTATATTTTTGAATTTTTGAATTTTTGTTTTCTTTTCTGACTTTGTTATTTTATTTCCAAATATAATAAATGCTCAAAAATATTATCATAATTTTTTTTAAATTTATTTGGCATTTTATTCTAATTTTTTTCTAAAATTAAAAGTATTTAAATATTCTTTTATATTATTAAGACTTGAAAAATAGTTACATTTTATACTTTTATTTTTGTTCTTTACTCTTATTTATATTAAAAATATTTTCTTGAATATATTTTATTTTGTACATATCTTATTTTATTTTTGTACATATTTAATTTGATTAATATACACATAATAAACATATATACTCTTATTTTATTAAAATACTTAGAATAAAAATACAAAAATATTATATTTTATTATTATTATTATTATTTATACTAAAAAACACCTTTTTAAGTATATTTCATTTTTGTACATATTAATATATTTTTATACAAATAATATATAGTATTTATTTCTTAAAGAAATTAGGGTTTCATACCCTTAAAACAAATGAAATTAATCTTTTTTTATTTATTTATTTCTTTATATTTTTTACATTAAAAATACTTTTGCATACATGAACAAACAAAAATTCTTTTTTGCATAATACATATTATTTAATATTTATTTATCTTGTTTATTTAAATATTGTGCATTTAAATATTCATGCAATGAGATTCAATTTGGATGTAATAGTAAATTAGGGTTTATATTTCTTGTCAAATACCCCCCCCCCCCCCATTTAAAATTGTACCCCCATCCTCATAATCATGTTGTAATAGCTTAGAAGTTTAAATTCTCGCATCTTACGCTTTCAATTATGCCATGATTAGAGAATTAGGGTTTGTATGCAAAATCAGTCAACAAATAGTTTGACCTAATCAAAGACAAAAATGCATGAAAATTAAACACAATACACACTTGCACCCCTAGGGTTACAATCCACTTGTTGCCTTCAAAAATGGGCCATGGTATGCATGTTAGGTACTTTGGCAAAACAAAACAAAACAAAAGATCATAGTCCCTCGATGACGCTATCTTGGTTGCCTAAACAAAAATGATCAAGTCCCTCAAGAAAAATTGCCAAAGATACTTGACACAATTGCTATCATGGTCTATACGATGACTCGTGCCTGTCCCGTTTAACATCCTAACACAAGGTTGCTCACCAAATGCAATGGTGAAACAACACTGTCAAAAGGGTTAAAAACATAAGAAAGATCTTTGAGTAAAATAGGATAGATAACTCTTAGTTACTTGATCAAAAATCCTGCAAAAACATCCTTGCTATTTTCAAACACACTTCACAACACAATTTCAAAACATTTCCCAAATCAACTTTCAAAACATTGAAATCTTTTCAAAAGACAAAAACACCTTTGTATACATTCAAACAAGAATCATTACAAAGGTTGCCACAATGATGGCCTCTTTTCAAAACATCTTTCAAAACCACACACAAAGCACCATTTCAAACAATTGAAAAACACCATTTCAAACAATTGAAAAGCAAAGAAAGTGATCTAAAGGGTGCTTGCACCTTCCCTTTTCATAATCTACTCCCCGAACCCAAGAAAACATCTCAAAGGTCTTTCCTGTGATTTTTGACCCTTCCTTAGAATAAAATAAAAAGTCGGTGGCGACTCTTGCTAAACCGAAACATTTGCGAACACAAAAGAAAAACCTCAAGTCAGTTCTCCCACTGTATCACAGAGATCCCCATAAAGGTGGGAACTCGGACTTTCAACTCAACCTTCTATGTAATGGACATCCGCCCCTCTTACTCCTGTCTGCTAGGACGGCCCTGGATCCATAATGTCGGTGTTGTCACCTCTACACTGCACCAGATGCTGAAATACCCCGTCCATGGAAAGATTATCACTGTCCATGGAGAGGAAGAGTACATGATTAGCCATCTAAATTCTTTCCGGTATGTGGAGTTGGATGGCGAGTTCATTGAAACTCCTTTTCAACATTTCGAAGAAGTTTCTCAAGAGGTAGCAATAACCAAGACGGTATCCCAGATCCCCAAGATCACAAGACCTCCGCTTCGGATGTCATCTCTAAAGGACGCCAAGGCAGTAGTAGAGGAGGGTGGATGCACCATCTGGGGGCAGCTTCCAGACATTCCCTATAAATCTGACAAGTTTGGCTTGGGGTTTACTTCAAATGCTCAGAAGGCTGTGCACCGTACCCGTGCTGGAGGGCCACCTCTGAAGATTAGCAACCGAGAGGTCAACACAGTGGAATATGGGGAAGAAGATGGCAGCTTAGAGGATTGGATATTTCCTACTGTCAACGGAGGACTTCGCAATTGGGAAACCAGAGACTTTGTCCCAATAACTTTCATCTCTCAGTAATTTATCTTTTACATTTCTGTTGGAATTGTAATATTCACAAACAATTTGCACATTAAAAACCTTGTGTCTTACCCGAGGCACAATGGTCCATTTGTAAGGGTTTTTATTTCATCTTCATATGATATTCAATGAATCATGGACGTTTTTTCACATACAAACCTTTTGTGCTCATTGTCTTTATTTTACATTTTATTGTTTAAAGATGGCTATACCCTTACACACACCCACACTCACAAATGCAGGTACCCCTCCATTCCGGATCCCATGGGTAACGATACTGCTATGGCCTTTTATGACTCTGAAGATCTAATCTACCAAGCCGAATACGAAGGTGATGAAGATTGTGAAGTACCAGGGGAATTGTCCAGACTACTACAACAAGAGGAAAGAGTTATTCAGCCTCATGAGGAACCGTTGGATACAATCAACTTGGGTACTGAGGAAGATAAAAAGGAAATCAAGGTGGGTGCCAATCTAGAGCCGAGTGTCAAGGAGCGTCTAATTCAGTTATTTCATGATTATGTTGAGATCTTTGCCTGGTCATACGAAGACATGTCAGGACTTGATACAGACATCATGGTACATCGTCTACCCACAAGAGAAGATTGTCCACCAGTGAAACAAAAAGTTCGTCGCATGAGACCTGACATGTAAGAGAAGATCAAAGTGGACGTCATGAAACAATTTAATGTTGGATTCTTGGCTGTCACTTCCTATCCTCAATGGGTTGCCAACATTGTTCTCGTGCCTAAAAAGGACGGCAAAGTATGAATGTGCATGGATTATAAAGATTTAAACAGGGCCATCCCTAAAGATGATTTTCCACTTCCCCACATTGATATCCTGGTTGACAATACAACCCAGCACAAAGTGTTTTCCTTCATGGACAGATTCTCAGGTTATAATCAAATCAAAATGGAACCTGAGGACATGGAGAAAACTACATTTGTCACACAGTGGGGCACGTTTTGCTACAAAGTGATGCCATTCGGACTGAAGAGTGATGGGGTAACCTATCAACGCGCCATGGTAGCCTTATTTCATGATATAATACATCATGAGATAGAGGTCTATGTAGATGACATGATATCCCGATCACAAACTGAAGAGGAGCACCTTGATCACTTGCAAAAGTTTTTTGTGAGATTAAAGGAGTACAAGTTAAGATTGAATCCAAACAAGTGTACATTCGGAGTCCGGTCTGGTAAACTCTTAGGTTTTGTTGTCAGCAACAAAGGCATCGAGGTTGATCCTGCCAAGGTTAAAGCGATACAAGAAATGCCTGCTCCCCGTACTGAGAAGGAAGTCAGAGGATTCTCGGGACGCCTGAACTATATTTCCAGATTCATTTCTCACCTGACAGCTACTTGTGAGCCAATCTTTAAACTATTAAAGAAAGATCAAGTAGTCAAATGGAATGACGAATGCCAGATTGCTTTTGACAAGCTCAAAGAGTAGTTACAAGAGCCTCCTGTTTTAATGCCACCAATCGAGGGAAGACCATTGATCATGTATCTGACCGTTTTAGAGAACTCAATGGGGTGTGTATTGGGACAGCATGACGAGTCTGGCCGAAAAGAGCACGCTATTTACTACCTGAGCAAAAAGTTTACCGACTGTGAAACCATATATTCACTGCTCGAGAAAACTTGTTGCGCTCTGGCATGGGCTGCTCACCGGCTAAGACAGTATATGTTGACCCATACTACTTTGTTGATATCTAAGATGGATCCGATAAAGTACATTTTTGAAAATCCTGCTCTGTCTGGGAGGATAGCTAGATGGCAGATGATCTTAACAGAATATGACATACAGTACACTACCCAGAAAGCTATAAAGGGCAGTGTGCTAGCTGATCATCTTGCTCACCAAGCTGTAGAAGATTATCAGTCCATGAAGTTTGAATTCTCGGATGAAGACATCTTGACATTAGACAACTGTGAAGAAATCAGGCCATATGATGGACCTGAACAAGGATCCCGATGGACCCTGTTATTTGATGGGGCATCTAATGCACTTGGTAATTGTATCTGCATTATGCTCATCTCTCCGGAAGGGTGTCATACTCCCTTTACTGCCAGACTTTGCTTCAATTGTACGAACAACATGGCGGAGTACGAAGCATGCATCTTTGGTCTCAAGGCTGCCATAGACTTGGGAATCAAATCTTTAGATGTGTTTGGAGATTCAGCTCTGGATGTCAGTCAGATCAAAGGAGAGTGGGACACTAAGCACCCAAACCGTATCCCTTACAAAGAACATGTTTTGACATTGCTACCACATTTTGAGCAGATTACCTTCGAACATTTCATGCGAGAAGAAAATCAGATAGCAGATGCTCTAGCCACAATGGCATCTATGTTTAAACTTAATTGGGATAATGAGGCTCCCCATATCACCATCAAACGAATGGATGAACCAGCGCACTTTCACGAGATTAATACTGAAGAAGTAGTGGACCAACCTTGGTTTCATGAAGTCAAGAGGTATCTCGAGGCTCAAGAATATCCGGAAGGGCTTCAATCAATGATAAGAAGTTCTTAAGGATATTCTCTGCTAAGTTCTTCTTGAGTAATGGCATCCTGTACAAACGCAACCATGACTCCATTCTTCTCCGGTGTATGGATAAGATTGAGGCTGAAAAGATCATGGCTGAATTACATGAAGGTACTTTTGGAACTCACTCCAGTGGGCATACAATGGCAAAGAAAATCCTACTGGCAGGCTATTATTGGTCTACCATGGCAGCAGACTGCTATCAACACTCTCAGACCTGTCATAAGTGTCAAATCTATGCGGACAAGGTGCACGTACCTCTGGTTCCTCTAAATGTCTTGACGGCTCCTTGGCCCTTTGCTATGTGGGGAATCGATATGATTGGGGAGATCAAGCCTACAACCTCCAATGGACACCGTTTCATTCTAGTGGCCATTGACTATTTTACAAAATGGGTCGAAGCGGCTTCCTTTGCATCTGTTACTAAGAATGTTGTTGCCCGCTTCATCAAGCAGAATCTCATATGTCGGTACGGTATCCCAGAAAGGATCATCACTGATAATGGTACCAACCTTAACAATACTATGATCACCACCTTGTGCGAGCAGTTCAAGATTCAACATCACAATTCATCCCCCTATCGGCCAAAGATGAATGGTGTCGTTGAAGCTGCAAATAAAAACATTAAAAAGATCATACAAAAAATGACAGTCACCTACAAGGACTGGCATGAGATGCTACCATTTGCTCTCCACGGGTACCGTACCACGGCTCACACATCAACTAGGGCCACACCCTATTCTTTGGTTTATAGCATGGAGGTTGTCTTGCCTATTGAGGTTCAGATCCCCTCTTTGAGAATTATGAAGGATGCAGGTTTGAATGAGGACGATTGGATCCAGACTCAACTTGATCAACTAAACTTAATTGATGAAAAGAGACTTACTACTGTTTGCCATGGTCAGATGTATCAAAAACGGATGATCAAAGCTTTCAACAAGAAATTCAGACGCCAGGTATATCAAGTTGGAGATCTAGTGATCAAACATATTATCTTACCACAAAGTGATCCCAGGGGCAAATGGACTCCTACCTATGAAGGACCATTTGTAATAAAGAACATATTCTCCGACGGGGCAATGATCTTAACCACCATGGACGGTGATGACCTGCCACACCCTGCAAACGCGGACATAGTCAAAAGATATTAGCATAAGAGACCCGCTAGGTTGATACACCTAGGCGAAAAAGGGCATCCCGGCGAACCAAAAGGTTCGGGCAAAAATTAGGGATAAAATAAATAAAATCTATACACCCGGCAAGTTGAAAACCCGAAAGGGCGACTTGGGCAAGAAAGGGTTTCCCGGTGGACTGAAAACATGAAAGGGAGGTCCAGGCAAAAGTTAGGGAATTAAAACGTATGACTATGTCCCGTCGGATCACTTTGTGAACAATCTCTTGACGTCCACTGACAAACTCGAAGTTTCTGATCAATTCAATCATCTTCGGACGAAGAAACAAATAGACAAGATATTCGGAGATATGAAGGCTATAGCAGAATGGGAACCCCGTGGGATTATCACACATAGCTATCTTTCTTTGTATAATTTTTTCTTACTTTTTTATGGCATCATCCTCTTACTAGAATGATTGTCTCCTTTGTACAAAATACTTATTCAAAGTTGAATACAAAGATATCTCTTCAAAGTACAGAAAACTATTTGTCTTTTTCTTTACACTTGTGTTTTATTTTCAAAAACGTCCAACGATTCATTAATGAACATATGCATTTGAACATAATTACTGTTTACAAATAAACAAAATGAGAAAGACAATTACTGATAGATCGAAAGGACGGGAAAACGTCTTTAGGCTATTCCGTAAGCAATCCCCACAGTACGTCATTTAGATCCCCAGCGGAACTAAAACTTCAAATTATTAATCCCCAGTAGAAGTCATCAAAATTCTCTGGATTCCCCAAGCAGATTCCTCAAGAAGTATATGGCATTACTCTCACAATTGGATTTTGTCAATACTTCAATTTCAAGATATGAAGAATCCATATATCCCCAGCAATAGTCAAGGATTTATTTTCCTCAATCATACGGCAATACAGCAAATCAGCTTACATGCGCATACATTACATCCACATATCATAAACATTGATAAAACACATATATTGCATCATGCATTTTATGCAACATAATTTTGTGTTCCAACTAATATTTTACCCTTGTCAGGATGAGATTAACAGCTACCATTAACAATATGCAATCATGATACAGTTCAGATATGCTCCAGATACGGATGCCATCCTGATACTCATTCAGATTCAGCTTTCAGATACAATACAGATACGCTCCATACACGAATGCCATTCTGATACTCATTCAGATTTCAAGATCAAATACAGTACGGATACGCTCCGGACAAGGATGCCACTCTAATACTCATTCAGATTTCAAGATTCAGATACAGTTCAAATACGCTCCAGAAATGGATGCCATTTTGTTACTCATTCAGATTCAGCTTTCAGATACAGTTCAGATATGCTCCAGACACGGATGCCATCCTGATACTCATTCAGATACAACTCATATATGTTCCAGACACAGACACCATTCTGATGCTCGTTCTTTCAGCTTACGAGTTACAATCCAACAAACATTCTTGGATGGCATCTACAAGCCCATCTCCAACAAAGTTCTATCATTTCTCCAAATGGCATCATTAAGCCCATTCCCTCAACTACACATTGTTGAGTGAAAATTTATGGGCACTCTAGTGTCCAATCATCTTTCACCTTCGAGTCACGAATGGCAAAGCTCGCCAATCTAACTCTTCAGGTTTAAGAAGATTGAACAGGGGAAGCTATTGTACCCTAAAATTTTCCCTCTCATTTATCAAGACTTTTCTCACAAGATTTCTTTGACTCAAGACTGGATTAGGGTTTGGTCAGCTCAAGACATCTCATCATGCACTGATGACCCAAAATTAGGGTTTGAGGTTACACAAGTATTTTTGGACTATCAATGCTTCATGTAACTTTCAAACATCATTATGGATCCCTAAGATCACTCATGACAAGTTTCAAGCCTTGAACCACATTTTTTATTAGTCAATTGGACAATTGACCTAAAAGTCAGCTGTATTGGGAAAAAAGTCAACCATGGCCAATTTACAGGAAAACTTCATAATTTTTATCAACATCAACATTTTAAACTTATATGTATCATTTGGTCAAGTTTGTATCACAATTCCTCAAGAAATTTGGTCAAATCACCAAAAGGGCAAAATGGTCAAAATTAGGGTTTTGACTGAGGAAGGGCAATTTCTTGTTTTTAACCTAACAAATGACCAATTAAGTTAAGGCATGATTTCAAGGATTCAATTACACCATCTTGACCTTATTACATGGCTCAAAACATTTCAATTTCATTGGATTGACAGATAAAATTTGCAGTCAACTGATCAAAAGTCAACTGTATACTAAAAAGTCAAACTTTGACTTTTTGGTCAAAATCAAGTGACAAGGGTCATAATTCATCAAAACATGTCAAAATATGAAACTTGTTCATTAAGAAACCCAAGTTTGAAGATAAGGGTTTGAATTTGAAATTTTTCTTAACTTAGAAAATTTTCTAAGTAGAGAAAATTTCTTATTTTTTCTCAACTTTAGGCCACTTTTTCACCATGATGCATAATGATTCAAAGAAAGTTCCCAACATAAAAAGTTGTAGACCTCCATGAAATATAAAACTTTACTTCACACACTTTTCCCTAAAGATTCTTGGATCTCAAGATATAAATTTATGAATACATGGTCATGAACTAAATAACTAAGTGAAATTTTGCCCTAATTTAGGCAGGTTTTGGATCCAACTTCATGGCAATTTTTCACCTAGTTCCCAGAGTTATCTCAAAATGCATTTCAAAGATGAGTTATAGAGCACATTGCAAGCTTTCCAAAATATCCAATAACTCCTCAAGATCATTTTTGAGTAGGGAGAATCGAAGAGATGAATTTGGCAATTTCTCACTTTTTGTCCAAGCCATTTCATGAAGAACAAAGTTGCAACCAGTACCTATGTTACCTAATACATGCTTTACAGGTCCCAAACTTGTTCCTCACTCCTTAATTTAATGCTTACTCAGTTGACAAATCTTTGATCCATGCCCTAGAGCCATTACCCAAGTTGCAATTCCATAAATGGCATAAAGTGACCATTGCCATTTTGGAAAAGCACAACTTTTGCCACTTTCCAATTCTTGAGCATTGCACCTGTCTCCATTGTACATAAAAGTCTCACAGGTCTAAAGCAAATTGTACAAGCTGATACCAACCCTAATAGAGCAAGTACAAGCATGGCAAGCATTGTCCCTTCACTTTACTTCAAATGCAAGAAAAGTGGCAAAAAGGCTAGAACTGGAACATCTGTTAGAGGGTTGACATGAAACAAATTCCATACTAATATACAAACATAATAAAACTTAACACACAATTAGAAAAGGCCTGAAACACTCCCAAGCACAAAAACACCAGAAAAATGTCCAAACTTGCAGTTTTGGCATAAGCACACGAATCTCTCATTTGGCTCGTGTGTTTCCATTCTTGATCATCAAAACATCTTACCTACAATACATCAAACCAATCCAGACCTTCATCCCTGTTCTGTAACCACTTCTCCATCATCTGCCATTTTTGTTTTCAAAGCTTGCAGGTTGACTTGGCCAAGGAGTTTCAGGCAGTTTCAGAGCAAGGCAAAGGTTGGAATACATCCAGGGAAGTTCAAGGAAGCTCAAGCAAACATCAGGCCTCCATCAAACTCACTCTAGTTCCATACACGATTTCAACTGAAGGAGGTAAAATCTCAACTTCTATCTCCTTGTACAGGCAACCATTGGCCATGATTTGTGAATAAAAAATGTAGCCCTCATTGCAACGAAACTGTACATATCTTTATCTTGCATTTATTTTACTTGAGTTGAGAGAATTTAGAACTTGAAGTTTCTAAAAATATTAGGTTAAAATTTAGGGCTGTTAAAATTCTTTCTGACCTTTGATTGTTAGTTCACATAACTCATATGGTTGGAATCGTGAGTTCAAATACTACAACTTTCATGTTATGAGTTTTCATTTTCATGGAAGCATGAGAGTTACAGGATGTTTGGCCAAGCTTGAGGAAGAAGATGAAGTACATGGCAAGGACTTGTTTTATGTTATATTATTTTTGCTTTCCTTAAGACAATGGATGTATAGCCACCCCAGTGGCAAAGTAGCGCGCTGGTAAGACCTATGTCCTGGGTTCGAACCTGGGCGCTTCTTTTGGTTTTCCATATTTTGCCATTTTTCAGCTTTTGTGACTTTTTGCAGGTTTGGGTTTAGTTCCTTGGGCTTGGCATTTTTTACTAACATTGCTGCCAGTTTTGCTATATCACCCCCCTGCCAACTTTTTATATTTTTTATTTTATTTGTTTTATTTTCATTTTTAATATATTAAATATTTTTGTTGATACATAAAAATCCTAAAAAAATGTAAATTTCATAATATTTCATTTTTATTTTATTTTAGTTTATTTTTCACATAGAAATATATTTTATTTCTATTATATACCGTATATTTCCTTAATAACTTGTATAATATAATTAAGATATTTTGTTTAATTTATTTATTCCTTTTTTCATTCCATACTCATAAATATTTATTTTTGCATATATAAAAAAACTTTATCTTTTTATACAATATTATTTATTATTTTGATACAAAAAATACATAAAAAATGATACATATGAACTTCATTTTCTTTTAAAATAGAAATTAGGGTTAAGCCTCCCTTCTAAAAATTAGTTTCTTTTCCTTACATTTTTAGGTTTAGATTAAAATTTCTTTTACATAAAAACAAAACAAAAATCTTTTCTTACATGTATATTATATTGCATACTTAAATATTGTATTTATTCTAATTCGTACAAATTCGATTTGGTTGTAATAATTTATTTAGGTTTACGTTCTTGCAAATCCCCATTCAAATCTGTATTCCCCCTCCCATAAAATTGTTGTAATAGCTTAGTAATATTTACATTACGCAATTTACCGCTTTACATGCCATGATTAGTAATTAGGGTTTATATGATAAGATCAAAACAAAGCGAAATAGAAAACCCTAAATACAAGATAGAACCAAAGCATAAAATGATACACTTGCACACAAGCATCCTTAGGGTTTCTCCACTTGGTTTTCTTGTACAAAAATAAGCCATGTTACGCATGCAAAGTATCTTGGAAAAATAAACAAATATAAAGATCATAGTCCCTCGATGAAGCTATCCAAAAAGTTTCCTTACAAAATGATCTTGGTCCCTCAAAATGCTAAGATACTTTGCAAACATTGCTAATCATGGTTATACAATGACCCACGCCCGTCTCGTTTACATCCAAAGATAGGTTTGCTTACTAAATCAATGGTAAGACAACAATGTCAAAGGAATAGAAAATGCACAAGAAAGACATTTGAGTAGGTAGATTACTTCTAAGTTACTTGCTCTATTTCAAAACAACTATCCTTGCTACTTTCAAAACAAACACACACATTTCAAAACATCTTATAATCATTGAAAACATTTTTAAAAAGACAAACATCTTTGTATACATTCTTACGAACGAGAATCATTATAAAGATTGCCTAAACGAATGGCCTCTTTTACAAAATACTTTCAAAACCACACCAAGCACAATTTCAAACAACAAAAGAAAGTGATCTAAGCAAGTAACTAAGAGCCCATGGAAAACCATGGATGAAAAGAGTGTTAATACCTTCCCTTTTCATAATCTACCCCCCGAACTCAAGAAAACATCTCAAAGGTCTTTCCTGTGCTTTTTCACCTTTCCTTTTGGATAAAATAAAAGTCGATGGCGACTCTTGCTAACCGCAACATTTGCGATAAAACGCAAAACCCTCAAGTTAGTTCTCCCACCGTATTACAGTAAGTATCATAGCCCCGCTAGAAAATATCTTATTGATTACAAATGGCCCTTCGTAGGTGGGAGTCCATTTGCCCCTGGGATCACCTTGTGGTAGGATGATACGTTTTATTACCAAGTCACCAGCCCGATATACTTGATGTTTAACTTTCTTGTTGAAGGCTTTGATCATATGCTTCTGATACATCTGACCATGACAGACAGCCACAAGCCTTTTCTCGTCGATCATATTTATCTGGTCCAGCCTAGTCTGAATCCACTTGTCTTCGTCTAAATCTGCATCTTTTATGATCCTTAAGGAAGGAATCTGGACTTCACAGGTAAGATAGCCTCTATATCATAGACTAGAGAGAATGGGGTTTCCCTAGTTGATGTATGTACCGAAGTGCGATAGCCATGAAGAGTAAATGGTAACAACGCATGCCAATCTTTATATGTCACTGTCATCTTCTGTATAAACTTCTTGATGTTCTTATTGGCAGCTTCCACTGTGCCATTCATCTTCTATCGATACGGAGAAGAGTTGTGGTGCTTGATCTTGAACTGCGTGCAGAGTTCTGTGATCATAGTGTTGTTGAGATTGGTACCATTGTCTGTGATAATCCTTTCGGGGATGCCATAGCGACAGATGAGGTTATGTTTGATGAACCGAGCCACAACATTCTTGGTGACTGAGGCAAATGAGGTTGCTTCAACCTACTTCGTGAAGTAATCAACAACGATGAGGATAAAGCGTGCCCATTAAAAGCAGTAGGTTTAATTTCTCTAATCATACCAATTCCCCATATTGCAAATGACCAAGGAGCTGTCAATACATTCAGAGGTACCGGAGGCATGTGTACTTTGTCAGCATAGATCTGGCATTTGTGACAAGTTCTTGAATGACGATGGCAATCAGTTTCCATGGTCGACCAATAATAACCCACTCTAAGAATTTTTTTAGCCATCAGGTGCCCATTGGAATGAGAACCAAAGATACCTTTGTGCATATCTTCCATGATCTTCTCAGCTTCCTTATTGTATACACAATAAAGCAAAGTTAAATCGTGATTACGCTTGTACAAAATTCCATTGCTTAGAAAGAACTTGGAAGAGAACCTCCATAGAAATTTCTTGTCATTAATAGATGCACCCTCGGGGTACTCTTGAGCCTCAAGGTATCTCTTAAACTCATGAAACCAAGGCTTTTCTTCTACTTTGTCAGCATCAACCTCTTAGCAATGTGTCAGTTCATCCAATCTCTCGATAGTAATTCGAGGAGCCTCGTTGTCCCATCTGATTTTGAACATAGATGACGTGGTAGCCAATGCATATTCCAGTTGATTCTCTTCTCGCAGGATATGCTTAAAAGTGATTTCCTCGAAGTACAGGATTAAGGTCAACACATGTTCCCGATAAGGAATGAGATTCAGGTGCTTCGTGTCCCATTATCCCTTAATCTGACTAACCACCAGGGCTGAATCCTTGTATACATTCAAGAACTTGATTCTCATATCGATATCAGCTTTGATGCCCATGATACACACTTCGTATTCGGCTATATTGTTGGTACACTCAAATCATAGTCTGGTGGTTAAGGGCGTATGGCAACCTTTGGGAGAGATAATCACAGCACCAATCATGTTACTAAGCGCGTTGGAAGCTCCACCAAAAACCATAGTCCATCGGTATCCTGGCTCAGGTCCTTCATACGGTTCAGGTTCTTCACAATCTGTAACTAGCATAATGTTCTCATCCGAGAACTCAAAGTTTATAGACTGATAGTCATCTATAGCTTCATGAGCCAAATGGTCTTCCAGTAAACTTTCTTTGATTTCCTTCTGAGTGGTATACTAAATGTCGTATTCTGTTAAGACCATTTGCCATCTGGCTATTCTTCTAGAGAGAGCGGGATTCTAGAATATGTACTTTATGGGATCCATTTTAGAGATAAACAAGGTAGTATGGGTTAACATACTGTCTTTATCAGCGAGAAGCCCATGTCAAAGTGCAGCAAGTTTTCTCAAGAAGTGAGTATCTTGTTTCACAGTCGGTAAACCTTTTGCTAAGGTAGTATATTGCATGCTCTTTTCGACCAGACTCGTTATGCTGGCCAAGTACATACCCTATTGATTTCTCTAACACTGTCAAGTACATGATCTGAGGTCTTTCCTCAATTGGCGGCATTAGAATCAGAGGTTCTTGGAGGTACTCCTTGATCTTGTCAAAAGTTGTCTAACATTCGCTGTTCCACTTCACTACTTGATCTTTCTTCAGCAACTTGAAGATCGGCTCACAAGTAGTAGTCAAATGAGAAATAAATCTAGCAATATAATATAGTCATCCCAGGAAACCTCTGACTTCCTTCTCGGTACGGGGAGCGGGCATTTCTTGAATAGCTTTGACCTTGGCAGGATCGACTTCAATACCTTTACCACTGACAATGAAACCCATGAGTTTACCGGATCTTACCCCAAAGGTGCACTTGTTCGGGTTCAACCTTAGCTTGTACTTCTTCAATCACAAAAAAAGCTTGTGTATGTGGTTGAGATGTTGTTCTTCAGTCTGATATCTGGCTATCATGTCATCAACATAAACCTCCATCTCATAATGGATCATGTCATGGAATAGAGCTACCATAGCATGTTGATATGTCGCGCTGGTGTTCTTCAAACCAAAAGGCATAACCTTGTAACAGAAAGTGCCCCACTGTGTGACAAAGGTAGTCTTCTCCATGTCTTTAGGTGCCATCTTGATTTGATTGTAACCTGATAAACCATCCATGAAAGAGAATACCTTGTGTTGAGCGATGTTATCAACCAGAACATTAATATGTGGAAGCGAAAAGTCATCATTGAGGCTTGCCTTATTCAAATCCCTGTATTCTACACACATACGCACTTTTCCATCATTTTTAGGTACTGGAACCACATTTGCAACCCATTGAGGATAGGACGTAACAGCTAAGAAACCTGCGTTGAATTGCGTCATAACCTCAGCCTTGATCTTTTCCGACATCTCGGGACGCATACGACAGGCCTTTTGCTTCACTGGAGAAAAACCTTCTTTCATCAGTAGATGGTGAACTACAATATCAGTATCAAGCCCTGGCATGTCTTTGTATGACTAAGAAAAGATCTCAACATAGTCACGGAACATCTAGATTTATCTGTTCTTGACACCGTCTTCTAGGTTGGCACCTATCTTGACTTCTTTCTTGTCCTCTTCAGTACCCAAGTTTACAACCTCGACTGGCTCTTCATGCGGTTGTATAGACTTTTCCTCTTTCATTACAGTCTGGCAAGTTCTCCAGGTATTTCACAATCTTCCTCACCTTCATCCTCGGCTTGGTAGATCAAATTTTTGAAGTTATAAGTGGCAATAGAAGAATTGCTATCAATGGGATCCAGAGTGGATGTGGTTCTGCAATTTATTGTATGGGTGTGTGTAAGAACACATAGCTATTTGAAAGTGATAAAATAAAAGAAAGACAAAGAGCGCAAAATTTGAATGTAAAACGTCCAATGATTTATTAAATGAAGATATGCTTATGAAATCACAACCCTAACAAATGAACCTTTATGCCCCGGGTAAGACACAAGGCTTAAAGTCATTAATTTAAAATTACATAACCAAAACTTGAAAGCAATAAAACAGAAAATAGCATTTACTCCTGACTAAAGGAGATTGAGATAAGGTCTTCAGTCTTCCAGTTGCTGAGCCTATTGCCGATGGTGGGAAAAATCCAATTGTCTAGGTTGTAGTCATTATCAGCATCTTCTATAGCGTTGACTCCATTCTTGCTGACGCGGAATGGTGGTCTTCTGGAATGACCATGACGAATAGCCCTCTGTGCCTCTGCATTAAAACCCAAGCCAAATTTTTCAGATTTATACAGAATGTCAGGAAGCTGACCCCAAGTAGTGCAACCACCTTCTTCCACTACAACTCTAGCATCCTTCAAGAAAGCCATTATGGGTGGGACTTTAGTGACTTTGGGAATAGCATAAACGTCTTCAGTAATGGTAGTTGTCTGAGTCATAACTTCAAAAGTTTGGCATGGAGTTTCAATGAATTCACCATCCATCTCAACATACATGAATGAGTTTAAGTGACTCACCATGTACTCTTCTTCACCATAAACCGTGACAACCTTTCCTTTCACGGTATATTTCAGCTTTTGATGTAGAGTGGAGATAATAGCACCTGCCCCATGAATCCAGAGGCGTCCTAGTAAACAGGAATAGGTAGGTCGGATATCCATTACATAGAAGGTGGAATCAAATACCTACGAACCTACTCTGATCAGAAGATCTACCTCTCTGTGTACCATCCTTTTTGAACCATTAAAGGCTTTGACCCCAATATCACTGGGTTTCAGCATAACCCCTTCACAATCAAGTTTGTCCAGAGCACCCTTCGGTGGAACATTCAACGAGGAACCCGTATTAACTAATACATGAGCTAAAGTAGTGCCCTTGCATTCAATAGAGACATACAGCGCCTTGTTGTGGTTTCTTCCCTCGGGAGTCAAATTAGAATCAGAAAAACCTTTCCCATTATCAGTCATCGGGATTGCAACATAATTTTCAAATTGATCAACAGATATTTCTTGCGGCACATGTGCGGATTTCAAGAATTTGACCAAAGTCTGGGCATGGGCTTCAGAGCACAACAAAAGGGATAACATAGATATCTTAGAGGGGGTCTTCCCCAGCTGTTCAACAATCTTATAATCACTTTTTCGGATTATTTTTAATACCTCCTTAAACTCTTGCCTGGAGGTATCTTCAGTGGCAACTTCTTCAGGCGCCTCCGTCTGGGCAGGCTCCGTTATTTGTTCTTTGCCCCGAGTCTTAGTAGTTGACTCAGTAGCGGTAACACGAACTGGTGTGGCAGCATTCTTTGGAGAGATTTCAGGAGAGAAAACCCTTCCACTTCTAGTAACTTTACTAGTCCCAGCAATATTGTCAACAGTGGGATCAGTAACTTCAATACCTTCATTGTCGGTAGTTAATAATTCTTGCTTGACGCCATGGTAGTAGACGTAGAATCCATATTTCCAAGGGATAGCTTTGTCCGAGGAATATGTAATAGGTCCGGGTGTGGTAATTATCAGAGGAGCGGTTCTAGGTTCCGCCTTAATCTTCACATGGCCTTTGGCAGTGATCTTGATAGGAGTGCTGGAAATTACAGATAAGTCTTGGAACAAATTCTCAACAGCATGAATCTTCTCAACTAAAACCATGTGGTTGTCCATCAGGTGTTGAATACCTTCTTTCAGCAGTTTGCAGCCATTGGGATGGGTTGCGCAGCAGTAATACCTTTCAATACAACCTGGAAATAAATTGGCTTGCAACATATTCTTTTTAACAATTAGGAGGGAAGTAGTCAACTCACTTATAATATAAACATATGGAACATCATCAATTGCATTAATGCCTTTGTCATGCTTAGGCATAGGTGCAGTAATTACATTTGGGATCTCGGGAGGATCAAACTCAATCTCTTTGTTATCAATCATGTCCTGAATTTTATTCTTTAAAGTCCATCAACTATTGGTGTTGTGTCCGAGACTATTGGAATGATAAGCACATCTTACATTGGGATTGAACTTGGGGGAGGAAGTGTTGGGATTATGAGGTAGATCTCTTAATGTTATCAACTATTCCTTCAATAGATGTTGTAATGCCTGAGACAATGGCATATTTATCTTTGTAAACCATATTCTAGGTGCATCTGACCTACGTTGACTGCCTTGTTGATGTTGTTGCATAGGCGCTAGATTAGAAATTATCATAACCCCCATAAATTGATTACGGTCATTTCTAGCACGACCCTTTTGGCCATACACAGCATTAGTTTCCTTCTTTCCGGTGAATGTCTTCTTTATAGCACTTGAAGACGCATCCACTTGAATCTTTCCATTTCTGATAAAACTTTTGACATGTTCTCCTGTTAGTATCAACTCGGTAAAACCAGATGAAGAGCTTCCTACCAGATGATTAAAGAAAGGTCATGTCAAAGTTCCCATGAACATGTTAACCAGCTCCCTATCAGATAGAGGAGGTTGAACCCTTCCAGCTAAATCTCTCCACTCCTGGGCATACTCTTTGAAGCCTTCGTTCGAGCCCATAGTCATACTTTATAATTGCACACAAGTTGGTGCAAGGTCAGCATTGTATTGATATTGCTTATAAAAGGCAACATCCAAGTCTTCCTAAGTACGTATGTTGGTTTCTTCCAGTTGATAGAACCACTCCAACTATGTTCCCGACAAGCTCTCTTAAAAAAAGTGCACCCATAACTTCCTGTCAACAGTATGGGGTTGGATCTTTTGGACATAAGATCTCAAATGGATTTTAGGGTAAGAAACACCTTCATACTTCGCAAAAGTAGAGACCTTGAATTTGTGAGGGATAAAAAACCCCAAGACTAATCCCAGCTCTTAAAAATATAACCCAGGCACCCTCTGGATTTCCATGCCATTTAGACGATCTTTGATTTGTTTGTATTTGTCATCAGCAGGAGGATACTATTCAGCAGAAAAGTCTTCTTCATCAGAATACTGGTCACAACCAAGGTTGTTATTCTCCTCAACTTTCAAACTATTATCATCTTCTTCTTGGTTATCACCTTCATTTGATGGGGCCTCAAAATATAGATCCCTTTGGACCAGAACTTTGAATCTTCTACCCCTATTAAGAAAGACAGCTGGCTTCTTAGCCTTCTTCTTTCTCTCTTTAATGATGAGTGCTTTCAAGTCTTCCTACCATTTGGCTAAGTTCGGGAACATTTTCTGAAATTGAGCATTATGAGCTTGAAGTTCTTTCATGATCTGTTCGAGATCCATATTTTACTGAAATAAATAGCAATAAGATGAGAAAAATTCTCTTGGGAAATACATGCTATGATATGATGTGTATGGCATGTGAATGCATATGCAATGTTTTCAAGAATCTCGCGGGGTAAACAAAAATGAGATGTTAGAAGTTGAGTTTGGCTGCAACTTTGATTGAAGAACTTCGCGTCTTTGGACGTCCTTCTATGACAATCAAGATCACCATGTTGAGTGGGTCCTAGCCTTGGACTCAAGATAACATGCTTAGGTCTTTGACGGCATTTGGTTAGAGGAAAATAAATCCCCTTTCCCCTTGCTAGATGTCTGGTTAATGATAAACCTGCATCACAGGCCCTTGAGATCCTTGAAATGGTTAATGAAAATGATATGGTATGATGTTATGATGTTATGATGTCATGTTTGAACAGGTAACAAACACAAACAACACACACAATAACCTTAGGTTTAGAGGCTTGCATGAGGTTCATAGGTAAGTACCCTCTGGAAGTTCAGTTGGCTCAACCTGTCCTAAAATAGTAATCGGGTTCTAGGGATCCCAATATCACTAATTTTTCTCACAGGTTTTATTTAGCACGACAATTGACTTGCCACCAAAAAAAACCCGAGAGTCGAATCTCAATGATCGTAGCATCGAGTATCAACCAACTTCGGACTGTACCAAAGACGGTTATCTCACTACCTTCTAATGGCGAAGTTGGGTCAATTAAGGTTTTAAAAGTCAGTTAGCGCTTATGACACCACGCGGCAACCTAGTGTTCTCCTCAACTGACTCCAGGGACACCAGTACAAACCAAAGTATCACACTAATGTATCCATCACTTCAACCATATCGGTCTATGTTGTACAGTTTCCATGATCTATTGTTATTACATAAGGTATCCCAGATTCGGGTGTTGGATCTTTACAAGAAATTTAAACTCGAGCAACCCTCAAATATAAAGCAATTAAAGCAAACATGTAAAAACAATAAAAGTGATCCTAAAATCTAAGGTAACCCCTCTTTTAAGTTCCCCAGCAGAGTCGCTAGTTCCATAATACGGTGGGAGAACTGACTTGTTTTGTGTTTTATGGTAAATGTTGCGGATAGAAAGAGTCGCCACCGACTTTTATTTTATCCAATAAGGAAAGAGTGAAAAGAATAGGAAAGACCTTGAAGATTTTGAGTTCGTGGGGTAAGTTATGAAAAGGGAAGGTGTTAGAACCCTTTTCATTTGTAGTTATCTACGGGCTCTTAATCGCTTAGCTCACTTTGTTTTGAAAATTGTTTTGTGTTATGTGTTTTTAAAAATATTTTGAAAGTTTCCAATTGTAAGGTGAACTTTGTAATGATTCTTGTATCAGCCCTCAAGAATGCGTACAAAGTGTTTGTTTGAAAATATTTTGTTTTGAAAAGTGTGATGTGAAAATGTTTTGTTTTGAAAAGTTCGTGAGTGAGTGATTAACAGTAACCTACCCACTCAAGTCCGTTCTTATATTTTCCTCCTCCTTTATATAGTGATATCCATACCATTAGTTAGTAGGAAGCCCTATCGTTGGATGTGAAGGGACAGACGAGGGTCATCGTACGGTCATTGAAGGCAATTTGCAAGGATGCTTTAGCAATTTTTGTAAGGGATTATCATTGTTTTATTCGTAGGCAACTCGAGGGACTAGATCATTTCCGAAAGGCAACATCGAAAGGTTCATCGAGGAACTATGATCTTTTTATATGATGACTTAATCGAGGGTCTTCGCTAAGGCGTCCCTACGTTCGAGGGACATGACCGTTTTCCGAAGGCAACAAAGGAGGTTACCCTAAAGGTGTAAGTGTGTAAATAATTTGTATTCAGTTATTTTATTTTTGTAGTTAGGGTTTTCTATGTTCAGTTGTTAGTCTTTCTATGCAAACCCTAATTACTAACAGCAATAGAGTAAAATAGAATACAAAAATGTAAAGTGCGGAAAATAAAGGCGAAAAGTAAACCCCAAACTATTACATCTCTTCAGGGCAGTTACAAAATAGAAAAACGAAAAGTAAAACTAACAACTATTACATCCCGGGGAACACTTACATAATCAAGGAAAATGCGAGAAGAATAAGCTACGCAAAAAATGTAAGAATAAGAAAAAGGATAACGAAGATGTTTTTGGTGATTTTTGATGAAAAAGGTTTTTCGACGATTAATTAAATAAACCTAAAAAATTCTAATTAATTTTAATTAAAAAAATTGATTAATTAAATTAATTAAAACCTTAAACCTAATTTGATTAGGGTTTATAAAAAAAGGGGTTTTTGAAAAAATTAGGTTTGTTAAAAAATGTTTATGGTTTAACGAGTTTAGGGTTTTAAGGGAAAAATTGATGAAAATAGAAAAAAAACCATAGAATGCCAGGGGTGGTGTTAAACCCATAGCCTCAACTCTTTTACCCAACATGTTAACCACTGTGCCAGCATTGCATTGGTGATTGAGAATGGTCAACACTCAACATATATTAACTTTGCATGTTGCCTTGAAAAATAAAGAAAAATTTGCACATGGATTGGCTCGAACCCATGCCCTCATGCATAATGACCATCGCTCTTACCACTGGGACATCAATTAGTTCGCATCAATTACATAAAATTGAAATAATATATAATAAACATGCAGGAGTCAAACCACCACCTCCGGTGGTCAACTTCGTCTTCTCAGACGAGGATATTTTGAAAACCTGCAAAATCAAGGCAAAGTGAAAAAGAAAGGCATCCCTGACCATTAATTGAGACCTCATGAATCTGATGGTGATGTTAGTTTTGATTGAAACAGACTGTAGCTAGGGTTCTGAAGCTTCACAAGCTCGGTGCCCTAACGATGGCAGATTCTTACTCCCACGCTAACGCTTGTGAACGATGAGTCTAAACAAGTCCAAACATCATTATAAATAGGAATATATGTATAAAATCAATTAATAATGCATTAATTATGAATTTGGGTTCAAGGAAGTTCATCAAACCGACGACACTTGGTTGTGACGATCTGGGATGCTACGATCTTCAAGGATGATTTGGAACGACTCCTCGAGGTCTCAGGAAGCTGATGGAATGCTCAAAATTGATTGAAGCTTATTGGAGAGGAGGGTTTGATTGTGCCTTAGTTTTGGAAAATTTGTGAATGTTTAGGGTTGCTCAAGGAGGCTAGCATGTGTCTTTTCTAGATCTAAATGTGCTAAGTACATATAGAGGAAAAGTTTTGATTTTAATCTTGCATGAAAAGTTTCTATTTTAGGCCAAATCATATCTTCATGATCTTACACGAGTTTGCTAGCTGTTCATGAGCTCTTTGGGCTTCAAATCTGATCCAAAACCAAAGTCATGCGCCTAAACCCATTTAGTTGATATTTTGTTTGATTTATTTTGAATTTAAATGAATAAAATCAAAATAAAAAGAAACGAAAATCACAAAAATGGATGAATATATTTAGAGGTCCCTAAACATGTCACAAGCACGTTTGAACCTCAAAAGTTAAGCCCATTAGTCCAAAAATTCAAGTTTGCTCAATTTGAACTTTATGCACTTGCTCAAAATTTCTCAACTCGCACCAATCATAACTCTCTCAATTTTCATTATTTGAAGGTGATCTTAGACTTTTTGGAAATTTCAAGACGTCTTCTACAATCCCAATTTTGACCATTTTTGCATTTGAATAATTTATATTGATGTAAGTTGCCTTGACAAAAAGTATACTTTTGTTGACTTTTGAAATGACCTATAATGCATTGGCTCATATCTCTCAAATGAAGCATTTTTTGGACTTGAGCTTAAGGAGACAAAGTTGTAGAGAATTTAATTTCCTTCAAAATTAACTTTGGTTGAGGAAAATCTGATGAAGCATGTGAAAGTTGTGCTTGGTCAAAGTTCAGTTGACTTCTCCTAAAGAAAACCCTAATTTGGCAACCTTTGACTTTTGATGAATTGAGAGTTTTCTTTATGAATCATGATCAAACCTTGATCAAATGATGAATATGACTTAAAAATATTTATGTTGACCAAAAATATTGAAGTTTGACTGTATGTTGACCATAGTTGACTTTTTGTCCAATACAATTAATTTTCAGTCATCTGAGCCATTGACTAAGAAAACTTGTGATGCCAGGCATGAAACTTGGTATGAGAATTCTTGAAGACATATAAGAAACCATTACATCCATTTGAGGCCTTAGAACCTCAATCTTACTTGAGAAAGGTGAAACCCTAGTTGTAGACTCATTGCTTAGGAGTAGAATTTGTCTGATCAATTCTTGAGCAACCTTGAGCATTTGAGAACCCTAGGAGAATGTCTTGAAGAAATGGGAGGGAAAATTTTGGGTTAAAACAATAACTTTACATGATATCATTAAGAACAATAGTATACTCCAATGGGTTTGATCTAGTGTGTAGTTGTTGTTGTAATGTTCTAGATATGTTATCAAGGTGTGTGATGTCATCAAGTTCTGAACATAAACACTACTGAATGAAAACATGTGGTTACGTATTACAGTTAAAGTCAAGATTCTGAAATTCATCTTATGCAATGGTTCTTAGAAACGTTAGTACAAGAAGTTATAATCGTGACTTTATGGTTAAGCTTTGGAGGCCTTCTAAGGATTTGCTTTTGTGTGTTCCAAGTTCTAAAGATTATGAAGACGAGGTTCTGCTAAATAGGTTCTAATGATCTTAAGAAAATCAAGTTCTTACAACCAACTGTTGAAGACTCTGGAGACTAGGTTTTGATAGGACAAGTTTTGAAGACTCCAAGACTTAGGTTGTAAGACTTACGAGAGATTCTTCTACAACAAGCTTCAAACATTCAAATTATCTGAAACATTTGAAGATAAGAAGAATTTATAAATGGTTAATGTGTGATGGTGTACAAAAGGTACAAAAAGTGCTATGTGACCTCTACCCTCTAGGGTGGCGTAAGGACAGTCCTTTCATACTGTATTGTCAACCACTCTCAGTGTGACCACTGGGAACAAACAGTTGGATTTATAATTAATTTTTTTCCCTAACGGATCTCTATTTACAATCTTATTAGAAAAACATTATTTAGATAAAAGGTGGAAAGCTAGCATTGAAAAAGGGTAGGTTGTGGAAAATATTATTTTATACTGTATAATCTCTTACACCTTAATTTATCCGTTGAGAACTAACCATTGATGCAGGTAAAGACTTATCTATCTTCATTGTGTGTGTGTGTGTATGTCTCTCTCTCTCTCCCTCTCTCTCTCTCTCTCTCTCTCTCTCTCTCTCTCTCTCTCTCTCTCTCTCTCTCTCT